>VCII01000669.1:0-600000 GCA_006030095.1 Triplophysa siluroides
ATGCCAGATTTGCCTGAGACAAAAATGATCAATTATTTACATTTTACTGTCTTTAATTATAATCCTAATACTTTGTCTCTGGAATTGTTATGATAGGTGGAACCCTGGCAGATTACATACAGAAGCGCTGCAACTCCCTGTTAGATGAGGACACCATATTACATTTCTTTGTCCAGATCTTACTTGCTCTTTACCATGTGCACAATAAACTCATCCTACATCGGGACCTCAAAACCCAGAACATACTACTAGACAAGCATCAGATGATAGTTAAAATAGGTGACTTTGGCATCTCAAAGATTCTTGTGAGCAAGAGCAAAGCGTACACCGTAAGTAATAAAACTTTGTATGTGCGTCATCAATGATTTGAATTTTACAGCATGTGATTTCAGTGATATACTTAAAGTTATTTTTATGACAGGTTGTGGGGACACCATGTTATATTTCTCCAGAACTGTGTGAAGGAAAGCCATACAACCAGAAGAGTGACATTTGGGCCTTAGGCTGTGTTCTTTATGAGCTTGCTAGTCTCAAGAGAGCCTTTGAGGCAGCAGTAAGATCTATCTTTATTGAATTGTTTCGTCTTTATTTTAAATCACTGTCTATATCTGTAATACTACAGTATACCCATTATTTCCACATTATGGATATTTCGCCACTTTACACATTTTCGACATGCATTGAAAGCCTAGATGTGAACGCCACATATATTTTATCCCACAATGCAATGTGTTCACGTTCAAGTGACTAATGAACCAGTAAACTAATATTATAGTGTAAACAAAAAGTATATTTTATATATATATTATATTTAATGACAAGCTTAGTAACTTTTGTGTTCTCAGAACCTGCCAGCCTTGGTGCTAAAGATCATGAGTGGCACATTTGCCCCCATTTCAGACCGTTACAGCCCAGAACTTAGACAGCTGATCCTCAACATGCTGAATTTGGATCCATCTAAGCGACCCCAGCTCAATGAGATAATGGCCCATCCTATTTGCATCAGGCCATTGCTCAATCTCTACACTGACATAGGCAACGTCAAAATGCGCAGGTAGGATTTTTTTATATTATTAGTTATATTATTTTTATGTGCTTGTTTACTATATGTAATTATTTGTCTGGTCATTCATGTGTGGTTGAATTTTTCTCTTTTTAGAATTGAAAAGCCACTGTCTACTGTTCAGGCAGGTTCTCATGGAAGACCAGGTGGAAGAGGAACCAATACTAGAACTAGAGGTGAGATGTTATTCAGTAAGCTCTTTTTCTTAAAGGCATAGTTAACCCAAAAATGTAAGTTCTGTCATCATTTACTCACCTTCGAATTGTTTCAAATCTGTATACATTTCTTTGTTCTGATGAACACAGAGATATTTGGAAGAATGCTTATAACCAAACAGTTCTTGGACCCCATTGACTACCATAGTAGGATAATTGCTTTATACATTTCTTTGTTTTGTTGAACACCAAAGACGATATTTTGAAGAATGTAAGACAAAAAACAGTACCATTGTCATTCCTACTATGGTAGTCAATGGTGGCCGAGAACTGTTTGGTTACAAGCATTCTCACAAAATATAATTCTCTGTGTTCATCCAAACAAAGAAATCTATACAGATTTGGAACAATATGAGGGTGAATAAATTATGACAGAACTGTCTCTTTAGTAGAATTTTTTATGTGAAGTTGAAGATTTCTATTCCTGAAATGGAAAGATTACTATCTTTGTTGATTTCTCGGTCTGAGGCTTTTCTGTTTTAATTCATGAAATTCATTCGACTTTACTAGGTGGGCTGTCCGGTTTAACCTCAACAAAGATGATGCATCCATTGCCCTTATCTTCAGTGTACACCTGGGGCAGTGGCATTTCCACTCCTCTGCGTCTGCCCATGTTAAACACTGAGGTTTTTCAAGTCTCCCTGGGACGAACCCAAAAAATGGGCGTCACCAAATCTGGGAGGCTCATCACTTGGGAGGTGTGTTGATATTTTCCCTAATACGAATCCAATAAATCATATTTTATGCAGCCAACTCCATGTTCTCACAGGTCACGTGGACGTTTTACTGTTCATAAGCATTTTAGAGTCATATGCGTGTTTATCATCTTCAGCGGTCTTGTTTGGTTCTATGGCAGGCACCCTCGGTTGGATCTGGTGAGCCTGCTTTGCCCGGTGCAGTCGAGCAGATGCAACCGCAGTTCATCTCCCGCTTCCTAGAAGGTCAATCTGGTGTCACCATCAAATCTGTATCGTGTGGTGATCTTTTCAGCACCTGCTTGACAGGTATCCAGCCTCCTACCGTCCAGTATTACCTATGACTACCCGGTAATCTCAATCTCAGTCCATACACTACAACAGAAATAAGGAGTCCCCAATCTTCCCTTTTTAGTACCCTTCTATGACGCTCATTAAGCATCATTTGTTCACACTGCCTAAACAAATCTCTTGTCTCATGGCATTCTAACACATCGGTATACGTTTGTCTCCTCCAAAAGTAAAGGATACGGTGTGAGCATTCGTCTCGGCAGGGAATCATTAGTCATGTGTCACAAAGCACATACAGGATTCAAGAGCCTCACTTCAGCTCAGTTTCTAATGCAACACTTGAGGGAGAAATTACTTCTGGATAATCCTGTGTTCTGGATGATAAACCTGTTCTCTGTGCATGTTCATCAGTAAAATCTTTCATAATCCCCTTGGTTTGCTTTTATACTGCAGACAGGGGAATAATAATGACATTTGGCAGTGGAAGCAACGGTTGTCTTGGCCATGGCAATTTCAACGACGTTACACAGGTAGATCTATTGTTACTTGCTCCTGTAGCTCAGTGGTTAGAGCATGGTGCTAGCATCGCCAAGGTCGTGGGTTCAATCTCAGGATATTGCACATACTTAGAAACACATGTATAGTATAATGCAATGTATGTCGCTTTGGATAAAAGCTTCTGCCAAATGCATAAATGTAAATGTATTATTTTAATATTACTGTTATATAAAATATAATTTATATAAAATATAAATTATAATTTACTGTTTCTACTATTACTGTACCTCTGTATAACAGTAGCCAATAAGCAACTACAGTGGAACCACCTAAACACCATCAAAGCTACATGTCAATGCATATCAATATTGTAGCGAGGAAGGCGGGACGAGAGCCGTCAGACAAAGAGGCGGGGCCGGTGGCGTGAGTGATAATGTGTATCAGCTGTGCGCGCACCGGCTCCGCCTCTTTGTCTGACGGCTCTCGTCCCTCCTTCCTCGCTACAAATATCACTTTAGCAACAAAATGGCAACTACCCACAACACCCCCACCATTGTGGAAGAAAGATTTGAACAGAACCTATATTTACTCAGTAAAATGTACAAATGTCTGTATTTATATTTTTTTCTCATGCAACTGTTTGTGAATTCAGCCCAAGATAGTGGAGGCTCTTCTGGGTTACGAGTTGGATCAGGTGTCTTGTGGAGCATCTCACGTACTAGCTGTGACCAATGAGCGAGAGGTTTTCTCCTGGGGGAGAGGAGACAATGGTAAATGAGTGCCGTCATTTGTCACTTGAATGGTGTGTTTCATTGGATTTCCCTTTGTAGTCTTGTAGACAGAATTGCCTCCAGGCGATTCTTTGCTTTCTCTCCCTCTCTCTCTCTCTCTCTCTCTCTCTCTATCTCTCACTCTCTTTCTCTCTCTCTGTCATACTCAGACTCTCCTCATATCTCTCCATCTGACAGGTCGGCTGGGTTTGGGCACTCAAGACTGTCATCACTCCCCCCAGCAGGTGAGTTTGCCAGCTGACTTTGAAGCCCATCGCGTGTTGTGTGGGGTGGACTGCTCTATGGTTATAAGCACACAGCACCAGATTCTGGTCTGTGGAAATAACAGGTACTTAAAAAACACTCTAAATGTCTCTTATTATTCACAGCAAAGAAAAACAGTTCAGATAAAGTGTCAGTTACCAGTTCAGAAGAATGTAGTGGATGTAGTGTGCATGTTTTTTTCTTTTCAAATGGAAGCACTGGGCAGTTTCATATTTCCATTTGTCTTTTTCTCAATATTTTCACTTCTCAAAGTAACACAGTTACAACAAATTTAAGAGCTGATAATTTGCATCAGTGGGGAATTCATACTTCTTGGTGTGCCAATCTCGGCACAAAAAGGTTGTATACAGCCTTTCCACATGACTTAAGCAACAGGATTTGGTACAGTTTTCAGTGGATATAAAATAGTTCCAGATATGGGGCGAACATTTAAACAAACTTTAATTAAGTAAATAAACAGCCGGCAGCCCCTCACGGACGACTGCCGGCAACACAAACATAAATATTAACATGTGTCCGGGCCCGGTCCTCTCTCAGTGACGGTCCGGTCGCTCGTTCTCTTATGCTCCCGCTCTCCTTCGTGATACCAACACTCGACTCACGGTCTCGCCCCGCCTACTCCACCACAGTGTCTTTGATTTTATTTTTATACATTGCCATGTCACAATTGTCTTGCTAATGTTGGGCAGTTTTTTCATTGCCAAACCAGTTTAGGGAGTTAAAACTCCTCATTCTTGCTTTGGCATTTAAAAGGACATCACAGGAAATGACCAAGATCATGTCCATATTCTACAAAACTGAGTCACAGCCTGTCAACCACAACAGTGTACTCTTTGAGTGCTAAATATTGTAGTCTTTTCAGTTTAACCAATTTCAGCTTAATTTGATAAGTTATACGAAATGCAAGTCAGTATACTCATTTCAGAAAGTCAGTATTATAATTAAAATTTAAGCGACATGTAAAGTCAATTTGACTTAATAATTTAAAGCAGCTTTTTGTCTGAAGTTTTCAAGTTGAAAAAGGTAGAAATTTTACAGCAAACCCTTTTAACCATGAACTTCTTGTGAAATAAATATTTCTGGAACAACACAATAGTTCTTCTGTGGCATCATGTAGCACCTTTCTTTCTAAGGAAATAGAGAACAAATCTCCACAATGACTCTTTCAATGTCTCAGTCCTAGATCAAGACCTTCTAGAGTTTTAAAGAGATATTAACAATGTCTCAGGCTGTGCTCGGATTTGTTAAGATACATACAAGTCAGAGATTTAAGTATATAATCAAACGTCAGATTCCTTCAAAACCAAATTATTTAACCCAAGTTATTCACATTAATTGCTATATCATAAATTAATAGTGCTTATATTTGTTTTACTTTTTATCTATATTTTATCTATATTTATGTATTAGATATTTATTCAAAATAAACCTTTGAAATAACCTCAGAGAACGAAATAATAAATCATCTTATAAACAGGTTTAACAAACTGGGTTTGGACAAGATCTCGGACACAGAAGAGCCCCCATCTCACTGTCAGGTGGAGGAGGTCCATATATTCCAGCCCGTCCAGTCGGCACCTCTAAATGTTGAGAAGATTGTTTACATCGACATCGGAACAGCACATTCTGTTGCCGTCACAGGTTAGAATCCTGTTGATTTTAGTTGTTTCGGACATCATTTATGTCAACGCACAAAATTATTTGTTTATTCTGATTTGTTCATCTGACCTGCATGATCATGTGCTGGATATGCAGAGAATGGACAGTGTTACACCTTTGGCAGTAACCAGCTCGGCCAGCTTGGTTGCAGTTCCCGCAGAACCACCCGAGTGCCCTGTCAGGTCCCAGGACTGCAGGGGATCACCATGGCAGCGTGTGGCGACGCCTTTACTCTGGCAATCGGTGCAGGTAGCTAAGACTTAAAATAGAAGTGAATCATATAAAAGCATTGTCAATACAATAACAACATTGTATTGATTATATTTTTATGGGTCTTTTTTATCAGGTTGCAATTTTGTTCATTCCTTTCTTTTAGTTTTGGAGTTAAATATGACCCAGACATGATCTTGACTGTTTGTATCAGCTAAAGTTTCCTGATACAATACAGTTTAGAAACTATACCGGCAACCACTATAAACCACAACAGTAAAAAAAAATGTCAATGTTGCACCTAAAATTTGAATGTGGTATAGACAAGGCTGCTACGATGCCATTAACTTATATTAACTCATTATTCTTTAGTCACAGAAAGTGCATTAGTGGGGGCAGGTAAGTTAATTAACACGAGGTCATGTGGGTAGAGGTCAGCCTGCAACCCTGACTGTGTCCCGCAGGCTTAGAAGACTCTAAAGACCTTTATTGTTTCATGTTGTCTTTGTTCATTCATCACTCTCACAAGACCAGACATCCAGGAAAAGAGATAGACAAAGATGTCATTCAGCTTTGTCCAGTGCAAATTTTATTTAGAATTGTGAGTACATTTTCTGCTCCTTCATTTTGCAGAGGGGGAGGTGTACACCTGGGGTAAAGGGGCACGTGGTCGACTCGGACGGAAAGAAGAGGATTCTGGGAAGCCAAAGGCTGTGCAGCTCGACGAGAGCCACCCCTTCACTGTCACATCCGTGGCCTGTTGCCATGGAAACACACTGTTGGCGGTGAAACGTAATTTGTAGCTAATATTTTACAAATGTCAACAAATCAGACATTTATTCATTTTCATTTTTTCATTGATTCTGCATTGAAATTCTGCTTTCTAGATTTCAATACAGCCAAGCTTCTTTAGTAACGGTAGTGTTTTCTCATCACAAGATTTGTTTGAAATAGGCTGAGTTTGTAGTTTGTATATTCATTACTTTGTCATGACACTACTGTTTTAATAATTGCAACAATCTAATGTTCTTGCTCATCCTTTCTTTCCTCAGCATTTTTTGAAGAGCCTGTTCTAAAGTAATATGACTCAAGTTACACAACGCACTCAACAGAAGAGGCTCACGCTCTAGCACATAAAGACTGAGGGGTTGTGTGTTGGAGAAGTGCAAGCTATGCAGTGTTTACAGTAACACATACCTGTTAACACATGATAACAGAACTGTTGAAATTCTGTTTTGGAATTGCATCTTTCTGGAAAGACCATGCAAGACTGGCGGACTGCAAATGCTGTCTTTATGCTGCATTGTAATATGTCAAAATATTAAAAAAGGTAAGGGTCGGTCTTAGATTAGCTGAAGGTAATTCTGTGACCTTAATAACAGGAAGTAAAATATGATAAAAAGGCGCTTCTTAGGGTTTCACATAAATGTGAAACACAGATAGGCATACAATTTAATATGTGCAATACATATATGCGATATGTGTGTTTACATGGAAAACATAAAATACAACACTATAACGCCAGATAAACAATTCAATGAAGACGCTGAGACCGCGTTGAACATTGTGACAGCCCTTCCTACTTGTTTGTCAAATGACAGCTTTTGTCTTGTATTATCATTAGTATAAAATTAAGCTCTCACAGATCAGTAACAAACTTAAGAGAATTCTGGGGAATGGCATTATTTGGAGTACCAACATGTCAAAATGTGTCAAAGTCTACTGTACCTTTGTAAACCAGTTGTGATAAAAAGACATGTTTGGTGTGTGTGCGGGGCCACGTTTTTTATGTGAGATGTCTTACCTTAATCTGTAAGGAAATTTGAAGCGGTTAAAAACCTTTTAATCTATTAGTGTCCAAAGATTTCAAGAAGAGTTCGCTTTTATGGGTAGTCTTTTGTAAATATCATTATATGAAAACCACAGTGGCGGGTTTTCAATACTATAGCTTGTATGGTCCGTGTGTGTTTGTGTATTTTCAGGCAGTAGAGACCCTCAACTCTGGCCTTGTCTGTCATATTGACCGCAGGGGTTTTCGGTGGGGGTGTAAGAGGGGGTTGTCACGCATGTGGGATTTGGAAGGGATTCCTTTATTGGCATGAGGGCAGCAGTACACTGAAACTTTGGCGGATTGTTTATTCAGAACTAAATTGTATTCCAGTCACTTTAACAACATGAAGGTGCAAGACTGTTATTACATGTCAAAATTGAACTAAATTCATATTAGATACTAGATAAATAGTTTTACTGACATTGATATGACCACGGAAGGAAACATGAAATCAAATTGTTTTGCACATATATATGATCAGTTCATGTTGAATGACCCCTAACAAAGGCACGAAACAAGGCAAAGATCTTATCTACTTTTTACACAAACCCGGTTTGTTGTTCTCCTGTCTGCATGTTGTGTAACATAAACACTGCGCTTTTGCTGATGCTCTGGTTGAAGATGAGGTATCCAGTGCATGCTGCTGGTCTACTACGGTCACAATGTTGTGATAGAAACATGAAGGAACCATGCATGTTTACAAGAGAAATGGGAAGACAGGAATTTAATACAATTTAATATGTGCAATAGCATAAAAATATGACATTTTGACCATCATTTGTGGCAGTTGTCCTGTGTATATCACCTTAACAATATATAAACGATATATACTTAATTACAACTAAAAGTATTACTATAATTATTATTATTATAGCTCGAACAACTATAATAAATATTGATGCTTGCCAATTTATAATGCATAAATAGAAGTGTCATGTTTATTCTCAGAGGAATAGCATAAACATGGCACGATACACACAAAGCTCATGAATACGTCATGCTATGATGTAATTCTTGTGCAATGCGTGATGCTCAGCGCGTGTCCATGTCCAGTGACCGCGCTTGTCCGTGCTCCGCATTTTAACGATGGTTAGCAAATGTCAGACAATATGTTTGATAAAACTGAGCCAATAAATGATACAAATGACACGGTTTGTCTTGTTTTCTTTGACGTAACGTCTGATCACGCACATGTGTGATGCTCTCCGATAGAGGGAGTCATCTCCTTACAAATTCCTGCAACATTTTGTTTGCAATAATCAGGTTATTGTCATTGCATGCACACTTTCGCTAATGGACACGATATTTTATTAAACCTGATGATAATTATAGTTGTGGGATTAAATGTTTTCTTTTTACTTTTAAATCGTATTAAAGCACATTTAGAGAATGCACAAACACACTAAACTAACTGCATACATGTTTATTTTACATGAGTAAAACTTAAATGCAGCTACGCTATAAAACACTCACAGACAGAAGTGTAAATAACTGTAAATGTTCTCCCCTTTCTGATCTCCTTGGGCAGGAAGAGATTTAAATTGGGCTCCTCCCTCACGGAGGAGTGGGCGGAGCTTTATATACCTAAACAGATGGGATTCGAGCTTTGTCTCCAGGCTGTCAGTGTTATCTCGACAGACAGGAGAGACGGACGGTCAATCTTTCTCATTGAGCTCATCGTCTCGCTTCATCCGTAGCGCTGCATTGACGGACTCGTCATATAAACACATCGCGGGGTTCAGACTGTCAACCCGATGCTGGATCGAGCGGCGTTGCTCGAAAGAGAAAGCCGAGACGGAACAATACCGACCGCTTAGAAGGAGAGATCGCTTGTGTATCGTCGGCAAGTGAATATCAATTTTCACCCGAGCGCTTTAAACGGATTCAGACTGTGACAGCACGTCAACGAGCATTACTGGAGAGGAAAATAAACGCCATTTCTATAGACGCTTATTAATAAAAATACAGCAATGCCGGGGTTTGACTACAAGTTCCTGGAGAAACCCAAAAGGCGCTTTCAGTGCCCTCTGTGTAGCAAGGCGATGAGGGAACCCGTCCAAGTTTCCACATGTGGACACAGATTCTGCGACACCTGTCTGCAGGAATTTCTCAGGTGAGGCATCATAACAACACATGGGAAAGAAGAACATGTGACAGAAGCTATAGCATCAGGCATTTTATTTAGAACAGTGATGATGGATGTTTTGAAGGTTAAACTGTGTTAGACAGATAAACTGTTTCGACACATAACTGTCAATCATCTGCGGTACTGTTGACGGTTTTATGGGCGCCCGTAGGCCTTCTGTTGAACTGGAAGCCAATAGGACACCGGGAATGATGTGTGTATGGAAATATCGTGCAAATTAAGTTTCGGTAGTGTCAGACGATAAATACTGGAATAACATATGTGTGTTTACATGGAAAACATAAAATACAACACTATAACGCCAGATAAACAATTCAATGAAGACGCTGAGACCGCGTTGAACATTGTGACAGCCCTTCCTACTTGTTTGTCAAATGACAGCTTTTGTCTTGTATTATCATTAGTATAAAATTAAGCTCTCACAGATCAGTAACAAACTTAAGAGAATTCTGGGGAATGGCATTATTTGGAGTACCAACATGTCAAAATGTGTCAAAGTCTACTGTACCTTTGTAAACCAGTTGTGATAAAAGACATGTTTGGTGTGTGTGCGGGGCCACGTTTTTTATGTGAGATGTCTTACCTTAATCTGTAAGGAAATTTGAAGCGGTTAAAAACCTTTTAATCTATTAGTGTCCAAAGATTTCAAGAAGAGTTCGCTTTTATGGGTAGTCTTTTGTAAATATCATTATATGAAAACCACAGTGGCGGGTTTTCAATACTATAGCTTGTATGGTCCGTGTGTGTTTGTGTATTTTCAGGCAGTAGAGACCCTCAACTCTGGCCTTGTCTGTCATATTGACCGCAGGGGTTTTCGGTGGGGGTGTAAGAGGGGGTTGTCACGCATGTGGGATTTGGAAGGGATTCCTTTATTGGCATGAGGGCAGCAGTACACTGAAACTTTGGCGGATTGTTTATTCAGAACTAAATTGTATTCCAGTCACTTTAACAACATGAAGGTGCAAGACTGTTATTACATGTCAAAATTGAACTAAATTCATATTAGATACTAGATAAATAGTTTTACTGACATGGATATGACCACGGAAGGAAACATGAAATCAAATTGTTTTGCACATATATGATCACTTCATGTTGAATGACCCCTAACAAAGGCACGAAACAAGGCAAAGATCTTATCTACTTTTTACACAAACCCGGTTTGTTGTTCTCCTGTCTGCATGTTGTGTAACATAAACACTGCGCTTTTGCTGATGCTCTGGTAGAAGATGAGGTATCCAGTGCATGCTGCTGGTCTACTACGGTCACAATGTTGTGATAGACATGAAGGAACCATGCATGTTTACAAGAGAAATGGGAAGACAGGAAACGCATGATAAATTTTGCCCGAGGCTCTGTCTTTATATTCTATTCCCAGAACTTGCTTAAAGTAAGCATCTTTTCTCTCACGCCTACATTCGAAAAGGATTATTCCTAGCAATTTCCAGTGTAAAATTCAGAAAAAAGTCCACGAGAAAGTATGAATACAAGAAGTGTCACACAGGACTTAATGAAGGCAGACAATGCTCATGACTCATCAGGTCATCCGAGTGTCAGAGAAATGTGATCTGGTGTTCTTTCTCAGTAGTCAACTTTTTTCTTTGACCAACTTTTGTCACCAGCTAATGAGAACTCATTTTAACACTTCACTGTACATGTAAAACTATTTAGATGGTCTCGTGCCTTCAAACCTTTAGCCTACATACTAAATTGAGTTTGAGCAAATCTTTGTCTTTACAAGGTTTCATTGATTTATTGGGTGGTTTGCATTAGTACTTCAATTAACCGAACTGACACATTGTGTTGAATTGATTTTAGATTTAACATTACTCGTCGACTTGATGTTTATTATTACAAGCTCTCTCAAATCCTTTATTCTGATCGTTTTTTTGCAGCACAGCGGGGTCAAATATGCGGTTATAGTCTCTACTTGATTGTTCAAGTAATGGGAGTTCAAATAAGTTTCTATGTCCATTCATTTTTTGCTAAGTAGCCGTGCAAATATGGTCATTATTATTGAAAATAAACCTTAAGAGCTTATCATCTTTTCTGGGTTTATTTAGCAATACTGTACTTTTCCACTGTAATACTGATTTTTTGGAGTTGATCTTGAATCTCAAGACCTTCTTGAATGGCATTAAGAAGAGAAAAGCAAATATTTACGTGATCGAAAAGATAAGTCTGAGCTTCGTTGACATTTCACGATAACCGCAGCCTTTTTTATCCATTGTTGTGTACAGTACACATGCAGATTTCTTCCAACCGTTATTACAGTCAGTCTGCAATCAGTTCAGACCTGCCATTGCAATGAGATTTTTTTCCCTTTCGCGCGAGGGTTTACATCTGCTATGCTCTTGCACAACAAAATCCAACTATGAATCACCATCTGCTGCATTTTAACCATTATTGTTAAAATGCCTCTGGCGATTTTTAGTCACACCTAAAGACTCACCCTTCTGAAATTCAAATTCACATTAACACCTGAATCATCCCACTAATTCACAGATTTATCCCATGTAACTGGAAGAGGGTTTGACTTTGGTCCTAAAGGTTTATTTGCCTTGTAAATGGAGTGTGTTTCCGCTGTAGGAAGGCGGTTATCTCCGAAGGCCTAATCAGAGCCGGGAGGGTCACGAGGGGCCGACCCTCGGGGCTTATCGCTCTGGCAATCAACTCGGTCACGTGATCAGAGCAGACAAACCTTGGCTGAGGGCATTTGGTTCATTGCCATCACACAAAAGAAGTTCTCATGGGTTAACGCTTTTAAACACGCATGTGAGGGTGCACACTTTGTGATAAAGATTTAGATAGTCGCGCTTTGAAGCCTCTACGTCAGAAGGATGGGTTGAAACGGGGTGAAGCAGGGTAACTGGTGACAGGCATAGTCGGAATAGAAAGATTGACTCCTTTCCAGGGCCATCTGTGTGGACAACATCTTCTTTACATTAAAGCTTGAATGAATTGCCCTCTGTTCATTGAAAGAGGAGAAGAGCTTATTTGGCCCGTCACAGACAGTGAGCGCTTCTGAGGAATGGCTGCTTTAAAGGAAGCATTGGTGCCCAGTGCGGAGAGGAAGCCAGGATAGGTAGGACATCTGGGAGTCAGCATCTTTCTCAGAACTCGTGTCAATGAGGACGATGAATGTTGACTGGGTGTCCCCCATTACTTCCTGATTTGTCTTATGAAGGACCATCACATTCTCACACAGGTGGCACGGACTATGCCGCAGTCACACTAGACTTTTCATTCCATTGACTTCCATTCATACACATGCGAATGCAAGCTTCCGTGAAACAAAATGCATTTTGCTACTTTTTAAGGGTCAAGTGTAGAGGAAACCCAGATAGCAAAGGTACATCTGGTAAACGTCTTAGAAAAGGCAGTTTTACATAAATTCTAAATCATAAACAACTTACTGACATCTTTTGGATGTCTGTATGACATCTGACGTCTCCGAGATGTATTTCAGAGAAGCAAACAATCCAAAAAATACGTCAAATAGACGTCTCCCAGATGTATGTGTGCTATCAGGGAATGGTAATAATGAAAATTTCACACAATACTATTTTTATTATTAACTACTTTAATTTTATTATTAACTACTAAATAATATTAACTTATTATTTCTAATCTAATAGTCTAATAAGTTTTTTATTAACTGTGTTTTTTGTTGCTGCCCATATAAGCGACGAAATTTCACATTCTGAAAATCTACTGTAAATTGCAGCACAAGACGCCTTAAGAATGGTGGAACTCGTATATCTTAGCTCTCATTCAAGGTTCACAGATAACACGGTTGTGTTTTTGCCAATACATAGTGAAAGGAAAGTTCACAACAGTGTACTATTGATTGCCTTGAAATAGACTGTTCAGCTGAGTTCAGTTTCAGTGTGAGCACAGCGTTTAGATAGCGGTCCAAAAAATGAAATCGCCTCAGGCACTACGCTGTGCTCATCCTATAAATATCTTTCCACAACTACCGGCGAGCGAAAAAGACAACTAGAATTGCTTATTAGTCACGTCAAGATAATTCAAATCAACTCCTGTAGGTGAAGAAAAACAAAACTCACCCAACTGTCAAAATCATGTTAATGCATGGTCTTGGAAATGGCAGGGAGGTTGACAGCCGACTTGTGAATTTTACCACAGCTGTAAGGTTTCGCTGCGGTCGAGGTTAGAAAAAATGCGGGAACTGGGTGGGAGGTGTCATATCTACAATTATAAGTTTGTGAAAATTCCCTGGTGCTGTTTTCACAGCTGAACAACTTTGTTTTGGTGCGAAAGAACTGAGATCATATCTTAGATAAATTATATCATTGAGAGACTTCGGCGAGGTCATTGTGAAAGTTGACCCTACCGTAGCTCCAGCTTTGAACGAGTGCAAGTTCTTCATCCGTTCCACACAGCTGCGAGTCGTGGCGGCGTAGGCTGAGGCTGTTATGAGAGAACCGCTCTTAGTTTTGTTTAATTTAAATGTTTTGTATTAACGGTTCTTTGGTTGGAAGTGCCGTGAGGGTTCTGTTTTAATTATCATGGTTGAGGGTGTTATGAGGAGCTCGTTCAATGAGGGCGACACAAAAAGCGGGCGAGCTCTTAACATTCCTGACTGGATTTTCTGACCCCATTCAGATGTCCACTGTCTGCAAGTGCATAGACAGCATTCCTGAGTAAATAACTGCGGTGTTTCTGTCTCGAACCCTCATAGATACCACCATGTTGTACAAAAGAAAGTTATGAACGGTGTATTAAACAGCAGGGATCCGGGACTTGCCCAAGCATGTTTATACCTAAAGATAAATGGTATAACCATTCCTCCCCTTTGTATCTGCACCCAAGGGAACTATTTTAGTTATGCAGTGAAGCACTTTGTCACTCACGCTTTGCATGCTGCTGAAGCCCGGTTGTTTTAATCTGGAATTATCGGAAATGTTCTATCAGCTGCTATATATATTAAAACAGAGCTTCTCGATTTCTCGATACTCGTTTTATTTGCGTATGAACCTACGACCTTGGAATTGTCTTGACTCTTTATGAACCAGTTGAGAAATTATAACATTTATAAGATAAATTGTTAATTATATTTAATGTTAATATAGATATTTTACATCATGAATGAACTGAAATCTTTACTCCGTGCTACATCCCTGTAAACGACAGTTGAAGTTCATCCAGATGCAATTAGTTTCTCTACGCTAAATTATTCCAGCTTTTTACGCTACAGTAATGTAAACCTTCAATCTCCGTGAGCTCCACTCACAAGTCTCTAAATCCCGATCACATCCTGTTCCGCTCACCCACATTACAAGCAACTGATCTTTTGTTTATTTTAAATTTTCAGGCAACTCCATATATCTTATGTTCGTCGGACACGTGACCTGGTTTAATCAAAAACGGTTGTGTTTTCATGGATCTGGGGGCTGAGACAGCTGAGGGACCACGGGTGCGAGACCGCTACCCGTTGTGTGGCTGACAAGCAGGCATTTAAAGAATCCGCTGGTGAGGGAAGCAGCTGGGGTGGCCAGATCTTCAGGAAGAAGCGTTGGCATTCTGAAGGCACCTGTCTTAGTGAAAGGCTCTCTTATTGGGCTCAACAGGTGTTGGCAGAGCACTTAAGCTCTTCGGGTTAAAGCGTGCACTCATTCGGGCCTATTGACTGTCAATTCCGGAGGCAGACCGGATTGAAGGTCACAGCCATTGGTTCCTCTGTGTGAAAGAGGCCCTCTGATGGCTTCCTTCCTGCATACCCGTGTAGATCCGCTGGGTGTAACGGCTCAAAGAAGTTCTTTCAGGTCCAGCGTGGCACGTTATCCTCTTTTGGCTCTGCGGGTATATTCTCAGATGTGTCAGAACAACACAAACTTAGAGTTTCCCGTCCTGACCGGACTCATAACAAATCCGGTGAAGGAGAACAGAGAAAGTCTTTCCTCAGGTTCAGATGTGCTGATCATTCCATCTACTTGAGATGAATGAGATGTTATAGAGTATGCTGTTTGAACTATTGGTGCATTTCTTGTTCTGTGAGTCTTTTTCTTTCTTTTTCATGAAATGACCATGGCTATTTTAAAACAAAGCTGCCGAAATATAAAAATTCTGTTATCGTTTATTAACCCTCATGTCGTTTAAAACCTGTATATGACTCTTTCTTCTGTGGAAACACAAAAGAAGATATTCAGAGAAATGTCTTGGTTTTATGTCCATACAATGGACGTCAATGGGTGCCAATGTAATTTGGTTACCAACATTCTTCAAAATATCTTCTTTTGTGTTCTGCAGAAGAAAGTCACATGACATGAGGATGAATAAACGATGAGATTTTTATTTTTTGGGCAAACTATCTCTTTAAGTTTTTTAAAATAAAAAGTACAATTTCAATACTTAACAGTCTACTTAAAATCTAGAATTTATTACTTATTTCTTAAAAGGATACATTTGCAGGTCCATAACAAAACATCAAGCCACTGACTCTTCTACATCTCGCTACTTGCAGAAGGAACTTTCTGAATATCACCTCAGTAAATGAGAGCTAATGCTGTTACTCAGTGGCCGAGTCTGTGTGGGAGATAAAATGGATTGTGCTTTTACTAATGGTCTCCTCTGTCTCCTCTGCCTGCGCTGTAGGTTGATGGCGAGCACAGGGGTTCTAACATGTTCTTATCAGCTACTTGAGCTCACATCTAGCTTCCCAACACGCTCGCCTCTCCCTTACACGCATATACACACACACCTGTCTGGCATGAGTAGCCTCACCTTTATCCTGTTACCATGGCCACTGGAGTTCTAGCCTAGCCAATCTGTGACACCTCCGAGGAGTGATGCACCTCTGGTACACAGTGTCGCTCATGAGCCTTCCTCTGTTTTTTCAATGAACCGGAGCCGCAATCACATTTAAATGATACAATCCTCCCCCATAGTGATTAATTGTCTTTAAAACTAGGCTTTTAAAAGTTTTAAAGTCAGGGAACGCGGAGACGGGCGGAGAAAACTCAAGAGGTGTTTTCTCTGGATGACGTGGGTGACTCATGGCGTATATTAGGTGCGTAGTTGGTATCCACCAGCACACGGTGACTCAGCCAGTTAGCAGCTGCACAACAGCCGATGATGAGAGTAAAATCTTTAACTTTCACAAAGCGCTGCACCCACTTTCCAGTTACTTTTATCAGGATGACTCAACAGCGGCGTAAACGCAGACTTCTGTCCTTATCTTCTGCGCCGTGGTCCGCAAGTGGATATTCCCGCCTTGTTTATGAAGGTTTTTTCAGTCACACAAGGTAAAATAAGATGGGGTGTGGTTGAGGTTTTTTTCTGGAGCGTCTGTGGAATAGAGTTAAATTTGGTTTACCACACAACGCAGAAATGAGCTTAGTCTCGCAGTACCTGGTACTATTCATGTAGTGTCTCACGCAAGGTCACACAATGAAGCGTGTTAGTGTCAAGCCACGGCTTAAGACTTGCTGGCGCTGGAGACTCATGAAGTAATTAAGAGTTTATTCTATATTACTTGAATCTCAAATCAAAGCTTTTGTGTTGTTGCCTTCAATACATTTACCGTTTTATTCGCTTTGAATGAAGGAAAAACAAACCATTATGAATAGCTGTTGACAAGCTTAATATGTTAAACGCTATTAATAGATATCAAAATGGATAAATATTAACTTGGGATTTGTGTGCTTGTACTCTCTTGTGTTGTATAAAGGGATTTATGGGTACAAAAAGATCTGTTCGCTCTGAACTTTTTTTACTCGGTTTCGGTTTCCCCCACATTTTTATCCTTTGCAACACGCAATATTTAGTTAATTCATAGAGTGTTGACTTGTCTTTAGTTGTACTTATAAATAAACATTAGACCGCATAATGCAGCGATTAACCATCCCAATCAAGTATCCCACAATGCCATTATAAAAAGATAAATAGTGACCAAACATGAAGGCGTATTTGTTGGCCTGTCTTGGTCTGTCATGGTTGAACCACTGTGAGAAGCGCATGACGTTAAGCATCAGCAAAATTATCCACCCGTCCTCACTAGCACCAAAGATAAAGTATATTAACAAGATGCGCCACTGCAATTACAATGAATGGAGAGGAATGAAACGCTCAATATGGCCGCTCTAGCGAAGAAAGCCCCGCCCCTCAGTAGAACAATCCAATCGTCAATCGATAAAAGACTGACGATTCCCTGGTTCTTATGTGAGGCGCTTGCCAGCCTGTGCGCATGCGCCAACCTCGAAAAATATGATTTTTAAAGCAGTTTAAGCTTAGCAAACCAAAGTTATTGAATTATGAATTATTGATCGGAAATATGCTATTTTATTGTGATTTTTGCAACGATTTTAGAAATATCTGCTTTCCACCATTCAAATAGATAGGACTGTTGACTTACTATGATGTAAATAACTGTCCAGAGGCGTTGCAAACAGGCCTGCCGAGTGACACGAATCTCGTAAACGGACTTTGCTAGCGCTCGGGATTAGTCTGCTGCTAATTTTGGTCAAAGCTTGAGGTGCTGGTTTTATCTTGACAACTTTTTTCCAGTCCAGAAGCCTTCCTGTCTGGCAGGGGTGTGATGTGATGGTAAGATAACTGTAACTGATCGCATCGCCTCATTTTACGGTAAACAGGCTATTTTTAAAAGGGCCTCAATGAGAAGTAGACCGAGTGAGAGTGTTAAAAGCAATCGATCGTGATCATTTGATATTCAACACTTATCAGATCAAATCTATAAGATCACATATCTCCAATTAACGTTAGCATCCGGTACCTTTTAGACATAATTGCAATGAAAATTGAGATCAGCCCATAAGTTTCGTACATCTGAAGTTCTGAACATGCTCGAAGGCTCCGACTTAGTTTTCTCCTAAAAGAAACCCTCAGAAGATTGAATATATCAAGCTGGTGCAGGATTATCAGAGAGCCAATATTAGCTTGTTCTTAGATCTTCTCATTTTGATGAATTATGTATTCATCTCAGAATGCGATTTGTGAGCTTATTCTTCTGCAGCTCGGCCTTTAGCCATCTTTAAACTGAGACCTTTTTGAACATCTCTCCTACACACTAACCGCATGGGGCGAGACGCCCTCACAACTAAAAAGATAAACTAAGAAACAGCTAAGTCCTTCATACTCAACTTTCCCATCCAATTTCCACATCACTGATCTCGCACACTATTTAAGCTTTTTAAATTAGATTTGTCTTCGTCAACTGCGTTTTGTCAGTTTGAAACTTTAAGTGACCTCTCAAGGGTGACAGATGTGATGTCATAATGGGCTTCCAAATGTGATTTTTTCCATAATGCTTCACATTTATCACATTGAATATCTCAGCACGCTTTGATTTTTGTTTTAATAGATGGTCTGTAGCTTTCACATATGTCTCTGTGGCTTTGTATCTCTCTTTGTGTCTTATAACTTTGGTGGAGTGGATGCTATACGTAGAACTTCACCAAACCAAAAATTATAACAAAGTTCCAAGTTTCCCTTAAAGCGACAACGAGACGTTTTGGTGTATGGTTCCCCCATGTGGTTGATAAGCACAATTGTCTGTTATAATTGTAGTGAATATTGCCGCTGTATAAGCTTCCATGTGGGCAGCACAATACACGTGAATTTGTTGAATAGCTGTTACATCATGTCACTTCATAAACTGTGCATTTACTAAAGCACTATTTTGGCTCCCACGGATTATACTACTGGGCTATACTAATAGTTCAAACTAGATTCTGAGGTAGCAGTTTGTTGTTAGCCGTTAGCGCATAGCGTGCTAGCTACATAGCAGCTAATATTAGCAACATAACACATTTGCAGACACCCAAAACGCATGGACGTGAATGTGTTTAGTAACCAACGCAAATCATTTTCTGTAGTTATATTTTCATTAACACTCTCGCTACCAGGCATTGTGCTTTGTGTAATGGGTGCAATCAATTACATCCACTCAACTCGCTATGGGAATAGTGCCTAGCACAGTAACTATAGATACCGATAACATTAGTCTTCGTGCATGAACTAAGGAATCAGCAACTTTTGACCATAAAACATTTATTGTGGTTTGGTGGTCATCATCTAAAAGCATAACACTAAATTCTTGATGAAGCAGGATCATGCTACGTAAGCTATTGAGACCCGACAACATTACATTATCTTTAGTCTACCTTATGGTTATAAATTGTGAACCAGTAACGTTATAAACAACCGGAGCACAGCCAAATTACTTATAAACTCAAAAGTACCAGACAGTAAGAAAAATGTAAATATAAGACTTTCAAATCCAGTAGCAGGAAGGCTAACGTTGGTACTCCATCCGTTTTGCAACCCGTTGCCTCTCGCAGCTGGCGTCGCCGAGTATCCGTCAGATATTGATTTGTGTCCGATCACTCTCTCACTTTTCCTCTTTGTTTTATTTGCTGGCTCTGCCATGGTGATGGTTTGGAGACTTGCGTTAAACTAGATAGTTTCGTCTGTTGTTAGCTGTTGGCTAACTTCTCCTAGGCTAAGATTAAAACGTGATGTATGCCGTAAAGTAGGGGATTGGCGGGGCTTGTACTGGCCGAACACCAAAGTTACAAGTGCAGTTTCAGCCGATAGAAGGCTACTTAGGAAGCAACGGCAGTGAAATTCGTCCAGTTAAAAGTTGTCCTACCACTAAAATAATTTTGGAGACATTAATTTAAGGTCAAAAAGTTGCTCGTTATCACTTTAAAGTTTGCCACAAATTAACCAAAAGTTTGCAGAACATAAAGTTTTTAAACAGTATATCTAATTTCCATTAGGAAAATTAACAATATGTTGTTAGCATAGTTTTACTTCAAATATCATGGTTAGACCATGGCTTTTGTTGTGAAATCATAGTATATTGTGGTAACGTGGTAAGTTACTGTAGTAGAACCATGGTTCTTTTTTATGTGCATCAAGTCTTATTTACTTGCCCAAGGTCGACTTTGTGTGCCATTCTTTTCATAACAAAAAAATACATTTCTTGGTAGCGTCTCAGGAGTAGTTGATTTTTACATTGAGTTGCATGACAGAGTGAGCTAAAAGGAGGTAAAAGGTTGCACATCTCCATAATGCAGGTTTAAGAAGTTTCATATTCTCAGTGATCTCACTCTAGGATCATAAAAAACACTTTGGTCCTATTATGTGTATTGTAAAGGACCAAAAGCCATGTCTTAAGATTCCTTCATGTGTCCTCAGTTGCTCCACAGTTTTAGGATTAGTTCAGAACTGAGTCACGCATCATATGTGTGCTGTTAATCCATCTTCTCAGTCCTTAGGATTCTCAATGCCCAGTCTTACCTCACCTTGATAGTTAGCACTGCGATGCCCTTCATCATCATTAAAGAGTGCGATCGCCTAGAGACAGTTTAAAGCATCTCTTTGAGTATGGTCAGTGTCTCTTTTAATAAAGCTGTCAGCGCAAGAGGAGTGCCCAGATCTGCTCCGTCGTGCGCCTGCATTCCCCAGAATCCCTACGGTGACTGCACACAGATGAACGTTTGGCAAACATCTGCCCTTTACAGAGGCGGATAAATTTAGACCTGCCGTCTGTAATTAAACTGCCAAATCGACCCGTAAGAGAACCGACTTTCCATTCCTGCCAGTTTTGACACGAGTGTGGATGTATGCACGTGTGGAGACATAGGCGAGAGAAAGAGAGTCCGGAAGAAAGGTGGCTGACATTCATAGTGAACATCAAAGCGGAGCAGTTAGCAGCAGTTTGCATTTTACTGTGCCTTTTAGCACCTCCATGCAGACCAGTGTCTCCTCCTCACACGTGTGCCAAATCCAATAAACTCACTTCAGCACTTTCGCTGCTCAGAACGTTCTGTCTGTCTGTCTGTCTATCTATAATCTGTTGAACTGGACAGGGATCAAGTCCAGGGTCCACCGGACTTGATGTGATGGGGCAGGGGGGTTGAACACATCTCCGTCAGGGCTCGTGGCAGGCGTGGTGTAGACCAGTTTATTAAATGGAATTGATTTCCTCTCGCCTCCCACATGCATCTGTACTCTACCAGTTGCATAAAAAGACTTCCAGAGTGAGCCATTACACTGGAAACCTCTTTCAAGGTTAGGATACCACAAGGGTGTTATTTTCGCCAGACTTTGTAACACATTCATTCATTCGTGTTCATTCTGAATTTACTAAGTTGAGTACAGTTTATGATGCTCCAGTAATCGTGGTTCCCATTTCTGTCTGCAAGGAAAGCATCACTGTGAGGATTGCAGGTTTAATTACTTGTAGTTAGTACTGACATTATAAAAGGACACAGGCGATGTTTTTTTAAGTACATGACAGATATTTGCAGGAAAAATGTTGGTCCTTTGCAGTAGAAAAGAAGTGCTTGAGTGTCTATCAGGTGTGGAGTACTTTTACTAAATTCTCTTTGCTATTTGATGACTCACAATAATAAAAGACGTTATGTCACCTGTTGTGTGTCTCTTAGCCCTAGAAGTATATCATATTGACATGAAATATTTTTTTTATTTCGACATCCACTGCACCTATTCTGTTTTTTACTACATATAAAAGGTGCTCTTGCTATTAATATGAGTATAAACACTACCACATTTAGCGAGGACATGTTTGTTAATATATAAGTAAACTTTACAATAAGGTTGTATTAGTTAACATTAGTAAAGGCATTAGCTACTGTAACATGAACTAACAATATCGTTTTTCAGAATTTGTTAATGTTTGTTAGTTACTGACAGAATATTACGTTATAATTTTTTAAAGAATAAAAAAATAACAACTTCTGAGATCAATATGAACTAAGATGAATAAATAAAGTAGAAATATTGTTAGTTCATGTTAACTAATGTTTTCACTAATGTTAAGAAATGCAACCTTGTTGTGAAGTGTTACCATAATATCTTATGAACAGAAACCCATGAAACCTGGCAGCAATGCCCCCAAAAAACAACAACCTGGGAACACTTAAGCATTCACAACATCCCCCTGCCAACCCCTCATATTTTGTCACTTTTATATGAGATTAACTTTGAGTATAAACTTTGTTATAATCTTGTTAATGCTCTTAGTAATGCGACATTTCAAAAACATTTCAGTAGATCCCAGATGGTTTGCCTCTGAAATGTCAGCAGAGAGAGTGATAAGAGAAATGCAGAAACCTTTTGCGTAAGTGTGAACCTCTGTGACCCACAATGTCGCTCGTGTCATAGCAAACACGCATAGCAGCACAGAATTTCATCCCACCATTGTGAATGCGAGGTCTTGGAAGGACCACATGCTTTATCTGAGCGCGTCATCATAAATGAACAGTTGATTCAGCATCACCCTGCGCAGAATTTACATTATAAATGTATGTTAAAACACATCTGAAACGCTTTTGTTTAGGGTCAAGAGTTTTTTGTTGTGATAAATGACTGTTAAGACACTCAGGCATAAGTAGGCAGCAGTGAGTAACAGTTAAGTGTTAAATGCCCGGCCCCTGCAGTTTTCTTAACCAGTGGGCAAGGTACGGTAGATTTATGAGGGTCAAGCCTTCGCAATCTAACAACAGTCACGGTGTTGTGCTGACCTGAGACTGCCTGCGGAGGTTTGTTATCTTCACTGTAAGGTGGGCGAGGCAATCTGAATCACCGTTGTCCAGCCTAAATGCCAAGTCAGATTTTATTGCTCCCGTAGTTGTAAATCAGGTGTCATAGGCTGGATTCGAACCTGTATCTCCTGCATAAGCACTATAGTTAACGCACTGGTGCTAACCATAGAGCTGAATGTAAACAATTCTAGTCACAGTAGGATTTAAAGGGATAGTTCACTCCCCCAAAAAAATGTGGTCATCATTTATTCACCTCATGTTGTTTAAAACATGTATATGACTCTTTCTGTTGTTGAACACAAAAGAAGATATTTTGAGAAATGTCTCAGTGGTTTTGTGTCCATACAATAGAATTCAATAGGGTGCAATGTTTTTTGGTTACCAACACTCTTCAAAAGATCTTCTTTTGTGTTCTGCAGAAGTATGAAAGTCATTCAGGTTTGGAATGACATGAGGGTGAGTAAATAATGAAATAATTTTCTTACTTGAGTGAATTATCCCTTAAATGCCTCATTTTGTCCCAATGCAGCCCGTACGTAATTCATAACGTAAATAAAAGTAATCTATACAAATAAACACACAGCGTAGTTTTCAGGGCCAGATGTTCCTTTAGGTACTGCCGTCCTCAAGTGCACTCACTGTTCATAGATTTACACCTCCATTCAATTCTGAGACAGAAAGAGAAAGATATTTCTTCCATTAAGAAGGCTTTCAGAGCCTCTCTCGACCCCTCCGAGCTTCCCTTTGTCCAGCATTCTTTACACTGATTGGCCACTTCCCGCTGGCCCGCTTGTCAAAGGATTCGTCGAAGGTGCGAGTGCAGTGTTGTGACGCCTGTCTTCATCTATATCACTTTGCAAACGGATGACTGGCTAATCTGACCCGAGGGCACCCAGGAGAATTTTAAGAAGCTTGGTAAGCAATCAAGAATCATTGATAATCTGGAATGAAGTGTACACGCTCCCTGTTAAAACGACATAGCTGACCCGAATATGCCCGATGTCGGAGGACGAGATCAGAGGGCTGTAGCTCTTGACACGATGTGTTAAGTGAAAGGGGACAGACATGAATATGTAATTAGCCTGCAGGCGTTCTCATCTGCCCTGCTGTTAAAGCACAAGGGCCCTCGTCTCGATTGGTCATCTTTTAGCATGAGCAGCTGTCACGCCTGCCCGCTTGTTAAGGGAAACTGAGATTTTACTTTTAATGCGCTATTGTTTACCCCGTTGCTTGTGGGTGAACGGAGGTGGGGGAGTCCAGTGTTTTCAAGGAGTTTTAAAGGAATAGTTAAACTTGATTATATCTTTTTAAAGGGACAGTTCGCCCAAAAAAGAAAATTCTGTCATCATTTACTCACCCTCTTGTCATTTGAAACCTGTATGACTTTCTTTATTCTGCAAAACACAAAAGAAGATATTTGGAAAAATCTTGGCAAAAGAAAACTGTTAACTTCTTTTGTATGGAAACAAAACCAATGCAAGTCAATGGGGACCAACGGTTTTCTTTTACAAAGATTTTTCTAAATATTTTCTTTTGTGTTCTGCAGAAGAAAGAAAATTAAAATGACAAAAGGGTGAATACATTTTGGGGTGAACTAGCCCTTTAAACATGATGTATCTTCTGTGGAACAGAAATGAGAAACTCCACAAAGGAACAATTGAAGATAAGCAACACAAGATCATTAAAATTACATTTCATGCAGTCTGTTATGTTGCTGTGTTTGAAAGTAAGCAGTCTGCCAAGTTGTAAGTCCGAAGGTGAATGAATAAGAAAGTTATTGGCTTGTAAAAAAGGGAGTCGACTCTGAATCACGCAAACGAGACGTGAACTAGTCCGAGTCTCTAACCGCCGCTTATCTACGTCTCTTGAAATAGTCTCCACTTATGTTTTGCTGCGACTGCTGCGAAAGCTTTACTCTCCTCCCCAAAACACTGCCGCTCATTCGTGATGCGTGTGCATCGTGTCGAGAACCTGTGTTCTACGTTGTAAAACTAAGTCCGTCTTACTTAAACTACCAAAGGAAGAACTTCTGAGGAAACAATGGTTACAATTATTTTTTCAAACGACACCAAAGGAGTATATAACCGCAGGGTTTTACTGTGCGCGTGTCATTTCACCGAAGATTGCTTCAATAATCTTGGCGCGTTCACTGCAGGATATGTTAAATGACTATCATTGAAAGAGGGGGCAAGACCAACTTTATTTGGACCTGTTAGCTCCACCGAATCACAACCTGTAAGTGTGACTATTTATTTTTGTCTTAACTTCAAGAAATATTTGTGTACCTTATGTCTGTGTTTAGCTGATGTTATTTCTGGGGTATTACAGTTTGTTTATCTATTTATGAACTCGGCTAATTTAAGTGTGTAACAACTTCAAGGAATGGGAAGAAGGAGGCGGGAACCGGCGAACCATTCTTTTTCAACTTTTTAATAAAATAAATAAACCACAAAACGAAAGTAAAATAAACATATTTTAAGAAAGTAAAATAAACCATAACGTAAAGTCCAGGCCTGGTCCTCTCTCGTCGTACACACCTGTCGCTCATCCTTTTATGCTTCTGATCTCCTCCGTGAGAGATGCGAGACTGGTGTAACACTCAGCTGTCGTTCCCTCACGGCTCTCGTCCCGGGGACATTATTACGACATTATAGTGTTTTTATACCTTGGATGTACATAAACTTGTTGTTGGACACTCCATAAACCAAAGTAGGACCTTAAAAATCATATGTTACGTACTCTTTAAAGGGAACCAATGGCAGTTTTTGTCTTTTACGTCAAAGCTAGCGTTATGTGGCAAATCAGAAAATGTGTAAGCTTGAATAAAATTTAGGAATTGAGGGTTTGGAACAACATGAGGGTGGGTAAATGTTTTATGGGAGGGGGGGGGTAAACAAGTCCTTTAATTTAAATCTCGAATCCAAACTTTTGTTGGTGTTAAAAGAATGCAGGGGAAGAGTTTTTTCTTCGAGCGAAATGAGCAGAGAAAGGGCCAGACATTATGCTACAGCTAATACATCATTGTATCCATGAATCAGCCATAGCAATGAGTAGGGCTGCAAGATATATCGAAATATTGCGAAAGTGCATATCATAATATGCACAAATGGTTAGCAATAAACTAAACTTTAATACTTCAAAAAGTTATGTATGGTTAACGTGTCAGGTCTATGCAGAGACTGGTGACACAGAGAGAGAGAGAGAGGGGTGCTGTCTTTTCCCAGAAATAATGTGAAACATGTTGGAAAAACAATACCATCACAAATAGTCTAATGGTTTCCATCAAAATGCCATTATGAGCCATTAGCTTCTTCCATTAAAACCATTACAAAATATTTTCTGTAGTGTGTTTTTGGCATTATTCCAATAGGATTTAATGGTGTTCTATTGGTTCTCATCGTTCTCATCTGCTAAGTAGCATCCCACCAATAGAATCCATCACCAACCAGTAGGCACCATTATAGTTTTCATTAAAACCAATACGATTCCCAGTATAACCATTAAATACATTACATTTTTGTTGTGTTTTGAGCATGGTTCAGGGTCTGTTTTTAATGTTTTTTTAATATAGTTTAATTCTATTTTCACAAACTTTAAGCATTATCATATACATGTTGCATTTAATATTATTCTTCAATAACCTGCAGCTTTAGCCATGAGTCTCAACCAGACGGCTAAGTCGGAATCATGAAGTCTAAAACAGTTACGTGGCTCTTACTTTTTGGAAAGATTAAGTCAGAAAGAGTCCAATCAGTCATCCTTCTTGTTTCCATTATAAGGAATGTGAAGATTCCAATAAACCCTTCCATTTTTCTGTTGTTGTTTTTTTACTGTGCCTCAATTCACATTTGTTCATCTGTTGGGGGAGGTACTCGGTTGTAAATCAGAACCTAACCTGAAGAGCTGATTGGTCCCAATGGAGCTGTATTGATGGTCTTGTAATACAGTTCAGCAGCGTGCGTTGGATGCGGCTTTGCTGAGTAGGTCTGTCTCTGAAGGGTAATTGATTGACTTTTTTTATTAAGGCCTGTTGTTAACTGGAGCCCCACTGACACACTAACCTTAATGGATGAAAGTGCCGACGTCTCCTCGGGCGTTAACATGTCCAAATCTCCATCTGGGATCTTTTTCATGTCATCATGGGATGTTTTTGGTTGAGGGAAAGTCCATTTATGATTGACTTGTTTTACAATTACAACGTATCGTGATACTGTAACTCTTTTTGCCCTTTGGCAAGAAAAGCGTTTTTAGGACCATAGATAATCACCACTGTTATCGCTCTCAGTTTCTTCCTCATAGATAAATGCCGTCATTGTATTTACATGTTAAACTGGATCACATTCATGAAGACTGTGTGTTGTTCGGAGAGCGTCTGTATCTCAGTAACAGGCAGTAGATGGGCCTTATTAACACATCTCTCGGGAGCACTTCCACAGATGGTCCTTTGGAAGGATTCTGTTTATGTATATAACGCTGGTGTACAGTAGGACACACACACACATTCCTCCCTCATACTCGTGTCATTGCTATCTGCGGTCACTTCTATTATTTACCCCAGTGAATATTTAATGGTGACATCAGTGTTTAGGACAGCCCATGCTGCTACCTGAGGGGATTTTCTAATGAGGCACGACACCATCTCAGATGGTTACCTTACAGCCATGCCAACTCTCATGTCTTCCTGTTTCTCCTTTATGTGTCTTTCAGCCCTGTTCAGCTTTGTTGTGGATGGTTCATAACCAGAGTACATAATTAACCTTCAGCATAGTAAAAGAAAGGGCAAACAAAGAGCCTCTACCCAGGTTTGGACACAGGACAGGAAGTTAATGTTTAGTGTTGCTTGCTAAAGGTATGAATGACATAGTATTGCTCATACTTGGGGTTAAGGATTAAAACAAACTCGAAAAGTTATACTAACAATAGACTTACATTGAGGTGGGTCCTGATATCTTGGGACCAGGGGCTGGATTCACTAAACGAAAATTCTTCCTCACTTTCATTCTGTTTTTCTGTTCTCTTGAATTCGAATAAAAAATGTAAAATATTTTGTATTCTCGAAAAAAAAAAAAAATCAATATTGATCTTAATAAATATTAAGTATTATTTAAACTTACATTTCCTTAAATCTCAAAATGTAATGTGTGTTATACATGTATTTGGTTTTGCAATCTTTTGTGTCGGGTCATAAATAACAGTTTTGACTTTTAATTCCCAAGGATTAGTTTAGTAATGAGGAATTGATTTAGTGATGATTTTTAATCAGAAAACTATTTTTTCTACATTTATTCTGGGTTAAAATGACTTGAAACATTGCGCAGAATTACAAATATTTTGATGTCATAATTTACATTTAGTCATTTAGCAGACGCTTTTATAATACACAAAGAAGCATTGAAATGCTTGTTATTATTATAATACTAGCTCTAACACACTTTTAATACTGTAAAGCAGAGTTTGGGTTCTAGATGGAAGTACTATGGGATGTCAATAGGGTATATGTGGAATGTCACATGACATGACTAAACTGGAAAACGGGTCTTGTTGAATTACTGCAAAAAATGAATTTCTTACTAAGCATTTATGTCTTGTTTTCTAGTAAAAATATCTATAAATTCTTAAATCAAGATACATTTACTTGACAAGGAAAGTGACCTAAGATTTTTTGTCTTGTTTTATGAAAGAAAAAACTGCATATTTTATATAACATATGTAAGAATTACATAAATTTATGTTTAAAACAAGCAAAAAAAAAAATGCCAATGGGGTAGTCAAATAATTAATAAGGTAATATGAAATTCAAGATCATTTATCTTACGCCACTGGCAGATTGTTTGGTATGTTTTTATATTTTAATGTCACTGAGAAAAAAGAAAAAAGCGTTTGTATATCAATCTATATGTGTGATGGACATAATGATTATGTTCATCTTTGGAAGCTTCAGCTCTATTTGAAACAAAGCACATACAAGAAACTTGAAACGGATGTGATCGTTAGACCTGTTGTACGCATTTGTTAAAGTTGTTGAACACATCTCATACATATTTGTGATGTGCAGAAAATACTTGAGAACTTCTTATGCCCCAAAATATCACATACTCCGGGATAAAGCCTTTTTGACTTCTGAAAGTAAGCAACCGCATTGCAGCCACCCCAGAACACTCAGGCATTGTGGTGATGAGTTTTCCACAAGCAAGCCCCACCCAGGCTTTATAGCAAATGCAGTTTGACTCTTGCCATGTAATCTCAATTGCTTTCACTAGATACACTGAATCTGCTGGTTGTACGCTTAAGACAACCCAGTGCTGAATCGATTATTTGAGTCTGATTACTTTTCTACTGCTCAGCGACGATAACAATATGTCCTCTCTTCCTTCTGTTCGCAGTGAGGGGGTCTTCAAGTGCCCGGAGGACCAGCTCCCACTGGATTATGCCAAGGTAATTCACTCAACACTAATCTCCAGTGCGTTCTGTTGTAGAACAGATTACAACTCAATCACTCACAGGGCTTTACATTCCTATAACATACAGTGGGATGGAGTTAAAGATGCCTTGCTTTTTTACTTTACTCTCTATACTTTAGTCGCTCTGCAAAAGTGTACAAAATGCTAACGTGTCAACGGTCTGGTACCGCCCCACGTCCACGCTTCTCAAATCTCAAACAACCCGCGTAATCGCACTAATGAACTGCCACCGGTCACTCGTGTCCCCAGGAATGTCCAAAGAAATCATGGAAGAAAGAGAGTTGACTCTTGAGCTCCTTATCTGACAAAACGAATTAAAGGGATAGTTCACCCAAAAATTTAAATTCTCGTAATTTACTCACCATCATGTCATTTCAAACCTGTCTGGCTTTTCTTTCTTCCGCAGAACACAAATGAAGAAGAAAGTTGGTAACCGGACAGCAGCGGCACCCATTCACTTCTATTGTATGGACACAAAACCAATGCAAGTGCATGGGTGCCGTTGCTGTTCGGTTAGCAACATTCTTCAACAATATCTTATTTTGTTTAGAAAAGTATTTAATAAATATTGTAATTTTTTTACTCATGTCGTGCCCTCGAGAATAAGATTATGAAACACAGACTTCTCCAACAATGATGAACAAACCTTGAGTTTAACAACATAAAAAGGCGGCAGGCATAGTTTCAGAAATGCTATAAAATTTCCTCTTACTGCGCGTTTTTCAACCGAAACGTTGAACCCTCTGAGTCATCTTCTCATGCAGCGCGCTTGACACACTTCTGCAAGGGCACATGCAGGAAGTTAAACCTGTTGTGCAATGCATGGAGCTTTAGCTCAGTAATCCGTTGAAGCGGTGATTTGCATGAAGTCCGGGGGATAACTGTACTCCTCCTGGAAACCCTGGCGTTGTGCAGGAGTGCGTGATGCTCGTGAGACGCATTATTACACAAGCAGTAATTTTAAAGGGCCTGACAGTCGCCCACAGATCGCCCAGCCACCTCCGTGGGGCCGTTTGCCAGTTTGAGGTCGGGTTCATCGCGCGTCTACGGTTTTATTTGGTACGCCTACACTTCGTAAACGACAGTATGAAGTGAATACATAGCTACAATCAAAAATAATGAAAAGACCAGCTTTGGTTTTCTTTTTAGATTTCTTTTAGGAACAGCGTAAAAGTGTGATTTAATTGAGAGAACTTTTTTGTGTGTAAATCTTTCAGAAATTAGTTTTGCGTGATGCACAATGGCACAGTTGGGAGAGTTTATCTAAGAGTGCCAGAAAATCTGTCAATGAAAATGAATTTGTGTCTGTGGTTGGGAGGGCGGGGAGGGGGTTTGGCGGCTCCATATGGGACTGCATGGGGGGCGAACAGCAGCGGCGCTGCCTCACGTGTCGTCCTAACACACAGTAGACGTGTGTGTATGTAAATCCTGCTGGCAGGGGATTTGGAATGATTGGATGAAGCATCGTCTCATCAACTTTATGGATGAAGGGAAGATGCAATAGGCTCTGGGTGTAGCGATACGTTACCAGTACCAGTACACAGAGCCCGGGGTCACCACATCTTCATGAAGATCAAACAGCAGTATAATTGTGTATCTGTGAGACAAAACATATTTTTCCTTCACCATTATGCAATTTCTAATAGTATGAAATGTGTACAGCTTTGTCTTTTAGTTCACGTGTGTGAATTTTAAAGGGATCGTTCCCTGAAAAATTAACATTATTTGATCATTTACTCACCATCATGTCATTCCAAACCTGTATGACTTTCTTTCTTATGCAGAAGCTATTTTGAATAGATTGTTGGTAACCAAACAACATTGGCCCAAATTTACTTTCACCACTTGTGTATGAACACAAACCACTGAGATTTCTCAAAATATCTTCTTTTGTGTTCCACAGAAGAAAAAGTCATTTACAGGTTTTTTTTTTTTTAGATGACAGATTTATAAATTACAAAAATGTTAACCTTTTAATAGTTACACACATTTAAAATATACAGCCAGCTAAAAATAATGATGACTCCGACCTTGTCAGTTGAATTTAAATTACTGCTAAAATTAATGAATGCAGAATTATTTGGGATTTTGTGGTAAATTTATGTCAACATTTTGTTTGCATAATTTTTTGGGTGGTTTTCCAGACAGGGCTTAAGACTAGTCCTAGACTAACCTAAATGTTGAAGGCGTCTTGTTCAAAAACAACTTGCACTGACATATCTTAAAATATATCTGTGTTTTTGTCTCAAGATGCACAGCAGTAATTTTTTTGTTAAGTATGTTTTTAAAAACGACTTAAACATCCTAATTTAACTAAGGACTAGTCCTGGTTCAAGCTAATCCCTGTCCAGAAAACCGCCCCCCCAGTCACCCAAAAACAACTACCATACTTATCTATTTTCAAGATGTATTATTGCTGTCATTTCGGAGTACTAGTGCCCATCCCTATGAATGACGTGACGTTAGTTGTTATTGTATCAACAAACAATCTCCTTTAAATGTAGGACATGCTGCAGGCGTGTGCCGTGTCACAGAAAATAAGTGAACGATTAAGTCGAGGCCTGTGCCCTGTACTTGATTGGTTAACGTATGAGTGTGTGTGTATATGTGTGTTTTACGAGAGGAGACAGGCTTGATTAATGTGTCCTTGGTGTAATGGTGTGTTGTAGATCTATCCGGACCCTGAGCTGGAACAGCAGATACTGGCGCTGCCCATCCGCTGTATTCACAGTGAGGAGGGCTGCCGATGGACCGGCCAGATGAAACAGCTACAGGTAACAACATTTAAACTTTAACATGTCCCCAAAACAATCTGCAATTCATGCATTTAAGCTATACATGCTATGTGCAATTCCTGTGCATTCTTCAAAATACAAATTTTTTCACAAAAGAAACCAAATCAAAGTTTTCATATCTTTCCAGAGCCACTTCTCCACCTGCGCCTTCAACGTGATCCCCTGCCCCAACCGATGTGCTGTCAAATTGACGCGTCGTGACCTGCCCGAGCACCTGCAGCACGACTGCCCCAAACGCAAGGTCAAGTGCGAGTTCTGCGGCAGCGAGTTCACGGGAGAGGCCTACGAGGTACGCTGAACAGTTGTTAGCATTTGGCATTTTAGCTTCATGAGCATGTTGATTTGTCAGCTAAGCAGTATTAGCTTGATTATTTTCTGGTTTTGTTGTGTAATAAGGGTTACAGCGTGTTTGTGTAATTCACACAACGTGTTAACTCTGAGAATTGGCAGCTAAATGTTGTAGTGTCACAGGGGCCGCAGTTATTCGCGTTTGTAGCGCCACTCCTGTTTTTACACTTCTAATATCAAGCCCACAATCTATAAAAGAAATGTTAAGACTTGTTTAATGGGTTTTATTGGACAATTTCTTTGTTTCATGGGTGCACTGCAAAATTGTTCAAATGTATAATTAAATAACTATTTTCTTTGGATGTAACCCGCAATGCTGTTGGGAACTTTTATGACCCATTGGCCTTGTGTTATTAGAGTTCGTGCACGCATTGCTTAATTGATTTTCTTCAAACATTTTGTTTTTTTAAACTTAGTATTAAACTTCTGCAATTAACTTAGCCTTAACCATTTTGCTTATAGACTCCATTCAGTTTCTAGCGTTTATATAACCATCTTTTGTCTCCTTTCCACTATTAAACCTGGTGTCACATAATGTACAGTATGGTTTAGTCAAATAAAAACCATGCTAACACACACACACATCCTTGCATTTGTTGTTTCTTAGAACCACCAGGGCGTCTGTCCACAGGAGAGCGTCTACTGCGAGAACAAGTGCGGAGCGAGAATGATGAGGAGACTCCTGTCCCAGCACACCATGACCGAATGTCCCAAACGCACCCAGCCCTGCAAGTACTGCAGCAAGGAGTTTGTCTTTGACACCATCCAGGTCAGTAGCATGACGGACCAGACCTCTTGGCCATACTATAACAAAAAGGATTAGCAGTATTAGAAAAATATGTGCATTTGGTTTAAGTCAGCAATTGTCCATATTAAATCTATATTAGCCTTTATATTTAAATGTTTTAAAGACTTTAAATGATCGATCCTGTTACTATCACCTGTCACTTTTTAAATTATCAACACTGTTACCATCACCTAATACTTTTTAAAGAGTGATAAACTACTCCAAAAATCTAAAAGGCATTGGAACTGTACTTTCACAATCTTAGCATTAGTTTTGTAGTGTCAAATTTAAATGCTGAAAATGTCAGCCCTGTTACAGTTACATTTATTCATTTAGCAGACAGTTTTATCAAAAGCGACTTAAAATTGAGAGCAATGGAAGCATTCAGTGCAACGAAAGGGCAACAATGCATAAGTGCTATAAAACTGGTCTCAGTCAGCTTAATAACAGTACACAAAGCTATATAAACGCAAAACATTTTCTCAACCCTATTACCATGCTAAAGGCAATAATATATCCCAACATGCTTTATATGGCACAATAATACTCATTATCTGTCTGATAGAATGAAATAATGTCAAGAAATGCAGGCAGTGAGACACAAGGATAGAGGACCCAGGTGCAGACAGCGGGTAAGGGGTTTACAAGACTTTAATAATAAAACAGACAAAACAAAACCCCATGAGGGGGTAAAACAAGAACAAGTGTATAACAGGACACAGGAACAAGGACTAACTACACCTAACAAGACTACAGATAACATTTACCATTCAATACAAATAACTAGACTAGACTAGACTAGACTAGACTAGACTAGACTAGACTAGACTAGACTAGACTAGACTAGACTAGACTAGACTAGCAGAGACAGGCACTCACCCACATGAAATGAATGACAATAACCCAGCACAGGACAGAAAGCACAAGGGCATTATAAGGGATTAAGATCGAGAGGGGACAGGTGTGGGGCATGAAATCCTAATAAGCACTAACAAGGAAACAAGAGGGCAGGAACAATGACAAGACCGGAGAGAGAGTATGGCGAGCCATAAGTGCCAAAATTGTCTCGGTCCACATAAAACATGGGGTTCTTTCATGATCCCGCCACTAGGCCAAGAGAAACATGACATAATGCCGCAGAATCATGACAATTTTTTTACAAAATTTACTTTAACCGGATAAAGCGTCTACTTCATAGTAGGGCTGCACGATCATGGGTAAAATGATCATCACGGTTTTTTAAAATTTTTTTTTATTCATCACTTATTGGTCACAGCCATGAATGCTTTGCTTGTGCACTTTTGCAAAAAAGTATTAAAATAGTAGAAATGCAGTGAAACATTTTTTCGCTTTATAATTTCCTGTAAGGTGGCAGTTTAAAAGATACAAGCTTTGCGATGATTTTCTGACCTTATCGGGAGTTTTGTGCTTGATTATAAAATATTATTATCACAACGTTTATGCTCATTTAATTGTGGGAAGCATAAATCGTTATCACGATTAAAATACGATTAATCGTGCACCCCTACTTCATAGAATGGCCCCTATGTATCTTAACCGCCCAGCAGCGCTTGAATCATTCTGCACGGTTAATTCCTTCTGTTTTGTGATGGGAAAGGGATGAACACAGTGTTTGTTTGTTGGGTGTTTGTGTCAGTGGCCGAGTGTTAATAGAACAGAGGTGCTCAGTGGTGAATTAAAGGGGTTTTGATGCAGCACAGGGTGGGATGCCAAAGGGCCTGTGAATATAAACAGAGGCTTTCATGCGAGATTCTGAGTTTGGTGCCAGTCAACCACAGCTTGGGCTGGCCGAGTTTTTCATAACACCTGCGTTTAAACACATAGAGGTAATACAAGCAGAAAACACTGTGATATTCAGCAGCCCAGCTAGAAACGCACACACTGCTATTTCTTCCTCATTCAAGGGAGGATTCACATTTTGTGAGACTTATTTCTGTATCATTTCTTATTTTAGGTCATACATTTATGTTGCACGAATGTATTACACACATTTGTCTCTGTGTGTTAGAAAGTAACTGTTTAGTCAAGGTATAATTCAGCCATAAAGCATAAAATCCTCTTATCACTATAAATATGTTTGTAAAACTTACAAAAAATAAACCTTATAAATATAAAATATTTTTTATAAAAAAATATTTTTTTATATATTTATAAATATAAAAAACGGATAACCTCCTAAAATTTGCTAAATTATGTTTTTTTTATTGTGTTATCATGTTTTGTTATAATTTATTGTGTTAGTTAGCTAGTATTCTTTTTTGAGTTATTATTACTTAATCAAAACAATCCAACTAAAATTTGATTGATATTACTTGGAATGCACAGAAAAAATGATGAGGAAAAACATGATTTTTGAAAATTGTTAAAAGCTGTTTTTTTGCAAATGATCTCTTCAAAAATAAATATAAATATGGATAGAAAATAAATATAAATATATATGTGCAATATAAATATAGAAATATGGAATATAGAAAAACAAACCATGTTCATAAAATATATTAACAATAACTGAATAGCTAATTAATTCATTTATTCATTTATTTATTTTGAAGCATATATTTAATACAATACTGAGATGTATGCTTAGAAAAAAACAATAAATCAAAATCAATTTAGCGATGAAAAATAAAGTTGCTCAATGAAAAATAAAGCTTCTCAAGTCATCTTTTATATTTCACTGGAAAGCAAGACAACAATCATAATTTCTTGTAGTGTACTTGTGTGTTCACTTGTGTGAGTTATTATAGTTTTGATTTTAGTTTTATTCATATTTTAAAATTAGCTTTTATTTTTAGCTTTTTAGTTTTTATGTTAATTTTAGTTAAAGTTTTAATGCTTTTGTCATTTTATAAATATATTTATCATATTTTGATGTGACTCCTGAGATAGGCGCAGGCTCCCCGTGACCCGAGGTAGTTCGGACAAGCGGTAGAAAATGGAATGGAATGGAATATTTTGATGTTGCAATATATTTTTGAGGCAACATTTCAAATTTTCATTTAGTTTAAGTTTTTCCAATAATTTTTAGATCAACATTTTATTTGATATTAATGAACAAAGTTTAGTCAGCTGAAATGACCTTGGTTCACTGGGCGTTGAACTCATAACCCGTGTGCTTCCAGTGTCACACGAGGGCAGAAGCTTCTCTAGATGTCATGATGATTTCATAAATCTCACGCCTCCTTTCTTGCAAGCTGCCGTTGCTTAACAACAGCGACAGAAACTCACAGCCCAACCTACAGAGATTCGCGTCAATGCTGACTGCTTCACTTCCTCCCCCAGAACCATCAGTTTCACTGCCCTCGCTTCCCTGTGCAGTGCCCCAATCAATGCGGCACCCCGAACATCGCCCGGGAGGATCTGGCCAATCACGTGAAGGAGAGCTGCGGCAGCGCGCTGATCCTCTGCCCCTTCAAAGAAGCCGGCTGTAAACACAGAGTGAGTCCTGAACTAACTTTATCTGAGCTTACAACATTTCAACGCTGCTTTGAACAACTTTCCCTCCTCCACACCTGCAAAATTTGTGTCTGTGTCAGTGAAAATCTGCTTTGATGTAAGTCTGAGGACTTTTGTTTGGAGGTTAGAGATGAGGCTGTCTGCTTTGATCACTCAAACTCCAACTTTGGAGTTGATGCCATACTTAACATTTCCTAAGCATATTTTTCAGTTTCTGATTATAATAACGTTCTGTGTTCTGCTTTACAGTGCCCGAAATTGGCCATCGGTCGACACCTAGAGGAGAGCACAAAATCCCACCTGACCATGATGTGCACCCTGGTGGGCCGCCAACGACAGGAAATCATGGAGCTGAGACGGGAAATGGAGGAGCTGTCGGTCAGCCATGATGGCGTTCTCATCTGGAAGCTGACCGACTATTCACGCAAGCTGCAGGAGGCCAAACTTCGCAACAACCACGAGTTCTTCAGCCCTCCCTTCTACACGCACCGCTACGGCTACAAACTGCAAGTATCGGCCTTCCTCAACGGAAACGGCAGCGGCGAGGGGTCGCATCTCTCCATCTACATCCGCGTGCTGCCCGGCGAGTACGACAACCTGCTGGAATGGCCCTTTTCCTACAAGGTCACCTTCTCTATCTTGGACCAGAGCGACCCGTCGCTGTCCAAACCTCAACATATCACCGAGACCTTCAACCCTGATCCTAACTGGAAGAACTTCCAGAAACCCTCCAGCAGCCGGAACTCGCTGGACGAGAGCACGCTGGGTTTCGGCTACCCCAAGTTCATCTCGCACGAAGAGATCAAGAAGAGGAACTACATCCGTGATAACGCCATCTTCCTCAAAGCTTCCATAGAAATTCCGCAAAAAATCATGGCTTGAGGATGTTCTGCGATATGTCTTTCTAGATGTCTTTATGGACCCTAATTTGTCTGTTCCGAAACTGTACCGACTCGTCTGTCAGGTTGTCTGACTGACTTTAGGGGCCCGTAGTGAAACGTGGAAGTGTTTGATCTGCAAAATCATCACTTTGAAATGTTTTGCTTTGTAACACTCTCTTCCTCAATCTACAGCAGCGCCTTTGGACATTCAGTAGTGCCTAGAACATTTATTTGAATTTAAATGTTATTTTCGAGCGTGATTTATATTATTTCTCAGACAGAGTATGCGATTGAAGCGGACTGTGAAAGGGTAAAACCCTTGCACTTTGAGAATGTTTAAATATTTGGAAAAAAGGCGACCGAGGTCTGAAACACAACAGCAGGCAGTACTTCAATTCACACACACTCTTTTGTGTACACAGTTTTGTCCTGTATTGGTTCTCTCAACGGTGGGAGTCAACAGAACCTAGCATTCCTGTTTAACTTGTTTTAAGTAAACTAACAATGACTGTGAAGTAAATGTAGCTAACTCCGTATCGTAAGCTAGACGGGACTCCCACCTTCCATTCGGGACTGACAGCAGAACTTGAATCGATGAGGGGTTCAGGATATTTCAGCCCAACCCGTGCACTCCGGTCCGGATCGAAAGCCATGAGAGAGATTGTTTACATTCAGTCTGAGGTCGTAAGGAAAGAAGTCAACATGGACCACTTTTTTGTACCGGAACCTGTATTTTTAACCAGCATGTGTTGATGCAGCGCTACACATTAAGGCGAATGAAAGGTCAAAGGAACCAAACTTTTTTAAATATGTGAAAAAGCAACGCTGTTTATAATGAAAGGTTTTTAAATGTGAACTCTGGACTCACATGCTCGGTACACACTATCTTTTTTTCGTCCCGTGATGCCGGTGGTCACTGGCAGCTGACGGATACTGTAGAATGCAGGCACTCGCCACGGTCGCCCCAAAGTGCTGGTACCTCAGGTGCGGGGGCTTCGTATAGGAGCGGGGCTGGTTGATGTGGTTACACGTGCCTGCAGGAAAGAAGCATGTGAACGACAGGAGAGTTCTTCCATGTGCCTGAGGAAGATGAGCCTTGTGCAATATGGCTGCCATTGCTCCATACAGACAAGACTTTGTGGATACTTCTTATATATGTGAATACTAATAAATGAAAATGAAATGCAAAAGCACATGTAATCTCGCTACGATACCAGCTAATATTTTGCAATGATTTTGAGGAAACCTGGAAAAAAATAAGTTTTTTTGCTAAGAGTCTGTATTTTACAAAGTACCGCAGATGTTTTCTACAACATTTTTGAAAATGAGTTGGGGTGCGTACGTTGACGTTTTATGGGACCTTTTTACGTTTCATATCTGTGGCATTTGCTCGACCGTTTTGTTCGTCTGGTTTGGATTTTGAGTATTACATCTGTATTATTTCCTCTTGAAAGTATTTATTTTGATGCGCCGTGACATAAGCTCGATATGAGAGATGGTGCAGATGTTTTTCTATGTTGATTTAATGATTGCTTGTCGAATATCACTTGAAATAAAACAGTGTCTGAAAGATCTGCTCGCAGTTGTTGTCTCACACAGACAGTTTCTCTAACGGACCATTTGCCGTCTCAAAGCTAACCCGGCCCACAGTCGCAAATGTTTACCAGTCCCGCAGGATTCTTCCACAAGACCAACAAAACAAAGCCTTTGCAGAAGAAAAAAACCACATATGACTGAAAAAAATGGAATATGCTACAATTCAGTTTTAAATACCATATCATAAGACATTGTTGTCCACAGCCTAAGACATGAACCAAAATGAAAGGATGTAAAACTAGGGTTCCCACAGTCACAAAAAAAAACATGTTAAACCGGCCCTGTAACGGTGTTTCATGCATTCTGACTTCTTCACAATGTTAAATGTGGTGTCTTCTCATGCTTAACATGGTCAACTTGTCAAAAAACGAGTTTGGTGTATTACGCAGTATTTCTGTGCTCGATACACTCCCCCAGCGATCGTACAGGTTTTGGAAAGTTTTTTTCTAACATATAAAACTGTTTCTTAACATTTTTGTCTTGGACAATTCTCCCGGAAAAGCACGCGGCTGCATGGAGAGCAGAAGGAGCATGCGCAGATGTCACTTTCTCTTGTAAGCAGGAGAGAGAGAGAGAGCATACGTTCACGAAGTTCAGGTGTTTGTTTGTTCACCGCATTTGGGTGATGAATGTTATATATACTGTGGATATAACACTGGATTTAGAGATCGTTTGAAACTGATATATGGAGCCGTCCCAGCACTAAAAGATGCCAGACATGAACCGCATGCGGTGAGTGAAACTGATGTCTGTGTTTTGTTGACAATGTGTGCGCATGTGCTTTGGTTCAGCCTACCCATCCCCCCAACACACGCCGTATGTTTTGAGAAACAATCGTAAAGCTGCGTCTATCTTTTATAAATGTGATCAAACTAAATACTCTTCGAAGATACGAAGTATGCAATACTACTCTATAGATACTCAAAATTAATATGGGATTGGCTGAAACCCTGTGTGTTAGGGCCGCTTTAAAGAATGGACATCTTAAAAGATCGCTATTCAAAAAATATTTTTTGTTATTTGCACATGCTTAAGTTGAAACAAACAATGCTGTGTTGTTCTATTAAGAGATATATGGAAAAATATTAAACGCTTCCAAACAATAGTGAACAAGTGTGTTAAGCTCTATATCACATAGACACAATATTAAAAGCATCATAAAATCACTTTCCTGAGCAATAGACCACAACGTCGGTTATTTATTGATTTATTCTAAAAACAAAGTTAGATGTCATCAATCCAAATGCCATTGGTTTTTGCCTGTCAGATGACCAAATGTCATTGACATCAAAGTTTACACAACATTTGTAAATGATCACACAACGACATTTTCTAGTAAACTATTTACTACTTATGTAAAGTCATTAGAAAGCTATCCAAAAATTCAATGATTAACATACTTTTATTTACGCTCAGCTCTTAAATATTTTATCAGCTAGATGTTACTCTTTATGAGTATTCCTATTAAATCATTTTAAGAATTCCTATCTAGTGTTAACAAATATATTGAAAGTCATAAAAATGCATCAATCTGGTGAGTTGGCTTGACATTTTTGCCCACACCTGCATATTCCCACTACGCATCTTTCTTTTGCTCCACTCTTTACTCAAATCTCTCAGATGTGTCACAGCTTTTACTTCATTCACTACATTTGCAAGTCCACACGCGCTTTATTGTTTCGTTTCACACCAAGTGAAGGGGTTATATCTGATTACTGGACACAGTTCACATCGCCTGTTCGTGTGCCAAACACCCCGAGAGATAAAGACAGAGGAAGTGAAGCAGACACGTGCTCAACTTTGATGTTGTGCCAAAGGTTTTTCTGGACTCTGTATATGGGTGTATAGGAGTTTCTGAAAAAAGAAGGAAGAGAAAGAAAGCAGGCACATAAATGTTCCTCACAATTCTCCCAGAAGAGAAAAGCTGTTAGTTCCATTAAAACAAGCCAGACTTAAAACGTCGCTTGAGTTGTTTTGCAACCTTAAAAACAAGAAGTTTTCAATCTGTGGATTCAAATATTCAAAGTGTAAACAATGCAACCTTATTCTATTAGGATATCATATTTATATACATTTGCACGACATTACACTAATTCAAAAAGTAGCTGTGAGTAAGTTTATTCAGTCATATAGTCAAATTATTTTCCACAACCGATTTAAATGCAAATTTTTTAAAGTCTGTGGCATGTTTACGGCTCCTAAGTTTCCTGGCATGTGCAGTTCAAACAGCGGCCCCTGAGCTCCTCTAGGGCAGAATTCTGTGAAAATAGTAACGTCTAATTACACATTAGCTCACACAGTACATGTTTCCCATGCCAAGAGGAAAAGTCTGGTGCAGGGCCTCAGATAGAAACTCTTCTTACGTGTCTCTCACAAAACTTGATGGAGTTAGGAAAGCCAGTGGCATCTGTGTGCAATAAAGGTTTGGATACAGTGGGTGGAGTAGAATAGCCTCAACTTTTCAATGCTAAAAGGGTATTTTGTAATGAAAACAACTTGTTTTCGACGGAACAAAATGAGGTTTAAACATTTCTGAAGTGATGAGACCTACTCCAAAACAGTCCATTGGTGTAAAGGGTTTTCTCTGACTGCTATCACACTCTGCAATGATCTCAGTTACAAAATTGTTTTCCTTGGATCAACTGAGGATGTCGTGTGTAAGTTAAGCATAGCGCTTCATCTTCATCCAAAAAGACATGTTTTTAGAGAGTGTCAGACTTTGGTGCTGTGCTTGCATAAAAAAAACACTTTGAAATTGAAGTTCAAAGGATGTTTAAATGCAACTTTGACGTTAGCAGGGGGTCAAGAGCTCTTTCTACTTCCTGTGCCCTTTATATCTTTCCCGTGCACACTCTCTCGCTCTCTTTAAAGGTGCCAGTATTTAACATGCACGTGAGACTTTCCACTACCTCACGTATGAGCAAATACCGCATGGTGGAGGTGTGTTTCCACATGGAACAGCTCCGAGCAGGGAGCTTTAAATATAAATTCTCAACGGTTTGGACATTAAAATAAAACACATTTTATAAAGTAAACAAACATTTTGAGTCACGGATAAGCAACAATGTTTCCCCCAAATAACCTACCCAAACAGAGTTTCTTATTAACCAATGCTGCTATTTTTTGTTAAAGGACTGTGAGTTCCCATCATGCATTGCAGCATCAATTGTATGCATTGACTTTTATGACATTGTGTTTTGCTGTTTGCTAACTTTATTTATGCATTTGTTGTTGTTACTGTTAGTAAGTGTAATTTTGTTATGTGGTATTGTTGTTGGGTTTTTTTGCCTCACCCTCATGTCATTTAAAACCTTTAAACCTGATGTTGGTGCTTTCCCCCAAACAATAAAAGTGAATGGGGACTGGAGCTGTTAGTAAATATCATTCTGCCGATTGTCTTGTTTTAGCATACCGATTTGGAACATGTGGAGATAAGGGTAAGCGAAGGATGTTATTCTTGAATTATGTTTGTTGAATGTCACTATTTGAGTTAAAGGGCTAGTTCACTCAAAAACAAAAAATCATCATTTATTCACCCCCATGTTGTTCCAAACATGTATATGACTCTTTCTTCAGTGGAACACAAACAAAGATAGTTTGTGAAATGTCTCTGTGGTTTTGTGTCCAAACAATTAGAGTCAAGGGGGACTAGTGTTGTTTGGTTGCTGACATTCTTCAAAGTATCTTCTTTTGTATTCCGCAAAAGAAAGAAATACATACAGGTTTGAAATAACATGAGGTGGAGTAAATGATGAATTAGTTTTGGGGTGATCTGTCCCTTTAAGTGTTTTTTAAGAAGTTTTGCTAATGCACATACAATATTTGCTGTGACCTTATGAGGAAAGCTGTACAATACATTTTTGTTAATGCCGTTTATCATGAGAACGAAGTTACACATATAAATTAAACTGACATTGTTACTTTTGCTACGCATGGCACGTTTGACGTAAAAGTCCAGACTCAAAAAGCAAAACTAAAATATCCTCTGAATCCCATGAGCATGACTCAGTTTCTCCATCTCTCAGAGAAGAATAGACATTGACTTGTGATGTTCTATTCATAGACAACAGCATGATTACGCACCAGTGTACAATGATGCAAAACAGCTTTTGTGAATCTGATTACATCACATATTCTTCACAGACACTGCGTCAGCTATCTTCTCTGCTCTGTGTGAAGGGCACTTTATTTGGGTACAAGAGTTGGGATGGCATTATCACAGACTGAAGGCTTGAGTTTCACCCTCACAAAAGCTGAAAGCCAGAGATGGGTGAGATGCATCACTCTTGCTTTACATTACAAAAGAAATTGAATCGCGATGCTCTGGCACAGAATTAGCAAAAATCTCCTCTTAAGGGTAAAGAGTTCCCCTGCTACCGTTCCTGTGTAAACGAACTGTAACTTATGGAAAATGAGTCCTCGCTGACGCCTCGATGAATGTGTCTTTTCATGAAAAACAGAGAGACATTTCTCCTCGGCCAGGAAACTGTTGGTCAGAACCTGTGGAAGGTTAAAGAAGGTAGTGTTGCAGGCTATGGAAAAAGTTATGACTTGACATGAAGATGAGTGATGGAGGACAGGTTGTTAATGCACTCTTAACCAAGTCCATTAACTTCCTGTTAAAGTTTATGGTCAATGTTGTCCTTGTTTTGCAGAAGCAGCCTTGTGTCTTGTCAGCCGATCAGATTGGACTGATCATTTCAGGCCTTTTCCAAGTTAAGTGTGTAATATGCATCAGATGGTCATCCTAGGATGAACCTACTGTAACTTTTAGAATAGGGATCTTATTTTCCTAGTTGTGTTGTCTTTAGTTTACATTTATAGTATTTGGCATATGCAAAGTATTTAATCCAAAGTAACTCAAAGTGTTTTTATCAGCATGTGTGTTCCATGTGGGTCGAACCCATACGTAAACCATCTTGGAGGTTCATGCTGGTCTACACCGGTCATTTCAACAGGCTGATAACTGAGAGGCTTTTAATCGGTCCAGACAGAAAGCGAAATACACACTGTAACCAGACAAATCGGATTGGACAGTAAACTTCTGACATTCGCCGTTCTAGCAGGATAACCCGACCTGACAGTAGCAAGCATGACCTTGCATCTGACTGCCATTTGACAACCATGTCAATTAGATCATATTTTTGAGGATTTTTATGTGTAATTGATGTTAAGGTCACAGACTGCACGTTAGAAAAATGTCAACATGAACTTCTCAACTCATTTTACTTTCACCGATGTGGCCCTTTTCCTAATACTCAATGTTTGGAAATGATTTTACCCATCTGAAATTGTTTGGAATACTAAACAGTAATCTGAATATAACAGATGTTTGGAGTTGAGGGATGGAAAACGAAATCGTCTTTTTTTGAATTACAAAATATTAAACAAAAATGTTTTGAATAACATAGACCAATAATTTGTGCACAACAAAACCAGTCACATCCAATTTGATTTCATGGAGATTCTTACGGAGGAAAATAATGTATATTTCTGATTCAATTATCTTTTGTGTTCAATAGTCTGAGGGCTTTCGGTTAAGCAGGTTCTGTTGGAGTTCCTGCTGTTTCTCCAGCCTTCGTTGTTTGCCTTTAGAAAGAGACAATAATATAATTGGCTAAATTAGATCAAGTATGAAGCCTGAAGTACTGTCACTGTTTCTCATCTGTCTGTCTAAATACCCTCATTGAATTCACAAATACTCCTGTCACGATTTTGCCTGAGGTCGTGACTGCCGGTTGTTCTGTGGTGTCATTTGTTTCCATGTGTTTCGTCTCACGTGGTCTGATTTGATAATCATAATTTGTCAGTGTCAAAGGTCAAGCTAACCTCTGAAGCCCTCACTGTGAAACGCTGTAGTAACCACATCACAGCTCGACTGCTGAGCTGCGCTAATCCTATTATACCCACTTTCATCATAACCAAAGGATCTCCATTAGATCTCTCTTTATAGCACCTTTACTCACTGCCAGCCAAACACATTCGCCTTCTACACAGTTGTCAAATATCCGCTATTAGTAAAACCCTCAAATTCAGTAAAACTGTTTCGCCCATATTGATATTTAGCTTGTTTCCAGTTATTTTCTTTGTCATCTGAAAAGTGAAAAATGTATTCAGACTTTATATAATTTTATTCAGATAAAAAAATGGTTCCAGCCCAAACTTAAATTATTAGTTGAGCTCATGTTGATGTATGTTGTAGACGCAGCATATATATTGTTTTTGGGAAAATAAACACATGGATGGCTTTTAAAACTAGGAAAGTACATACAAGTAGTTTAAATTGTATTACTTTTTTCAGGAGGGAGGTTTGTCTTTGCCACATCGGGTTTGTTTGCATTGTCTTTTCCATTAAAACTTGTAGGTGGTTTAGTGACTGAAAAGGGAAGCAAAACAAAACAAACCGTGAGAAACTGAAAATCTGCAGCAGATGGTCAGTGGAAGATTATCCTTAAACGCTTTACAGCTGACCACATGTCAATAACTCGGCACGGTCATTTACAGGAGAGCAGTTTTACTGTGACAGTCAATGAAGTCTCAACAGTGTAAAGTGATTCAGTTGGTTGATACTGCCAAGCTGGCACTGTCTCGCTTTCATTTTAATATCTGGATGTTCATTACATTGACTGTGTTTCACTGGGCACTACTATGTGGGAATATTGAATGCTTTAGTCTGTCATGCCAAGCAAATAATGTTGGGAACCTGCCTTAAAAATGTGTCATCATCTCTGTTTGAAACATAAAATTGAAGGTTTCTTTATATAGCCTGACTTTTTTCGACGTGGGTTAAAGTCAAATGATGTCAAATCCACCTGACGGATCAACTTATAAATCATCATAATTAGCTCACAGTTGTGAATTGGATAATTTATTAACTAAATAAAAACGAGTAAACTGGCAATTCCACCATCAGTCAACGCACTAGTTTTATATTAAAAGAAAAAAGGAAATATACGTGCGTTATGGATGTGACAAAAGGACGATTGTGTGAACCAGAAGCAATAACACCCAACAAATGGAGAACATAAAATGGTTATCTTTAGAGAACATTAAATAGTTATTACATTTAAATTTCCATGGTCCCATTTATGAGGAATATGGACTGTTATGGGTGTGACAATTCTGAAAGGGACACTTACCTGACTAAATAGAAAAGCACTTTAAAAATCTTAAGAGAGAATATTGAGTAAAACCTTTCATTAAAAACCTTTTATTAAAAAAGACAATTTTTCATGGTGAGGTTGACCAAATGTTTTAAAAGCAGTAAATACCCTTAAAGTAATAAATAAAAAAAAGCAGACCGAAATAAAGGTTAATACAATCATGTTAAAAATAAAATCAAGCAAAACATTAAATAAAAATCAGTAAATGAAATACAAAACCCACAAAAATAACTTCTTGCACACACAGGAAATATAAATATAACCTGCTGTTATGAATCCCTCACAGGAGTCAGCTCTTGCACAGTTACTGTAGGTAATTTCCTGCTTCAAATGAGCAGGATTTCTCTCTGCCTGATGAGACTGTGTGAGTGAGAGAGGCAGAAAAGAGCCACCACCGCCTCCTAATGAAAGAAGTGACGAGTCACAGTTTGCAGAGCTGTTATGACTGTCTGCCTGTGAGAAAACCTGCCAACAGGGAAAGGTAGAGAGGAGTGGTTGCCAGGGTGAAGAGACTCTTTTCCATCAAGCTTGATTCTGATTGGCCGGGTCTACGTCTGAGGAAAGGGAATCCTGCCAATTGGAAACAATCAATGTTTTGTTGCCGGGGCTAAGTCGTTCCAACATAAAGCTGACATTTATTGGTAAAAGGTTTGGCCTGTAGGTTTTTATAAAAATGTGCTCAGATGTTTCGGCTAATGAGCTGAATTATTGTTTCAGTGGGACACACAGAGTCTGGAAAGCTTTTGGATAATATCACAAAATCTTTTTTTTATATAAAAATAAAGTTGAATATGAGATTTAAGTGGATTTTAATTATGTTACGGTATATATGATATATCTCGCAACCATTTGGTCATATCAATGTGAAGAGTTAAATATGTTCAGGCTCCATATCTTGTGTCACCAGGGTAACCCGACATTAAGTCTTCTGAGCATGTAAACAGACGCGGTCTTTGGTTCGAATTGCAGTATTTCCATTCTGATTATCTGTCTATAACCTACTATATATTGTAATATAAAACAGCCCTTAATAAACAGTAATTCATTTACAAGCTTTCTATCAAATCTAAATTTAGTTCTGCTTGTTAAAAAAAGCCACACTTCAAACATAAGTAAACCTCGTTGCACTCCAGTTACAAGTGTGGAATATTGGAACCATTTACATATTTTATTGAACCGAAGCCACATGACAGAAAACCCCTCCTTTATTTATAAAGCCGAGCGTGAAATAAAAGTCTGCTTTGATTTAGTAGCGTTTGATGTCACATGACTGTTTTTCTGGCTTTGTATTGCTTGTTGACAGACTTTTGTTGTCGTCTGGGCCGCTGTGGTTAGACAGCCATGCCGATGAGGAATAATGTGTTTCACAAGGCCCTTTGTTGGCTGACCCCCAACCCTCCGCGTGCCATTTGTCTTAATCTTAGTGCAACCTTTATTGTAAGCTATAGGTTACCAAACACACTCAAGTGACATTATAGATGACTCCAAGTATGCATCATCAAAAAAGAAAATAAGATATATTTTGCATTGTATTTTTATGACAATATTCAACAGTATAATGCTAAAATAAAATAAAAAAAGAACAATTATAAAATATAAAAATATAATGAAATAATAAACAAAAAAAATTATAATAAACTAAACTAAACTAAACTAAACCTTTATTGTTTATTTGAAAGTAGTTAGACTATAGTTAGAACTCAAAACGCTACCAAACACACTCGCATAACAATTATACAGATGACTTCGTCATCAGTATGTTTATCAAAAAAGAAATTAAGATATGTTTTGCCTTTTAAATAAAATAAAAATATCAAACAAACTCATCAAAATAAGATATATTTTGCACTTTAAATTAGTATTTTATGACAATTCTCATGCTATATGTATGATGCAAAAATAAAATAAATAAATATAAAAAATATATATATACAGTACATATATATTAAATAAAAAATAAAATACTGAATTGTCTTAAAAAAATAATTATGTATTTTTGTAAATGTAATGCTTTTATTTCGTATTTGTAAGATTAAATACTCAGAATAACCCTTGCACAAGTGCATATGTTAAAACCTTGGTCCCACTTTGTTTTAGTCCCATATGTTGTCAGTTCCCATAGACGTTGAAGTGTACAGTCTTTTCATGGCACCGTGCAGACGGATGATACCAGACAGCATTATTGCTGCAAAATAAACCAACACTGACTTCGTTTGTCTGACTGTCATTTTACCCCTCTGGCTAACCTTGCGCTCAGAGACAACGACAACACAGATTACATAATGTTAAGATACAGCGTCCATGATTCAGCGCATCTCAAATCCCATGAAAACCTGAGTCTGTGTGGATCTCTCCATGCAAAACCTTGAACGCATCCACAAACAGAGGCTGCCAGTTTGTAAACAAGCATGATGTCATGAGTCCGTATGTAGGAAATAATGTTACTCTAATATGAAATTTGAATTTTAAAGTTTTACATAATTAATACTGCATATAGTTTATAGTCCGTTTAATATTTGACCTGTGTTTCTCTCTCCTTTATCTTAAATGTGTGCTTTCACTGTGTGTGTCTGTGTGTGTAAGCGTGCTTCTCTGTGTGTACGTGCGCGGCGTCCGTGTGTCTGCGCATCCTTGTGTGTTGCTTCTATGCCTATATGTGTTAGTACGTGTGCATATTGTGTGTGTGGAGCGTTTGTATGTGGATATGTCTGTCTGTCTGTCTTCTGTGGTTTCACCTTTTTCTTGTTTTTACAGGTATATAACTTTAATTGATTTGCTTATAGTCAATGTGTCATGTACAGCTGCTTTGTAACAATGAAAATGGTAAAAGCGCTATATAAATAAAGTTGAGTTGAGTTGAAAAGACAGCGTATCTAAACGTCACCCACTCTTTGCCTGAAGCTGCCAGATGAGGGGCCTGTCAGTTTGGGCGTGAGTAATTGAATAGGGTGTGTGATTTGAAACAAAAGAATTGAATTGCATTAATCTGTTGCCAGTTACAATAATGGGATGGGGTGGGGGCGGCATATCTCCTTATTCATAATGACACATTTAAATCAGCAGGAACTAGGGCGCATAAATAAGGTTACAAAGGCAAAGCGTCAATTAATCCAATCCGCAGGGAGGATGTCATATTCACTGACCGAGGCACGTCATCAGTGTTTAAAATAATACGATTGCAATATATCAGCTTGTTCCTGATAAAGCAATGTAATGGGCTAAGAGGAAGCAGCTCACGTGTACGAGTCACATGGAGGGTGGGCGGTGTTTCGTGGATGGAATATTTTTTTGGGACCATTGTCTGTGCCTCTCTACTGTGGGTGGGATCCATAGTTCACCAAATACAGATCACATCTGGAGTTGTGGCCACAAAGCGGAGCCAGGCGCCAGAGCTCCTATCCATCAGACGTTCCCTTGGACTGTTTTCTTCCTCACATATGCTCGCACATGCAGGGCCGCCCGGTGACACGGGGTGCAGTTTCCATTCTGGTAATCAAATCTCTCATGAGGTGAACATGTGAAACACAACATTTCGGCAGATGTGACATGAAACGATGACGTCGTTTTTTTATAAAGTGCCGTTGTTTTGCAGTCCTAGTTTTGAATGAAGAGTTTAGATTAGGATTCACGTTTGGCTTAGAAAGACTGTAGCACATGCACATGTTAATCGTTCACAACTTTATAAATCAAATCTGATTTAGCTTTGGCAACAGAACCATTCCATATGTTTCAAATTAAAACCCAGCCACGTGTTTCTGGAGAATTAGTTAGATCTGCAGGAAATCTTAAGCCGGCCAAGCCAACGTTATTGTCTTGAGTGGCAACCTCCCTCTTTTACTTTGGGAGCTATGGTTACATGTGCATTTCTGCACAGACATAATATGATTATGAGACAGTCTGCAATCATGGAAAATTGGACTGAGAATTCCATGCACAGAAGAAAAGATGCGAAGTTAAAGGGTGTTGTGCACATTGACTGGAGCTTAGGTGAGACACATAAGTGAATGTTCTTAGAGCTGAAATCTATTCTCTGCAACAGCGCCAGAATCAAGACTCATGTCTGAGTCAGCAAAGCCAAAACAGAAGAAGTTACAGAATGCTCTGTGGGGCACATTGGAAACAGTCCGAACATACAGTAGAGCCAAAATCCCACAAGGGGCGAGTAAATTACACTGTAGAGCCATCATGGACTTCAAACATCTCTAAGGATGAGACGAGGCACTGAGGGAATGTTAGCATTCTATAGTGAGCTGCTCTGTGGCTCAACTAAATTACTGGCCTGCAGTGGTACCCAGGGCCATATATAGACTATACGGATTGGTCGGAGAGATGCAACACTACATATTACAGTATATATCTTTAATTATACAGCTCTCTAAAATACTTGAATCTGTTGGTTGTGACATTCAGAGGTATTTTATTCTCAGATAACAACCACTTAAACTGATAACACACTGATAATCCAGGTTTTGCAAGTATGCAGTTTAAAACTAAAAACCTTTAAAAATAGGGCTCAATCTACTTAACAACCAAAGTCATTTTCCATAATGTTTTTTTAGTAAACTGTATTCTAAATTTTGCACTTATATTGTGTTTGAAAATTAAAAGAAATTTCCGTAAAATAAACAAATAAAGTACTGGCAGAAAATGACAAGTACGTTTTTACATATTTTTACAGTGTATGCCCAATTAATAATAATTTAATGGAATTATTTGATTATATATTTGATTGATTGCATATTGATTAACGGTGAATTGGATATTTGTCTTATTTGAACCTCACGTGTTGCCTTTATGCTTTCACACATACAGTACAGTAGATGTCACTATAGACAGCAACAGTATCTATCTAAACAAAAACAAAACAAAATGCAGCATCTATTTAAACAAAACTAAAGCAAAACAAATACTGCCCACCCAAGTGGACATTTAAAAAAATATGCGTACAAAACACTGATCTATATAAATGACTGGGTTGCTCATGACGTCATTCCACTGCACCCACCGCGCCGCCATGTTGGTATGCCCAAAAATTCTATTGAATGAATATGGAGTTATCACATTACATTCTTACAACGCAAATGTCTTAGGCATGTAAATGTTTATTTATTTAAAGTCAGAAAATGTTCCCACCTCTGAGTGAGCTACATTCATCTTCATTACAGTAGCGTACATAACCAGCAAATCAGCAGACGGACGAGACACCAACATATGACAAATGTGCTCATTCTTAATACAGATAAATATAGACTGTGTATGTTCTTAAAGTCATGAAGTTTTCTTTGGAACATTAATATCTGCCATTACAAAAGAACTGTATGCAATACACACACATTTCTATATCGCTATTGTGCCTAAAATAAACATTAACATTGGAAAAAACATCACAAGTAACAAAATGGGTTATTTCAGATTTTAGATCGTCATTTTGACTGTAAGTCAATGATGCCCTCTGTCAGTTGAACATACCAACATGGCGGCGTGCCGTGAACACTTCCGGTGACTTCACCTGCTGCTGTTGGTTTAGCGTTCTATGCGCAATCCAGTCATATAGATCAGTGGTACAAAATCATTTGTCATATATTAATCATAAATTCATGCAAGAAAGGGTTAAACCTGCTAGAAATTTGATTTCTTTGTTGAACGTTTTTAATTTGGTACAATGAGCTAATAAAATGTGATTCTGTCTGTGACAACCCAGCTAAAGTCAATTTTTGTTATTAACTGTTTTCTACATAAAATCAGGGGTGTCATTTGGGTATGGCAGGGGGTGCCGGCTGCCATACCTTGGCTGTCTGGTAAGGTTAAATTCAAAGAAATATTTTATTGCAGTATTTATTGCAGGAACATGGGTGTCTGAAGTGCGAAAAATGTTGGTGGCTCCTCCCCTCAGTAAAGGGTGTAAAAACAGCACTGCTTTATCAGCAGCTTCAGTGGTGTAGTGTGAAAGATGTGTGACATACTGACTCTGGCGCGAAGCAAGATCGAATCCGCTGGATTCACTCTTCTCAAATTTCACATCACATATCAGATCTGCTTCCACTTGTTTTTAAACTATATGATGTTTTCAAAAATAGATTATTTAAAGCGTGTTGTGTTTTATTATATGTGAGGATGGCTGCTGCAGTAGCAGCATGTACGATCGGGTCAGGAATGAATAATGTTAAATATATGTGAGACCATCATGCAGAGGTACAGTAGTAAAATGGGATGACCTCACGAGAGTCTGCCATACCTTGGCTTTCGGGAAATTGATGCCCCTGCATAAAATCATCCTACATAATGTAAAGATCATTCTGTGAAAAATAACCTTGATATATTTAAAGTGATAGTTCACCAAAACATAAAAAATCATTTATTTACCCTCTTGTCATTTCAAACCTGTATGACTTTCTTTCTTTCACAAAAGAAGATATTTTGAAGAATGTATGTAACCAATCAGCGCTAGCACCCATTCACTTGCATTGGTTTTCTGTCCATACAACAGAAGTCAAGGAGTGCCGTTAGTGAACTTATACTTCAATATTGACTTTGTAAGACCATAACAAGATTTCTTTATGAAGAGAAAGGTTAGGATCGCGTTTTTCCGATAGTTTTATAGCTCGCCATGAGTGTACTGTGTATTAGAATTGTTTGCATCTTAATGAGCGTTTGGACCCGGAAACAGTATATGACCTTCCATATATGGTGGTGCGTGACATCAGGCTTAACAAGCGGATGGTAAGTGGGATATATACTGTATATCCAGCCAGTTGTTGTGGAAAAATAAACCCCTTCAGGGTAATACAAGAGCTAATCACGCTGTCTGGATTTATATATGATACAACCGGCAGATATACATGATTGCTTACATATTACATCTTCAATATTTTGTCTGTACACTCTGTCCAGCTCTATCTTACGTGTGTGTACGTGTGGGGTGGTGTTGGGGGGTTGACGGCACAAGAGGAAGTCCTCCATCAGCAGTGTGCCTCTCCATTCTGCTGTGCCTCAATGCACACAGTGTCAGATTTCAACACATGGAGTACATTATCCTCTGCGCTGACACACATTTCCATGCCCAGTAATGCCCCACCAACCCTTTCTGTGTTATTTAGGGCTTTTCATTGTTTTCTGTGCAAACATGCAGTAAATTGAATGTTTTGCATGGCCGGAAAGGGCAAAGGTTTACTGGTGGCAGACAGTAGCTGCAGACAGTAAAGTTGGTCATAAGAGTGTCACAGCACTTTCTCGGACATAATCTATGAGGTTTGCTTTTTTGCATTTGGCAGACACTTTTATCCACTATAGATGTATCTTTGTCACCTCTCTCTGTGTAATACGTTGTGTCCACTTTCATGTTTGATGCAGCACAGAGTGAGCATACAGTAGACACAGTGGGAGTTAACACAGAAAAACAGCATCATGAATGTTGCCAGAACGCTCACTCGGAGTGAAGTGCAAAACAATCCTGATGCCAGGTGCTCACACCAAATGATGAGGACAAAGTGATGGACTTCCTCTGCACATGAGGCATGTAATTATACCTGCAGTCTGCTCATGCCATTCTGATCCCCTACGATTACTGCCATTGACAAAAACAATCATTCAGAGAAAAAGTGGAAAGACCTGTTTCCTGCTGTTATATCTCCGATTAGTCCTGTGGCATCTGTTCCTGCTTTCATGCATGCAACTGAATATATTTTTAGATAATTAATCATTGTTTTGGATGACAAACAATTGTTTTTAATGAATTTATTTAATCTACAGCAGTGGCCAGAAGTGATGTCCGAGATGTTTACAGTATTCGCTATTAATGCCACTTGAAGTTTAACTAAAGCATCAAAATGTGAGGTCTATGGTGGTACAAAATGGACAAAACATTTCGGGTATTTATCGGATAAATTTATTATTATTATTAAACTGCAGCACATCATGTATGGATTTTTTTAAATATACAAAAAGACAATATTTGGCCAAATGACTACAATTTAAAATCTCTGGAATCTGTGTGTGCAAAAAATTGTTTTTATTGCGAAATATTGAGAAAATCGTCCTTTGAAGTATTAGAGGTGCTGTAGCAGGCCATTACTAAACAGGTTTGTTTTAACACTCTCTATTGGCTTACCGCTGTAATGACATTGTGGGGAGAAGATGAACCTGAAAGCAGACATTCTAAGCTTTACATAGATACTAAACTTGAGTGGGTAATTCCCAAAGAGCGGGCAGCAGCGAGTGAAATTTGTAGGCGTTTTTATATATTTAGGGTAGTAAATTTACAAAATATCTTAATGAATAATAAAAATAATAATTTCAAATATAAGTAAATATATGTAAATATTTCCTAAATATGTAAACGTGTATGTGTTTATAAATACAAAATGAATATGGACAGAATACAGACATATATTTTGTAAACACAAACTATTATTCCGTATGCCATTAATCGCTCAAATAAAAACACCATAATGAAGATATTCCCCTAACCCCACCTCTAAACCTACTGTCAATTGCAAAAGCAAAATGTACAAAAATGTATGAATCCGATTGTACCAATTAATAAAAATTTGCCACCTCGTAAAATAGATGCGAATCGCCGGGTGATTGTGTTGCATATAGACAAGTTGTTCTTTTCTTACACTACCAACCACTGGAGATCAATAAGTGATTTTATTTTTCCGCAATAAAACTGTGACATCCCCATATTTAGCATTGAGTTTCCATGAAATGTATACTTGCCCTGTTTAATATTGACCTGACTGAAAAACAAGCTAGCGTGACTAATTTCACTGTTGTTTTGGGGCTGTTATTTGTCGCGGGTGATAAAAACCACAGTAAATGATACATTGGTGTGCAGTAACACCGGGATCATTTTACCATGTGTAAGGCTTTGCAGATTTTATGATCCTCTATTTGATATTTAATGCCTGATATTAATATACTGGGATCAACAGGGTCCCTGAGCATGCGGATCAAACGTATTAAACATAAACTTCCTGCATTCAGCTGGTTTATAATCTTGGCAGTATTCAGCGAGGGTTTCGAATGCTGAAAAAAAAATGGGATTAAAATCATTTCTGGATTTAAAACAACATTTTTATTAAAATTTACAAGATTATTAAACATTACATGTTGCAGTTTTATTTTAACTACTGTTATGTCACAGTATGTACCTACAGTAATTGTTCAGAATTACAAGTTTGACCTCTAAAATATTTTTATTTAGAAATGAGTTATAAAAGTAAACAAAAAAGAGCTATTTTAGTGCATAACATCCACAATTTACAGTCACATGGAAGTGCATATAAAATATGTTTTTGTTCATAGAAATTAAGACCTACTTTAATAACTGCAGAATGCTGCCAGAGTGTTGCTTTAATCCACAATAAATAAATAACAAAAGCACTTGATCTGTTAACCGTAAGCACTTTCTAGATGACGCTAAATTAACAGATCCAATAAATACAGACATTTTAAAATGTTCAACCCCCATATCGGATATACATTAAGTTATAAAAGCAACATAAATATACAATGGGTTATAATGAGTTTGAAACACATTGACTGTGCTTTTCTTGGTATCGATTGACACAAATTGATAAAAAGTAAAAGTAAGTGTGTATTCTTTTTTTTAAGTAAAATGTAAAATATTGCCATAAATGCTTTTTGCTATCTGCCTTACCAGCGTCCATAGAAAAGCGTTAGAGAAACAAGTGCTTCTGAAGCATTATTCCAGCAGGGCTGAGCAAAACAAACGAAGCGTTTGATATTACATTTCAGAGCAGAAAACAAAAGAAATTTGCCTGATTGTCGACTGTGCTCAGCATCTCTGCTTACGTGATCTGTGTCAGCTGATCTTATTCATGACATACTTGAGGGAATCAATAAGTGATATGTCAAGGGCCGGTGACAAATCAGCCCATACGACTGTAATGGCTCTGAGCAGGTGTACATTTTTGCTTGGTAAACGTGAATGCACCGTAAAAATATAACACTAAAAACCTCTTACCTTACTGATAACATGTAATTTTACTGTCAAATACTGATTTAACAAAAAATATATATTATTAAAAATGTATATTATACAGTATATAATATTATGTTTTTTTTTTACAGTTACCATTAAAACTTTGATTACACCTCATGTAAGGTTTTTCGTGTAAATTAATGATTTGAGAAGGGCGGTAGAAGTGACAAAATTCATATTTCTCCTGGATGAGCCAAAGGTGACATATTCACATCCCCCTACAGATGCTCAGAGATAAACCAGCCCATCAGAGCTCCACAATACCGTTCTGCCTAAACAAAAACTTAAACAAGTCGCAGTAGTTCCCGTCACCCACAGAGCTCTCACAATAAGCAGAAGGTGTCGGGAGTCACAGGGCGGGATGGTGTGAGGTTACCTGATCTGCTCCTAAGCACAACACCGGCAGATTGATTTCAGCTTGCAGATGGACAAAGTGCTCCATCAATGAAAAGTTCCTGTCGTCCAGCTGGCAGCCGCTGACCCCTCACCCCCAGCAAGGCCACTCTTCCTGGGGGGCACGCCTCCTGCCTCGGCCTAAATGCTGCTCTGAGTAGAGGAACACGCACACATAAACTCATTAGCATAGCCATAGGGTGTCCCCCTGTGAGCAAAAAATGACGGTTTTATTTCCTGATATAAGCAAAGATCTGCTTCATTTCTTTAATTACAGATCTGCCTTGAAGGTATAGTTCACCCAAAAATACCAAATCTGTCAGTTATTCGCCCTCTCCTCGTTCAAAACCTGTCTGAGCCTTTTTTCTGTTGAACACAAAAGAAGATATTTTGAGAAATGTCTTGGGGGTTTTGTGTTCATACAGAAGTCCATGGGGTCCGATGTGGTTTGGTTACCAACAAAATATCTTCTTATGTGTTCTGCAGAAGAAAGTAAGTCAGATGAGAAAAAAGTCATATCCTTTAAAGGTATGTACATTTGACACATTATGGTAAATGATATCACACATTATTTTTAAAATCTTTTATCATATATTATTTAACCTGTCCATAATCAATCAGTAATGTGCCATATTTGAAAAGCGTTGGGGGTTTGAAGAAGATCTGCCTTTAAACTGCTACACAAATGCCTCTTCATAAACCACACAAAGCAGAGTCCCAAAAATACATTAAAACACCTTTCTTGGCAGTTATTTTTCAAGTCTCAGTCCAGTTTCTGCAAAATAAAGCACAAATCCACCACACCTATGTCATTTATTACCACACATCCCTGAGCCTATTGAAAACATGTCAACTGTAATCTCTGCGCTAAAGCCCTTCCCCCCATATACAGCAATTTTCCACATGTTATTTTTCTTTCTTTCGTTTTCTTCGCAAAGACTAAAATCCAGATAAAAATGATGTGTGGCGGAGCTTGCAGTAGCATTACATTTAAGACTTGGCTGCGCTCCACGGACAATTTTGATGAATTAGTGCGGTGAGAGAGTCTGGGTGGGAGGACGGGGTTGAACTTCGAGATATTGCTTTCCATCAACCCTTCAGCAAACAAGAAAATCACATCTAAAACCTGTTTTTTTCCTCAAATCTTCTGACCCCTGCCGATGGGAAATCTCAATGAAAATGCTACCATACTGCTCTCTAGTATACTGTATATAATAAAGTGTACCAAGCACAATAAAATTCCCTTTAAAATAGCAGGTGAAACAAAACCCATTATGCACTGACAGTGTTTTACAACAGTGGTATTCTACGCCGTTGTCATGTGACCTCTTCAAATCGCATGAGCTGCATGCAAAATAAGACGTTGAGAAAGGTCTCCGAGACTTTACGGATCATTAGTCACACTTGAAATGAAATGTGCAGTCAAGCGTACTGCTTTAAAGATCAACAGTATCCTACGCAGTGGATAAAATTAGTACTGCACACTGCTCACAAAGTACAGTGTCACCAAAGGCATATCATTGCATTGCATAGAAAATATAAAAGCAAGGGCTATCTGCAAGGAAATAAGAGAGATAACATAGAGATTGACTTTACAGTATACTGTTTGCTCATCATCATGTTTGTGGTGCATGTGAGTTTTGATCTGTTTGTTTATGATCTGAGGAGCAGGTTGTTCTGTCGGTGGACTGTGGACAATCTGCCTCCAGAGCATTTGGAGAAGCATTAGGTATGTGCTAAAGAAGGTGGTACTCGCTGCCAAGATGCAGGCTGGCTGTTGCATTCATCTCAGATCCAGCAGATATGTGCCAGCAGCTTTGGCAAGCGCCCATAGTCTACTTTTGCAGGGTCCAAACTGAACCCCACGTTCTGCTTTTAGATAAGCGATTAATGCTTAATGCTTAATGCTGTCTCAAAGAGATTTCAGAGAGGCGAATCTCTCGCGCATGTTTCTAGGTCCCACTTGCTCCAGACATTCAGGTTCTGCGATAGCCACCCAGAGGAATTTTTTGTTGGTCAGAACAATAAACGTACAGTAAATAAAGTTTCTAATAGCTCTCCATTTTATCTCATGAATATCTGGGAGAAATATTCAGTGATTTTCTTTTTTAAAGGAAGAGTTCACCCAATAAGGAAAATTCTGTCATCGTTTACTCGTTTTACATCGTATTTTTATGAACACAGAGAAAGAAATTTGGAAGCTTTGTATGCTTGTAACCAAACAGTTCTTGGCCACCATTGACCATAGAAGGAATATTGGCAGAGCTTACATTGATTTATTGATTTTTTTATAATATGTAGATGGAAATAGCTTAGTTATTTACAGTGTATTATATTGCATTTCTGTCAATAGATCCTCCAAAAAATGACACACTGGACCTTTACATTGTGGTTAAGAGCTTATATTAGGCTGTTTAATGGCACATTTAATAATGACAACCTATTCGTGTGACAACATGACCCACTATATTTTCCATACATTTATTAAATAATAAAATTCCATATATCAGAACCAATATATGAGAATCGGCAATATCTTATGTGGGGCTATTGTTCAATATATATATAAATTCATATAAAAAAACAATATATATTAAATGATAATATATATGAAAAAATATATTTTCTATGAAAATCTAAGCACAAAACTTAAATGTCACATATAAATGAGACATAGGATAGAGGTTTGGAAACTGATGTGAATTATAAGCAGTGTTCTCAACTTTATTGACTCCCTCAGGGTCAGCGAGGCTGGAGTGTGACCATTGTGTGTTTCTCATTCATTACCAAGTGGACAAATCTTTGCGCCTTAACTCGAGTTGACAAGTGAGTCATTGTGCGTGTGTGTGTCCTTCCAGTCCGTGCAGGGAGAAGGTAAACTTGATAACCCTTAAATCCTATAAGCATCACAATAACCCACCGGTCACATGACCATTATGAACATCATCACGTTGCATCTGTTCGTGCTGAGTGAAGTTAATGTGCCTTCCTGAAATCACAAGGAGCATTCAGGAAGTCTCGAGTGCGGAAACCAAGTGCAGGATGTGAGTGATTGATGAAGTGTGCTTTAACGTGGATAGAGTTGAATATACACTCCTGCACAAGCAGCGCACAACAGACAAAAGAGCTGAGTGGACGACTTTTAAAGCTTTATCACCCGTGTCAGTAAGAACTGCCTAAGTAAGACAAAGCTGAAGCAATCACTCTCTTCTCTGAAGATCAGATTGAATGGAGTGGCTTTTGGAGTAATGGGATGACACTGAGTCGTCAGTGAAATCTCCCAGAGATCAGCATGCTTTTCCAACGCTTGGTGGTCTGTAGATCACAGGCACTCGTGTAGATCAGCTGAGACAGGTGCTTCCAGTGATAGCTCAGGATGCTGCACCTGCTGCTGACAGGGAAAACTCTTCAGACGGGCTGTACACCAGCGGCAGGTTTGGAGGCCGGTGTGCTTTCTTTGCATTAAGCACGAGATTCTTCCGCTCCGCTAGCATGAAATGAATAGGGCCGGAAATTGTAATCCTAGATGGTGAAATTGCTCGAATAGACTCTGAACTGTGAATTTGGGAGCGCTGACAGACAGAGGGCTTAGACGGCACTTGGGATAACAGTCAGGGTAGAAGAGTCACAGTGATAAATGATATGGTTAAGGTGCTGTGCAAAGGAATCTGTTTAGTTCTCATTACATGGAAAATGAAACCGAATAGTTTACATGTTAATCAAACAAGGAATTCATTTTAAATGTCATTTTAATTTGTCATTTTTTCTTCTGAACATTTGGCTGAGTTAACCCTTAGAAAATAAGTTCTTTAAAAATACACATTTTACCTTAGTTGTAAAAAAACGTACATTTTGTAATGTTTATCATTTTCTGTCCTGCCATTTCCTAAGCCTATAATGTCATTTCCAGCAAAAAATATATCTATTGCAGCTACAGCTAGCATTTTATTTATTCTAAAAACAAAAGAGTAATAACAACACAATCTTATCAATTCGTATTTTTTTTCTGAAGCAATTCATATGAATTTGTACAATCTAGTACAATCTGCTTTTATCGCAGTGAGTTTAATTTAGGGTTCGGGGTGGCATTGGGGTGTCATTCTTGATTTACCTTTTTTTTTATAACTTTTATACGATTGACAATGTAAGAATTTATACAGATTATTCACCTCATAAATTAGATTCTGTAAGGTGTTCATGCATCTTAAGCGATTCTTTTTATTTTTATAGTGCATCCCAAGTAATATCAAACTGCAATTGGGTAGTTTTGATAATAATAACGAAATAATTAAAAGAATGAATCGCGATTAATCGCATCCAGAATAAAAGTTTGTGTTTACATAATATATGTCTATGTACTGTGCATATGAATTAATGTTTTATACATACAAACACATACACATGTATACATATTTAGGAAATATTTACATGTGTTTATTTATATTTACCAACAACTGAAATTATATATAAATGTTTAATAATTTTTATTTTTTTCTAAATATATGCATGTATGCGTATGTGTTAATAAATACAAAATGATTATGCACAGCACACACATACACTCACCTAAAGGATTATTAGGAACACCATACTAATACTGTGTTTGACCCCCTTTCGCCTTCAGAACTGCCTTAATTCTACGTGGCATTGATTCAACAAGGTGCTGAAAGCATTCTTTAGAAATGTTGGCCCATATTGATAGGATAGCATCTTGCAGTTGATGGAGATTTGTGGGATGCATGAAGCTCCCGTTCCACAACATCCCAAAGATGCTCTGTTGGGTTGAGATCTGGTGACTGTGGGGGCCATTTTAGTACAGTGAACTCGTTGTCATGTTCAAGAAACCAATTTGAAATGATTAGAGCTTTGTGACATGGTGTATTATCCTGCTGGAAGTAGCCATCAGAGGACGGGTACATGGTGGTCATAAAGGGATGGACATGGTCAGAAACAATGCTCAGGTAGGCCGTGGCATTTAAACGATGCCCAATTGGCACTAAGGGGCCTAAAGTGTGCCAAGAAAACATCCCCCACACCATTACACCACCATCATAATTGCATTAATGAGAAATTGAACAGGTGTTCCTAATAATCTTTAGGTGAGTGTATATATTATGTAAACACAAACTTTTATTCTGGATGCGATTAATCGCGTGTAATCTTTTGACAGCCATAATATATATAATATATATATATATATATACATATATATACAGTATATACAAAATAAAAATGAAAAAACTGTATTCTGTTTTTGAAAAATAACTTTTCATTGGTCTTAGTACAATGGTACTTGTGTTTCCTTGTTCTTTTTTGTCATTCTGTCTTTAGATCAGGGGGCTTAAAACGTGCAGTTCAGAACCCCTGATTACAATTTTTTTAATCAAAATAACATTTGTTGATCTGTTTTAAATGTGTAAGACTTAAAAAGTCGAACTTGACATTAACAATAACACTGTTAAAATTCTTTGCTACATTAAATAGCTTTTCAACTTAACAAGTAATTTCAACTAACTATTTTTCATTTGGCCCTGTGGTGAGTTAATACAACATAAGTTAAAATAAGATAAAATACATCGCTGCTGTCCTTCTGATACTTCATATCTCCATATTTTGTGATTTTTTTGTTGTTGCCATAAATCATTATTATTAGTCACCCGTATGTTTGTCACTGGGGTTTTGCCAATATCTTACCAACAAAAAAAGTATTTAATCATTTAAAAACTACAGTGGCTTTTTCCTGAAAAAAAACGCAAATTTGGCTTCAGAAGAATAGCGACGAAATACTAAATTTCTTAACTTATTTTGATGAGTGGAAGTAATGTAAAAAGGTGAAAAGTCAAGTTGAAGGCTTTTAAAAAATATAAGGCAGCAAAGTTTCAGTATATAAATATGTTTAAAGGGATGAAAGGCCAAGACCTTCATAAAACTAAATGAAAAAAGTTATAATCTATTACTTTGAATAAAAATCAAACACTGGTATATAAAAGTGCCATGCATTAAAAACAGAAAAAAACATATTTTCTTTAAAGACATTTTTGGTTCACAGCCTAAATGTACTAAAAAGACATGAATCATGCATGGCTTAGAAACTTCAGACAGATGCATCCTCATAACGGGGTGACATGTCTTTAACAAGCTCATTACAGCCGGAGATCTGAATGACGGCCATACGCTAAGCTCATTTAACCAGTGACATTAACTACTTTTATCCCCCTTTCAACCAGAAAACAGTCCTCACAAAACACGCTCACACCCTTGGTGGAGAGCCTCGGGCGAAAGCGTTCATAATTACTTCAGGAGTTAATTCATTTCATATGGGCCGGTCTGATGGGCGGAGGTGGCAATGTGCCTGTCACAGGACTGATGTGGATGACAGTGACTGCGGTGTGGCGGTAATGAGCTCTCTGCTAGAGAGAGATAAGGATGTTACATTCCCCCCAATTAAATGCTGCTATGGGCCACTGATGAAACACACTCAGATGCGTTGAGGGTCCGACACTTAATCCCATAGGCTTCTAGTATGCCGCATACTCCTCTTATAGATGCAGAGAGCATGCAGGCCACTGCTAGCAACAGACCAAGGTGTTTCCAGTCATCTCCTCCGTGTTTTGCGCTGTCATGGCTTGTGATGTCACAGCTAAAGTGATATTTATGGTTTATCACTTGGAGACATCAGAAAGTCACGCAAAGTCATTGTGGTGAGTCAGAGGCAGAAGAAATGTGTGTGTCAAGACTAGGGATGGGTACCAAGAACCGGTACTTTTTTGGACCGGTACATAACTGGGTCGATACCAGAGTATTGATAAGCTTCATGACAAAGATACTGTTATCAATACTTGCCTTGTTTTATACCTGTGTTTTGAGTACGCTCTATAATTTGATGCAAAAACACATGATGTGAAAAGATGTTAAACATTTTAAGTTTCTTTATTACAGCTGAGCTTTAGAACTGCAGCAAGAAAATGCTTCTGAGAAAACCATATAACAAAACGTGTATGTTCCTTAGCATACCACATACGGCACTTGTACATAGGAGCACATCATAATGTAATTCAAGTAATTTACTTTACATCACTCTGGTTATTTGGATGGTAGACCGTATTTATTTTTCCCTTTTTGGTTTTAGTTTAATTATATGTACTATTTTTTATAATTTTACTAGCATATCTACTTCACTTTACTAGAGTAAGTACATATACTCCATGGCCAAATTTTTAAAAACAATGTTATAACTTGTTCTCAAATAAAGGACTTTTATTTTGACGGGTTGCCGCAAAGGGGTGTTTGACAGAAGCTTCCTCGTTGTGATACGCAGACGATGAAAGCTCCACAAGCGCAACCATGCCACTCTATCGCTCATAAACATGCAAAACAAGCAGATTACAAATAAATCGTGGAAATCATATGGCCCTAGATATCACACATATGTCGAGCAAACATCGGCCATCGATGGAAAATGACATGCAGCAGCTTCTAATTCATCATTAAACACTTGAAAACACAGAGATAAAACAACGCAAGTATTGATAACAGTATAATTTGTCATGAAGCTTATCGATACTCTGGTATCGACCCAGTTATGTACCGGTCCAAAAAAGTACTGGTTCTCGGCACCCATCCCTACTTATAGACCAGACAAATGCTGAATGTAATGTCTGGACACTCAGCGGTACCTATGCACAGACATACAGGCACATGTTAACGCACAGCTGCAGAAGTCTTAACATGGCCCCTTCTCTGCATGTGCTTCAGTGCCAGGGTGAAAACATTCAGGCTTTTATTCCATCTAGATTATGTTTCATGTCAAAAAGCAAAAAACACAACTCTCCAATTGCACACAACTTGTTTGTATAGCTTTCATAACATTGTGACATATTGTGATTATTGTAGTAACCTTAATGTCAATCCATTTCTCTTAAATAACCTTGTAGATTTTACACGTGGGACCACCGCCCCTCTGTCAGCTTCAGGCTGGGCCCCTTACCTTTCCCATGGCTATAAAACATAAGAGCGAGAACGGGGACATGGAACAGTGCTGGCATCATGTTTAAAGACACACCTGTTGCCTGTTTGGACCTTCTCAGCACTGCTATTAATTCTTTCCTGTGTTTTCCCTCCAGTGCACCAAGATGGACTGCATGAGGTGTCCAAGCAGTGTGAGGGGATACAGCAGGCAGCAGTACATTTTAACCGGTGGACACAAAAGACTAACACTCCTCACACCTTGCCCTATTTTGCAATCCCCTTCAAAACCTATTTCCTGGACACCTTTGTCCCTTTCATCTTCTACACGTAGTTATTTTCGGAAATAAAAGCTTTTGAGAATCACCATGGAGGACCTGTGTCCACCGCATGTCTTATTGTGTTCAATTCAAACCAATTTCTGACCTATGCCATTTTAATCGAGCATCCGTTCTTTTTTACTGCACATAAAGGACGTCACAATAGTCAGATCACATACACAAATAATAACAAATGCGCCTAAAAATGTACCTGTCGACTGCAGTACTAAAGTATTTCTTCTTTTGGGGTTTGCTGCTTGCATAATAAAAATTGCATCAGAGCTGTTGTGGTTGCCATAAAACAATCAAAATTCTGTATGCAAATTTTACAATGGCATCGTCATCATTGTCAGTTACAGTAGGTTTTGCATTGCAAACATGGACGATTCTAAAAATTAACTCCCAATTTTCTTAGAAGTACAGTTTCGGGAAAAAAAATATATTATTATATTAATATAATGTGTAATTTTTGTGTAAATGTATATATTTTGGAGGGTCTATTGACAGAAATGCAATATAATGTACATAACTATTTGTTCAGAGGTGTACAAAGAAAGACCTTATAATGAAGCGTTTTATTTTATCACCTTAGAATGAGCTATTTCTATCTACACACACCGGGTCCCCTTACATGGAATTCACCATGTTGTTTCTACAGTAGCCCTAAACGGACAAACTGCTCCACAGAACGCTTTTCGTAAATACACACTCTAAAAAATGCTTTGTTATTTTCAACCAAGCATTGGGTCAAAAAGGGACGAACCCAACCATTGGGTTAAATTAACCCAGCAAATGGTTTATATTTGACCCTACAATGGGTTAAAATAACCCAGCATTCTGTGTTGAAACTCCCCACCATAGCTTCAAAAAGGGAGGAGGATGGTTGGTGAGCCGTTTGTTGCAATTCACAACTTCAGCGCTAGATACCGCTGAATTTCATACACTGGACCTTTAACGGCATTAAGGCCTAAGACCACGATTTATTATTGACCTGGATCAAAAAAATATCTAATAAAGTTTGTGACAGAATGTAGGTTAAGCAGTTCAGGCTGAATAAATTGCAGAAAATTGTACTTTAAAATAAACCCATCGAGTTCAACGCCACAAAAGCCTCCTCAATACCGATGTTTGCCGAACTCCTCCATCAACGTTATACACACCCACTGGAATCTAATGCCTTTGTATCTGCAGTATTGTCCTCATTTCAGTAGCTCTGCGTCAGACGCCAAATCAAATGTGAATGCTTCGAGGCATTATCTAAAGTACTTTCCCATAACAATGAACGTAAATCATTTCTCATCATGTAAATGTTGTCGTGGGTTGTTAGAGGGTTTATTACTTTTAGTGAAGTCATTTTAGTGATTGTACTGGATGTTAAGCTTCTTTTCAGCATTGTATGAGGAAAGAAGGGAGGTTGCTTTAGTCATTTGTTGTTTATGGGTAGCTGGAGTCGTGGTGTGCTCAGATTTGGCCTGTTTTCAGATTAGTACAGAGTTTCACTCTTGGCGTAGTAATAGGAATAAATCTGTCAAAAATCATATTGTGTTTTTCCCCCATTGGGCCCAAAGGCTGTATGTTACAGAGTTTTGGCTGCGGTTTCAGGAATGAGGGCCATGTGTTCATTGTGTTGCATCAGCCGTTAAACTGCTTAGCGCAGCAGCGGCCCATTTAAAACAAACATTAAACGACAGTTAAGTGCAGACAAAACTCATCTTTTTTGGAGACTTAATCTTCACAACCTTCTAACATGTCCGCACACATGACGCCAACCACCAAATTCAGAAAACTCTGCATTAATAAAACTGTTTACTATCAAGAAACAACATTGTATGAGAAAGTTTGGGCAGTTTTGATATGATGCTTGCAATAAAGGTATAGTTCACAAAAAATGAAAACTTGTCGTTGTGTCATTACGTTGAGTCTGTATGACTTTCTTTCTTCTGCAAAACACAAAAGAAGATATTTTGAAGAATGTGGTAATCAAACAACATTGACCCCTATTGACTTGGAAGGTCACAAAACCACTTACATATACAGGTTATGAATGACATGAGGGTGAATAAATGATGGCAGAATTTGGGTGAGCTGTTTCTTTAAAGCTGCAATCTGTATATTTTGCCTCTCTATCGCCATCTGTGTTTGAAACATAAAATTGCAGGTTACTTTAAATTTCATGTTAAAGCGGCCCTGCAACGGTGTTTCATGCATTCGGACTTCTTCACAATGTTAAACGTGCTGTCTTCTCATGCTTAACATGGTCAACTTGTCAAAAAATAAGTTGGGCGTATTATGTAGTATTTCTGTGCTCGATACTCTCCCCCAGCGATCGTACAGGTTTCGGAAAGTTTTTTTCGAACATATAAAACTGTTTCGTAAAACATCACTTGCATCAATTGCCGCGCTTGACTTCGAGGTGTAACCTGTATTTTTGTTCGGTCTGAAACGGCGCCCAGTGACGGATGGTGTAGCAATATTGTTGTCCGGGTGGAAATCGGGAGAAATTCGGGAGAAAGGTCGGCCCGGGAGATTTTCGGGAGGGGCTTTGAAATTCGGGAGTCTCCCGGAAAAATCGGGAGGGTTGGCATGTATGCTATAGATACTCAAGATTGTGACGATCCTGTCCTTTCTGTTCTTGGATTTCGTGCCTTGGGACAGGGTTGTTACAGTACCATGTCTTGTGTGTTGGTTTTGTTTTATGTGGAGACACGTGGCGGTATGTTTTGATAATTCGCCGCGTGTCTTCCGTGTAGCTCCGCCCCCTTGTTGCTCCGTTAGTCTCCCATTAGTGTTTCATCTCCGTCACCTGTCTCCCGTTAATGTTTAGTAGTATCACCTGCCCGTCGCTCTCCCTGTGCGTTTATCCCTCGTTACTGTTTCTCTTTATAAGCTCTGTGTTTTCCTAGTCTTGTGTCGGTTCATTGTGTTGTTTTTTCGTGGTCTCCATACGTGCGTTTTACTCGCATTTATAGCATAGCCTACTTGTGGATTACCATTGCGTCTGGATTACCATTTCGTTTTGGACTGTTATTAGTTTTTAGCTGTCTTGTTTTGTTCCCCTCGTGGGAGGTTTTCTGTTTTGTACGACAAGTCTCTGTTTTGCCCCATCGTGGGTTTTGTTTTGTTTTATTTGAATAAAAGTCTATGTTACCTCCACCTGCCTGCATTTGGGTTCTGCCTCTCACTCTAACCTTATTCGTGACAGAATGAACCGACCAAAAGGAACCCAGCGGGCAGCAACGGACTCCATGCGTGCCTACCAAACTCGTATCCTGTGCGGATTCCGGCAGAGGGGTATCCCCGTGAGAGTCTTCGCCACAGACTTCCTGTCCATTGCGCACAGCACGGATTTCACTGAGGCAGAGTTGAAGGCTATCTTCAATGGCTGCCTCGATGAACCCTTTGTGCGGGCCGACATGCGCAGGACGAGTGACCTGGGCTTCGTGGACTGGCTCCGAATCGCTATGGAGCGTGAGGAGTCCAGGGCACTATCTGTGGCGGAGCCTCTCACAGGGCCGGCAACTACCCCAGAGAACGACCCCTCACAAGTCGGGGTTTCGGTTGTCGCCTTGTCCCCTGACTCCTCTCCGCCACCAGCAGGACTCCTTGGCGGACATGGGAGGAAAGAGCCTTGGGGGCCCTCGTTGGAGGAATCCCGGTCGGTGCTAGCCGTGCCCTTCGTCTCCCTGTTGCAGCCAACCACTAGTCCGGTGGCCCGCCTTAAGAGGAAGAAGCAACGGAGAGAGGCGTGGTGTCCGTCCCAGCCAGCGTCCAGTCCAGCGCAGCAGCCGACAGTCCTGACGGCAACCGTTCCGGCACCAAGCCCGGTCCAGCAGCCGGCACCAAGCCCGGTCCAGCAGCCGGCACAAGCCCGGTCCAGCAGCGGCACCAGCCGGTCCAGCCACCAAGCCCGGTCAGCAGCCGCAAGCCCGGTCCAGCAGCCGGGCCGGTCCAGCAGCCGGCAGTCCTGCCGGCGCGGCAGCCATCATCCGGTCCGGCGCAGCCGGCGTCTAGTTCAGTCCAGCAGCCGGTCTTTTTGCCGGTGCAGCCGACATCCCAGCCTGCACCCAGCCCGGCATTCCAGCCGGCGACAAGCCTTGTTCCTCTTGCTTTCCCGCCGATGACTCTGCCGGCCCTCTCGCCGGAGATTCAGCCTGCCTCCCTGCCGATGACTCAGCCGGTGACACAGCCGGCATTCCGGCCGGCCCCTAGTCCGGTCCAGCCGGCACATTGTACTTTGCCTTATTTGTTTGGACACTCCCCTCACCCCAGCTCTCCCAAGTCCCCACCGGCCTCGCCCGGTTTTTGTAAGTCCCCACCGGTCCCGTCCGGTCCTCCTAAGTTCCATCATTATGTCCCACCCATGCCTAGCGTTCCCAAGTTTGGTTTGCCCATTCCCCTCCCTCCCTTCCCGTTGATGTTTTTTTTATTGTCTAACCCCAACCCCTTCATAGTTTTGTCGGCCCTGCCCCTAGTTTGTAGTGTTTTGTCTGTCTTCGTTCTTGTCTATCTTGTCCCGCTGATTTTTTTTTTCCACCTTTGTGCCGCGGTGATCGGCTCTTGGAGCGGGGGTACTGTGACGATCCTGTCCTTTCTGTTCTTGGATTTCGTGCCTTGGGACAGGGTTGTTACAGTACCATGTCTTGTGTGTTGGTTTTGTTTTATGTGGAGACACGTGGCGGTATGTTTTGATAATTCGCCGCGTGTCTTCCGTGTAGCTCCGCCCCCTTGTTGCTCCGTTAGTCTCCCATTAGTGTTTCATCTCCGTCACCTGTCTCCCGTTAATGTTTAGTAGTATCACCTGCCCGTCGCTCTCCCTGTGCGTTTATCCCTCGTTACTGTTTCTCTTTATAAGCTCTGTGTTTTCCTAGTCTTGTGTCGGTTCATTGTGTTGTTTTTTCGTGGTCTCCATACGTGCGTTTTACTCGCATTTATAGCATAGCCTACTTGTGGATTACCATTGCGTCTGGATTACCATTTCGTTTTGGACTGTTATTAGTTTTTAGCTGTCTTGTTTTGTTCCCCTCGTGGGAGGTTTTCTGTTTTGTACGACAAGTCTCTGTTTTGCCCCATCGTGGGTTTTGTTTTGTTTTATTTGAATAAAAGTCTATGTTACCTCCACCTGCCTGCATTTGGGTTCTGCCTCTCACTCTAACCTTATTCGTGACAAAGATTAATATGAGATTGGCTGAAACCCTGTGTGTTAGGGCCACTTTAAGTCAAATGACATCAAACAGCTCAAAGGAAAAAACATTATTAAAAGCTTACAATTTCAAATCAGACTCATTATAGCAAATAATAACAGCCAAATTATATTTCATTGTGCTTACATTTATACTTATTTAAAAAAAATGAATGCTGACACCTACAAAATCTGTTTTGTTTGTGACATTCTGTCTACTTAAGTCTAAGGTGATATATGAAAGAGAATGCATGAGTAGGAACATGTCATTCACATGCACCCTATTACTGTAAGAGAATATGCCATATGTGCTTTTTCTTACCTTAATTCACCTCTCAGCTGCTTCCACAGCCTTCAATGCAACAACAGGGACTGTGAATCCATTATAGCTGCCAATATTGATGGTGTAAGATGGAATATAAGGTGCCAGAATCACTACTCGGCGCATCTGTTAAATTTTCATTTAGCACCAATATGCTGGCTGTTCATTATACTGTTCATTTATGCTCTGTGGTTTCCTCTTAAAGGAACCGTAGAAGCTAAAAAATATACTTTTAAAGAAATGTACATATTTTCCAAATATAATGTAAAAAATATTTTTTTTTTAAATACGGTAAAAACCATCCAATTACATAAGAAAAGAGTGTAAATTTACAAGAAAAACTGTTATTGCTGCCAGAAAATGTCTGTTATTTTACAGGATGCATTTTCTCAGTGTGTGGCGTGGCATGCTGAAGATTACAACAGAAAATAAAAAAAGTGAGGTTCATGACCAAGCAAAACAGTTTTGCAGGAAACATAAATGATCAGTCTAGCCAAAATTCTGGCTTATACACGATTAAGAGGCTGTTTCACAAAACCTGTTTTGGGGGCCTGAAAATTGGGGGCCAAAAACTATTTAGTTTACATTTTTTAGCAAACGTGTTTCCAAGTACAAGATACCATTATTGTTTACATGTAAATCACAGAAACGCGACTGTGAAAACTGTGATGTCATGCGCATGGTTATTACATGTTCAGTCTTTAGGCATGTGCGAGTACAACCAAAACCACAATGGTGAACTTCAGTGTAGATTTACTCAACAGTATTTACATATGCCAAATTCTAAACACACACATACGCCAACAAAAAGGACATTTGGATTAAACTTGGGTATGCATATATGCGCCGACAGTTACTGTTTCTTTACCACGGAACATTCCCATACTGGCCTGGCCTGCTAATACAGTGCTTTACATCATTTTTGTTGACAAGTGTGAACGTGGATTGTTTTGACAAAGTTGTTGTGTGTATCTGAAACTTCAAAAACACAAAAGAAAAACTTTTTAGTATACATTGTTGTCATATAAAATATAGTCTTAGTCTAGAGTTAGTAACAAAAATGACCAGAGAAAAAAACACTACCAACTCCTTAATGTGTGTCTACAGCTAAATCCTATTGTGAAAGATTGAAGTTGAAGCTCCTTCATTATAATGGTTGTTTACATTCTCAAGTTAAACGTTTCCTCTCAAGTATTACAATAGTTGCTCTGCTCAATTCAGAAGTATTTGTGTAATTATCCTCAGAAAGAAACATCTGATGTGACGGCGACAAGCAGTCTGGTCTTCTTTGCCAACCACGACATTGATCTTTGCGTGTGTATATACTTGGATCACAGACGACCAGCAGTTTGTTAAGAGTGCATATCTCACTCCTCACGCTGCAGAAGGGAAAGGCGGCCACAGACAGCTGTCTCATCAGTCTTATGCTTTGTTCCTGCACGCATCTCTGGGGTCTGATCTCTTTCTCAGGGCACACGCCTACAACTGAGGACACTGCTTGTAAGAACGGTCCATCAGACATTCTGCTGTGGTAGAAAGTGAGAGGGTCAAGGGGTCATGACCTTGTCGGTGACCAACTAGAATGATGAGGCACACTATGGACAGTTGGTACGGGTGAACGCGATTGTGCGTTTCTGCGTGTGTGTAGTTACATTCTTGTTCTGACCCACAGCAAGATCCATCTCTATTATCTTTTGTACTTTCTCTGACACATTCATTTTTAAAGAGCAGGTGGCCTCCATAAATACGTTTTAGCTGTTCTCGGTTCTACTGTGGCTTTTGCATTTGTCATTGAGCTCTTTCAGATTTTTACAGCTTTTGTGACTCTTGCGTATTACTGAAACAATTAAAAGGTAAACTCATGTCGTGTTAAACATTTTATGGATATGTAAAGATGCATATCCAGCTAGTTATTATTAGCAAAATAAAGCATTTGTAGAGATTAAATATTGATTTGAATTAAAAAATTATTGTATTGTTTTACTTATGGATTTTCTTAACGTTTCAACTAGGAGAAAAAAATGACACCAATATTTGCAAGTCCAACATTTGCTGAAACATTCATTGCAATACTTATATATATTGTTATTGTTATTATCTACAGTTGCAATATATATCTGCAGTGTGAACAAGAAGGTTATTTTAGTTTACTAAAATTGAAACTATGAAAACATTTCTGTTTAGTTAAATCAAATAAAATATTGGCCTAAAAAATATTGGAAAAACTTAAACTAAACGAAAAATGTAAATGTTGCCTGGGAAATAAACTGGAATAAGTTTAAGGCACTAAATTATAACAATAAAACAACCAAAATAATAATAAATTAATCTCAAATAGCAACGTAAAAAATAAAAACAAAATGACAAAAGCATAAGAATTGCAATTTTTTTTAATAAAAATAAAAATTAACTTAAAATATTATTAAAACTACAATTAAACTAAAAACAAAACTACAGTAACTCTGGTAAACGAATTAAGAAATAATTAATGATTTCAAAATTAAACTTTTCATAGACTTGTGGTGTTCCACAGGGCTCAATTCTTGCTCCGCTTCTCTTCACTTTGTTTATGCTCCCACTTGGCCAAATAATGAAAAAGTACCAAATTGCCTACCACAGCTATGCAGATGACACTCAGATCTACCTAGCCCCCAGTGACTACAGGCCTATTGACTCTCTTTGCCAGAGCATTGATGACATTAACAGTTGGATGTGTTAAAACTTCCTTCAGTAAAATAAAGACAAAACTGAAGTCATTGTATTTGGTAACAAGGATGAAACTAACAAGGTAAACACATACCTTGACTTTAGAGAACTAAAGACACAAAGTCATGTAAAAAATCTTGTTGTCATTTTAGAGTCTGACCTTAGTTTCAGCAGTCATGTCAAAGAAATAAACAAATCAGCGTACTACCATCTCAGAAACATAGCCAGAATCAGATGCTATGTCTCAAACCAAGATTTAAAGAAACTAGTTCATGCTTTCATCACCAGCAGGGTGGATTACTGTAATGGACTCCTTACAGGTCTTCCCAAAAAGACCATCAGACAGCTGCAGCTCATACAGAACGCTTCTGCCAGGATTCAAGCATACCAAAAAATCTGAGCATATCACTCCAATCATTGGGTCCTTACACTGGTTACCAGGTAGTTTACCAGCAGGTTAATGTGCTAATAAACTTGCCTTGCCTTGCCATATAACCTTTCATAGAGAAAGTTCTTTCAAATAGTTTGCTATGATTTAAAAAGCATTTATTTTAGGCTATAATAAAGTTACAACTCACAGAAACTTCACAAAAAGTTCCCTAACTTGAAATGTCTTAGTGTAACAGTATACAATACAGTTTATAGTGGCTGAAACTTCTCACAAAGACACCATTATACACCATGAAGCTTTCACCCGATGAGGGTATGAATGGTATCTTATCAGCGTACGCTGCTTTGAGTGATGAGACACCCCGGAGCTCAATAAGGCTGATGTCTGGGCAAATACAACAACTCAGACTGTCTGCCCCGGCTCTCCAGAATGTGTGTGATAGAGTGTGTGGGAATGTGGATATGTGTGAACAATCACAGATGCGGCCACTGATACGCCTCGACAGTGTTTTGGCAGAACAGTTCTGCCATGAGCAAACACATTGAGCTTCAAAAGCAGGGAACTTTGTGCACAGCGGGACCGCTCCTCGCTTTTTGTGTTAGCTACTGCTACGGGTTTTTCTCTGACAGGCAACATCTCTGTCTGGAAATCACATTTGATTTTAGCAAATCAAACTTGTATCAGTCTACTTCTTTGCTGTGAACAGTAATTTTTTTTTTTTACTTAACATTACTAAGTGATCTTATAATAATAGTATTGTCAAATTTTTAACACACATATTTTAATCAATGTATTTATATCAGGCAGGCCAAAAAAGTTTCAGCTGAGATCCTATCTGTGCATTGTGTGGCTATAGGCTCTTGCATCTGTATTTTTAATAATATAGGCTCAGGAAACTATATGTATGGAGGTTATACCTATGAAGAATGTAAATAATTGTTAATGCAAACTAAAGGCTCTGTGTTTTGTTGAGTTATAGTGCTTCAAATAGTCATAAAATCGAATAAATGTCAAAACTTATAGACAGTTTCAGTGGGAACAACATAAACAAATGTTATGTTGCACAAACTTAACTTCTGTTAGACCTCTGTAAAGAATAAATAACTGCTGAGTAGTTTTAATGTAATTTAATACGATTAATATACAATAAAATATTTATATGAATTAATACTTACTGTATATGAATGAACTATCAAATAAATTGTTACATTATAAAAACAATAATCTTCTGCTGTTTTTAAACTATTGGCCGACAGTGTGAAAAATTGCTTTTATCGACCAATGGCGATCATTGGCCGATATGTCGGTGCATCTCTAGAAAAAAGGCCAATCATGTACTTCATGTTCATTTAAATTCTGTCATAAAATGCATGTAAAAATTAAACATGCACAAATATGGTTGGACATTTTGGTAAATACAATTTTATTTGTAAATATATGTAATTTGTCGTCTTATGCATATAGTTTTTTTTTGTCAAAACAAACATAATTAACTGGTTAAAATGGCTAATTCTTCTCACTGATAAAATAATGATGTTTCTAGATTATTTAGATGAATTCATTTTGTGCAAATTTAGTTAAATCAAAATGATATTTTCAGTGACTTCAGTAGATTCACAGAACTGATGTCCACCAGTCTCGGCCTAGTCAGCATAAACCGGTCTTATAGCCCATGGCTCAGTGGCCCCACAGTATTTCCGCCCTATGTACTGAGTCGTGACACATGTGTTCACATACTGCATGAGAAAGTGCTCGGCTCAGTGTGGGAAACACGCATTCCACACCCTGCTGTTGACCTGTGTGAACTCTGCTACATGCGCTGATGTCTCAGCACTGTTTTAAGCAGAAGAAGAGGAAGTTCGACCCTATCAGCTGACGGTCAAGCACACACAAGCATACATAAATAGAGACACATACACATATGTATTTGCTGGAGACACAGATGCTAAATCCTGTGGACACATGTGAGACTACCCATATGTTCTGGTGGAACCTGATACGCACAGCTTGTGCTAGACATCACAAGAGAAGATAGATTTCAGAAAATCCTCTTTGTTTGCTATGAAAAATCACACCGTGATGGCGGAAAGAGCTCTGAGAGCATCAAAGGTTTTTCGAGTGATAGTATATATCATAAAAAAACATGTGTTATAAAGTCAAGTGAGGATTATGAGACACGCAGGACACGCTAGTGAACATCTGTTTTCTGTTTGAACATTTGGATTCATAACTGTAAAACTTTCATCTGTAAAAGTAAATACTCAATTGTTGTGAGTTAATACAGATATTCTGTTAGCATAAAATATATTTTTAATGCGACATGATGTATATTATGACATATTTTCAAGTCTGTGTTTGCAACGCAGGGTTGCCAAGTCTGCAGTATGCTGGAAAGACTTTTATCATAATTGGTCCCTTTTTAAGTAAGTGTTTATGATATCTCTATAAAGTGATTTTAAAGAAGAAACTTAACGTAATGCATAACAAGGTCTGTAAAATGTCTATTTTAGGTATAGTGGGGACTTTTTTGGTATAAGGGGGGGTCCTTGGGCTAGTTTCGTCACACAGTTCTGCCAACCCTGTTGCATCATCTTCTTGCTATATTGCCCTAGAATTATGATCCAACATTGAGATGACACAATACAATTTATCCCCCTTTAAAGACATGACATACCTTATGAAATGTCTGAAATCTTAAAAAGATCCAAAAGAAAATAATTTCATTCCAAGAACAACTGTATGCAATACTGTATGCAATTAATGAACTGTTCAACAACCTTTTTAGTCTCAAATCATCATAATTGCCATAATCATTATAATAACAGCACAGGTTACATAATTAAACTAGCTTTTCAGAACAAAATGTGAGTGATGCTTGCCTATAAAACCTGCCGCCCAGATGCTAGGGTGTTGTGGGTGGTTAGCTACCCCATAGTTACTGTACATCCTGGCAAGCACATTGGGTGTTCTCAACGGGTTGCTGTAGTAGGTCATTACTGGGAGGTTCCTTAAGCCCGAGATAAAAAGACCCCCTTTCATGTCTCCATGAGTCAGTGTGCACAAATGTACTTTTTAGAATGTCACACAAACATTTTAGTCCCACTTAAATCATCCGGGCCTAGGGGGTACACATTTCGCGTCTTTTGCAAGCACAAATACATTATTTTAAATGTACTTGAACTGAACTAACACACCTGATCTATAAACCTTGCAGACGCACAAAATCGGCATTGAATGTGTTTGTAGGATTCATAAAGGATTTATTAAAAATAAATATGTGCACACTGTACAGACACTCTTGACTTTAAAGGTGAAATCTGCGCAAAGCTTTATATGATAGGCCGCTGGACTGGATATTGTGATAATAGCTTCACTTTATCCAGCATGTCAATGCATTAAAGGGATACTTCACCGAAAAATGAAAATTCTATCATCATTTACTCACCCAGATAGTTCCAAACCTGTATACATTTCTTGTTTTGCTGAACAAACAGGAAGAAATTTTGAAGAATGTCAGATTTCACCCGTCATTTTCTGCCATAGTAGGGAAAATAAATACTATTGGAGTCAATGGGGGTGAGATTTGATATCTTCCAGATATCTTCCTTTGTGTTCAGCAGAACAGAGAAATGTATACAGGTTTGGAACAATCTGAAGGTGAGTTAATGATGACAGAATTTTCATTTTTGGGTTAACTATCCCTTTAATCGTGATACAACTAGAAACTAATAAAACAAATGCCTTAACATGTAACAAAACTTTTATCCAATGCAACTTATGTCGCTTTCACACTTGAAGTTTAGTTCGGAACGGGGCGCGGTTCCCATGAGAAATCTCTAATGTAAAAGCTGTCAAGCGAACCCGGGTGCGCACCTGGCTACCGAACCCAAAACTACCTGAAGGAGGTGGTCTGAGTTCTGTTGATCTTGAACTGTGGCAGGGTTCGCATGAATATGAAAGCAACGCGGACCCGGGTGCGCACTTGATGAGAAAGTAAAGTCAGGTCCTGTGCAAGGTCAGGGAAGAAGGGCACCAGGTACTGTAGGTTGCGCCTAAATGGCCCAACCAGACTTGGCTCTCAGACCTAATGGCTCTGACAACAGCCCCCCCTTGCCAATTCCCCTGACGTCGCAGGAGAAGGGCACAGTCTGGCACCCCAAGCCAGGTCTCTGGACCTCCATACCTGGCCCCTGGACGGGACGAGGAGACCTTGAGTGGCTTGCTGCCGGCGGTCAAAGACTGTCCTGCAGGCTAGAGCCCCCGCCAATAGGTGTTTGTTCGCTTATAAGTGGCGTCTCTTCTCGTCCTGGTGTTCTTCCCACAGGGAGATCCCGCGGAATTGCTTGATCATGTCAGTGTTAGCTTCTTAGAGACTAGAGTGTAACCATCTCCCCATCCACGTTGAGAGTGCATGTAGCCACTATTGCCGCTCATCACAATCTCGTGGAGGGTAAGTCTCTTGGTCGACATAACCTCAGGTGCGCGAGAGAGGTGTATCCACCTCGGCCACGCTCCGTACCCTCTTAAGACCGTAATATGGTCCTACAGGGCCTTGGTACGGCCCCTTTCAAGCCCCATAGAGATCTGATGATGAAGGCCGCGCTCTTGATGGCGCTTACTTCTACCAAGAGGGTAAGGGACCTCCAGCATTCTTCGTGTCCCATGGGTGCCTAGAATTCGGGCGGTACTCTCACGTTATCCTGAGACACCGGCCCGGTTACATGCCCAAGGTTCCCACCTCTCCCTTCCGGGACCAGGTGGTGAGCCTGCAGGCGCTCCCCTCTGGGGAGGAAGACCCAACCTCCAACATGCTGTATCCAGTACACGCACTGTGCTTCTACTTGGACCGCACACGGAGCTTAGAAGCTCTGAGCAGCTCTTTTGTCTGTTTTGGAGGACAGCACCAGGGGAGGGCTGTCTCCAAACAGAGGTTGGCTCATTGGATTGTGGGTGCAATTACTGGCACTAGCTCAAAGCGCCTCTCTGGCGGACATACGTAATGCTGCGGGTTGGGCTACGCCCAGAGGTTTGCAACCTCCGAGTGGAACCAGTGTCAGCCCATGTCTTACACGCTACCGCCGTATAGGACAGGCATCTGGCCTGGGCGTACGCCTGCGGAAGCCCCTTCTCCCCTTTTAAGGTGAGTCCAGTGTGCGCTATACAGCCTCCCTACTTTCCCCCTTAGGGTGAAGTATAGGCATTCCATCCATCACTAAGCATTGGCATTCTGGTAACAGACCGGGCGGAGCGATCTGTTGGAACTGAGTCCAGTACTGGTAGAGTCGCCCCTTCTCAGTTGGACCCCTATACTAGGACTATTGCCCCATACGCAGTGATTCCTCTGCAGGGTAGTCCCGTATGTTGATTCCCTCACTCCTGATTCCCCGTTGGTGGATCTGTGACCTCCCCTCCGGTGGTACTCTCACCTGGGCTCTGTCTCCCCTACTCGGGCTGACATATTCTCGCATGTGTTCTCCCCACTGGGAAACCATGTCAGTGTCTCCACATGTACCTCCCCTAGTGGTAGGATGTGGTCTCCGTAACACTATCTCCAAGAGGAGAGCAGTGTTTCCCCAGTGTCGGCTCCAGATGGCACCTCGCTACTAGAGATTAACGCCACCGTCCATGATGACCGTCAGTACAGGCTTCTCAGTATGACCAATACTGATCCCACAGGAAGATTACGTCACGCTGTAGCGCTCACTTGTGACTCGCTTGTCTAGTCAATGTCACCCGCTTGAGGTCATGATACGGCTCAGCGCCGTGGCGTGTAAAGATAGGTCCCCAGTCTGTCTCTCAACACAACGTCGAGAGACCGACTGAAGGGGAACGTCTTGGGTACGACTGTAACCTCCGTTCCCTGATGGAGGGAACGAGACGTTGTGTCTTCATGCCACAACGCTTCGCCGATCCGCTGCAGCGACCAGGAGATACCTCTCAGGTTCCTCAGCCCAAAGGGTGATTGAATGACCGCCGCCATCTCCCTTTATACCCGTATGTACGGGGCGGAGACTGGCGTGCATGTGCCATTCGCCAAGCCCATTGGCATTTTAAAATTCCTCTTGGAGATGATAGGTTCTCAAGATCAAACCCCAGTCTGTCTCTCAACACAACGTCTCGTTCCCTCCATCAGGGAACGGAGGTTACAGTCGTAACTGAGTTGTTTTCAACCATGGAATTTGTATTTTTGGGTAAACTGTCCCTTTAAAGGACCAGTCAGTGAAATCTAGCGTCATCTAGTGGCCTTTGTATATCAATACATCACCAACACCTTTCAAAATCATTTCCCCAAACAGATAAACCGCAACTCAAATACACCAGGAAAGCCTGTGGGCAGAATGTGTGCATATGCAAGCAAGAGGAAAGTTTGGCAGCAGGCCCTGATGTCTCCGACTGACCTCATTAATCAGCACAACCTAAAGAAAGCCAGCCAAAGACGGCATTAGTGATGTCATAGTGCTGCTATTATGCATCATTGGCGAGTGGCAGTGTTGCTACTGCAGTGAACCAATGAGAAGCAAGAATGGGACTGAGAGGAATGAGATCATGATCAGGGGTAATATATGATCATCTCTCTCTTTATTCCATACTGTGATCTATGACACTGAATGTGATTCATGGTACATCCTGAGCAGCTGTGGAATCATTTGATGCAGGGCTGTGTCTGACGTGCCTAATGATGCAGGACCTCTAAGTTGAGAGTGAGGGAATGAATACGTGTTCCCTCCTAGGCACTAAGAAAGAAAAGCAGATTTTTATGCTTGGCAAACTTCATATTTTTCTATAATAGTAGTGTGGGATGTTTAAAAAAAAATGGACTCTGGTTATTTTTGGACTAGCATTCTCTTCTTACTGATTTGGCAGTATGAAGTATATATCATTTTCTGTATCCAACGTATGCCAAGTACCAAAATGTACCGTACACATACAAGAACTCTATACCACAATGCATTGCACTCAACCTTAAAGTGACAGTATACCCAATAATTTAAATGCTGTCATTGTTTATTCACCCTCTTGTCACCCATTCACTTTTATTGTAAAGACACAAAACCAATGCAAGTCAAAGGGTGCCACCGTTGTCCCGGTACCAACATTCTTCCCTCTGTAGAGATATTTTGAAGAAAGTCATAAAGGTTTGAAATTAGTACATTTGGATATAATTTTTATTTTGGGGTGAACTATTACTTTCCTTTTCGTATGATACTAGAAGTAGTATGAACCACATCTCTTTTTCTATTAATTATTTGACCACCACAAGACATTCAACACAAATAAATAGACGGCACTCACTGAAGTAAACATGCAATGCGATGAGGTCATGTGACAGCAGTATACTTTCACAATATTTCTCACACTTTAAAACAACAGGACGCATGCAATATATTACTGAGCATTATTTAATAAGCAGAAGGTTTTCAGAACACAGCCTCTGCTTTTAAAAGAGCACCCACAGAGATACATAGCAGATGCTCTCTTTTCATCTTCGGGGCCCCATATTCAGTCCATAGCACCTGGGGGGTGTCAGATTAGAGAGAAAGAGTGAAAAGAAAAGAGGAGAAGGAGGAAAGGGGGGTGTATTATGCCATAGGGGTGATGGGGGTGGGAAATGTTTTGCTGATGCAAACAGTGGCACACTTCTTGTATGGCACGACCCCCAGACTCTCCAGGTCCTGGATCCATACAAAAGGTCCGAGCTTCCCCGGCCCGTGTCTTTCAAACTCTTTACAGGCCGAGGTCGGCCCACAAGCTGGTTGAGTCTTAGCACTATGGCCCGGAGCCCCACCGCTCTGCCGTATGGGCCTCCACGTGTCTCCCCGCGTGTGATTTGCATCACGGCTTTGTTAGCGAGTCCCCTGTGTATAATGGGTGCAGCCTCTATTCAAAGTCTACATTTAATACGGTGCAGCGAGTGGTAATGCTAGCATGCGTGTAGCAAAGAATACTGTTTCAAATGAGATTAAATGTATAGCACATCTGCGACATTGCGAAATGTTTCTTTACAGCATGTTGTTTGTATTGATATGGTTTGTATAAAGTAATCTACTACCCAAAGTTTGCTGGAGTGTATTTTATGCATCTCATAACTATGTTTGCTATCATGTTCAGTTTGGAGAAGTAAGAATTAAAGGGACAGTTCACCCAAAATTAAAATTCTGTCATCATTTACTCACAGTCATCTGATTCCAAACCTGTGTGACTTTCTTTCTTCTGCAGAACACAAAAGAAGAGGTTTTGAAACCTTTTTAACCAAATAACATTGGCCCCCATTGACTTCCATTGTACGGACACAAAACAACCAAGACATTTCTTTTGTGTTCGATGGATGAAAGAATCATATACAGGTTTTGAACAAAACAAGGGTGAATAAATAAGGAAATGTACTGATAAAATGTATAACTTGACTATACTAAGTTGCTTTGGAAAGTAGTGTTTGCCGAATATAAAAATTTAATTAAAGAGAGGTTTTAACTAGGACTTACCAACAGCTCAACTAGACTAGACTTCAAATGTATTTACATGACAGCTATTGAAATGAAAATCAGAAATGAATAGTACAACTCTAAGATTATACTTAGTGGCAGCTGGTGCAACTGTGAGTAAAACTCTCCCTAAGGACTGCCTGGGAAGAGCTGTCTGATGTGGACTCTTATTGAGTTATTCTTACATATCGCCCTCTTGTGGAGGTAGGAGGTAGATGTAGACGCTGTAGAATACAGTCTGTTTTTTGTGAATGGCTTTTGTTAGGTTGTTGTTCCACCAATAAAAAAACAAGAGCCCAGGTTTTTTTACTGGAGAGAAAACCCAATATCATTCCTTTTGTTCGAACATGTCTATAAAGGAATATAAAGATGATGTATTGTTGTGATTGTGCCTTGTCTTTGTAGTGCAATATCATCACCTTGTGGTGTCAGGTGGAAACCTTCAAAAAAACTTAAAAAACTCACTTGTTTCTGACACATACATTTTGACATGGATCTGGTATTTTTTTGCAGGATTTTTGTATGCAGAAATACACTATAACAGTAATCGTATAATTCTTATGATAATGCATGCTCATTGTGCAAAACAAACCAAAGTTTGATTTCAGTCACACAAGTATTATCACTTCAAATGTAAATGTGAGTTGTGTGTCACACGTTGACTGTCAAACAATTACTGTCTTCGTACTTTCCATACTAAATAAACCAAAGGAAATGAAACCATGCACCAGGTGACTGCATGAAATGTATAACTATATTTTTGTTTTGAGTCAGCACAAGAAAGTGCAAAAACAAATGAGCAATTTTTTTAATGACGACAGAAAAATCCGGATGCGATACATACTTTCGTTTTACTGTGAAAGGCTTCAGCAATGACACGTGCAGGTGTTGGAATAGAAAGGGTAATTTTTATATATGCAAACTATTTGCAAACAAGAAAACATTCTTCCGTGGAACGTTAAAATAGACACATTCGATATAAAAAAAGAATATTGTTTAGATTTTTTTGAGGACCAGTGTTTTGTCAATAGTTTTGATGTTAGCATGTTAACATTAGCTTTTTTACTCGTGGCCTAATTCAAAGAATTATTCTAGCTTTGAGGATGTTGATTCGATCAAGGAAATAATTTGATTAATTTACATCAGACTGTGAAAATGTGTGGACAAAGATAGATCACTATCTGGTTAATTTAGATCGAAAGTTTTTGACTTCCAGATTGTTGGTAGGACGTAGGGCCAACCATGTGTCCATCGGAAAAGTGCGAATACCGGTCAAATTTACATTAATTATCAAAAATATCCATTCATTGTGCTGAGTTTGTATTGCATGTCTTAGTGATTTTACTAATTTAGTAAGTTTAAATGCATAATTCATTTGTGGAGACTAAACATTGTTGAAAAGCATTATGCCTGTTTTAACATTTTGTTAGTATCCTTGAGTTTTCGATATCCCTGTACAAAGATGTTAAACTTTTAACTTTAAAAAAAACAATTTTGAGTAAGCACTGCAGAATTTAGTATTTTCAGGAGCATCATGAGCATGATTTTACTTTGCTTCTTTACAGGTCCCTGTTCAGTGTAAAGATATTGATAAAGTATGTAAGTTTGTACATTACAGAGAACACAATATCTTTACATAGATAATAAAGCTCTCATTGTAGAGCAGGCAGCTAAACATTGTATTACAACTCTATGCAGATTTCAGTTCCATGTCAGGATGATCCATTCGGGTGTAACTGTAAGGTGGTCTTTGATGATATGTCTGTCCCCTTAAGGAGATGCACACCATTTATGAACTGGTCAGCAGATTACAGGTAAACCTTTGAAATGAACCTGTTGCAGAAGTTATACAAATTGTATTATAAAAAATGTCCATGTTTTGAGTTTTGTATGTTTAAAAATAATCAGGTATAATACCTATTTTCCCCTCAAATTATTTAGGATAGTAGTTGCTGGAGAGAATCCAGAAAATGGTGAGTTATATTTTGAATATATTTGTTTCAAATGAAATCAAGATGATTTACCCTATTATATTCTAAATACACATCCTTGTCTTATCAAAATAATGTTTTGTAAAATGATGGCATGTAATGCCCAACTCCTAATGAATAAGTCTCCACTCCCTACCCTACATTTTAATCTTAAATATATTGATTCCCTCAAGAATGCGCACAAGTAAAATTGATTTTTGTTCTTTTTAATTGTGAAAATGCAGAAAGCTATCTTGGGGTGTAAAGACATATCTACAATGTCCCCATTAAGCTACGTAAATGTGTGTGTCTCTTCACCAAAGTAGTGCAATTTTTTATAGTGCTCTCGAAATAAAAAGCTCCATAAATCGGCCAGTAAATATCATTAACCTTATATAAAATCCATGGAAATCTGAAATTGACCTCACTAAAATGATAAAACAGACAGAAGAGTGTGTTTGTGTGTTCTTGTGGTACGTATTGTTTTCGTATGTTTTGTTTCATCAGCAGTTGGTCAAGTGCTGGATTCATTTGATGTGAATAGACATGTTCGTGTACCTATCCACCAAACTGTCAGAGATGGTGAGATATTTCCAGCTCTTATGAAACAACCTCATAAAAAACTGTATATTGCTTTTATCAAGAAGATTTAACATACCCTGATGTAGGTATACCGGCAGGACTCATGAAACCTGGTGGCAGCCCTAAGATGATGGATACAGACCAACGGTGCAAAACACAGACACTTGTGCATCAAAACCGCAAGAAGAAAAAAGCTAAGAGAAGAGGAAGAAAATAAAAAAAACATTATCCAGTTAGCTGGAAAATGTAACTGAAATATAAGAACACTTCCTTTTTGTTCATATTTATAGCTTGTGTTTAAGTATTTGTTCTGTTTTTCTATAAACTCTGAATTTATAACGCTAACCTTATCTGTCCTAACGCTAAACTATATTATGTACTGCAAAACACTGCATTATTCCTATTCTTCCTAATAAATCAATGCAAAAAATCTGCAAACATAAATAAAAATGTGTCATTCTTGATTGTTAAGGAATAATACCAATTAGAAACAAACAAATGTACAGTTGTACAGTTTACGGTTTCAGATTCATCAAATGCATACGCCTGGCCTGAAGTTAACTAATAATATAACTGTTTATATTTTAATCATTTTAAATTCATATTATTTATGTTCATATTTTATTGTATAATAATTGTATTAAATAAATAATTTGGTAGAATTGTATTATATGTTAATTTTATTCAATAAACTATTTCTTGAATGGATCGTGTAACTTTTTCGCAGTTTAGCCAAGTAACGGTTCTTCTACTGGTAACCCAAAATAGTACTGCGGATGCACGGGAAGTTATGTTTGGACCACCGCAAAAGCGCGCATACGCAGCAACGTTTGTTTAGGTTGTTGCTTTGAAACCGTCTATACACATTAACTACAACATTCAGTTACTAACCAAAAAAAACAGTTAATAGTTTACCACTGGCTCCTATAGTGTAACTTGGTTGAATCCAGTTTCAATATACAGTAACAACAGGTTGATGTCCATACACGAAAATACATGTGTGGCAAGGGGGGCGTGGTTTAGCACGGTCTGCGGCGGAGAGGCGTGTCGGGAGAATGACGGTGAGTAAGCAGATCAACGCTATAGTGAAAACACCTGCTTCTCGTTCTAGTAATTGGCGAGGAGACGCTTGTAAGGCACGAAGGAGGAAGCGAGAGGGGAGAGAGAAAGCGGCTGGGAAACTGCGATACTCGGGAGCTACAGAGACGGTGCGTCCAGGATATCCCCGAGCAAAGAGAAGCGACAACCAAGGGGTTGTAAAACGGACAGAGAGAACGGGTCCTTGAACCCGGAAGTATTATTATTTTGAGTTAAAAATAAAGTGTACGTGTTTCCCAGCCACAACGACCCCGCCTCCTTTCTTCCACCATAACGAACTTCATTACACTGGTGCCGAAACCCGGGAAGAAAGGAAGGAGCCGCCACCATGCAGTCCCCGACAGGATCGCCGTTTGCGGAGGTTATCTCATCGCTCGCTGGTCTCCATCAGGAACATCATCAAGCCCTGGTGGGTCTTCGGGAGGATCAGGAGAGGCGTTTCCAGGCTCTCATCAAGACCCAACAGGAGGACCGCGAATCATTCCGGGGCTGGTTGAGCCAGGAGAGAGGCTCCTCCCCATCGGCTGCATTCCCGACGGTACCGCTGCACAAGATGGGAGCCCAGGACGAGCCGGAAGCCTTCTTGGACTTATTCGAGAGGTCCGCAGAGTTATCCGGATGGCAGCCGGACGCTTGGGCAGCCCGCCTTATCCCACTCCTGTCTGGAGAAGCCCAGATGGCCGCCCAACAGCTTCCGGTGGCGAATCTGCTCAAGTACGCGGACCTTAAGAAGGCAATCCTGCAACGAGTGGGCCGGACTCCTGCAGCATCGACAGCGGTTCTGATCCTGGAATTCGGGGAGCGCTCCCAGCCTTTTGCCTTCGCTCACCAGCTCCGGGATGCCTGCCGCAGATGGCTGATGGCCCGGGGCCACGACCGTCGATACCATCGTCGACCAGGTGACGCTGGAGCAGTTCGTGACGCGGTTTGCCGAAGAAAACCGCCCAATGGGTCCAGTGTCACCGCCCCGACGACGCTGGCCCAGGCCATCCAGCTGGCGGAGGACCAATTGGTGGCGTGCCCCTGGGGTCGGCGCGACCCTATCATCTATTTCTCTTTCTCTCTCTCCCCTAGAGTCTCCTCCACCTCTACCAGACCGGTGCCACTTCCGAGATCCAGGGGGAACTTCTACCGCGCCGGCCCGCGAACCCGGTTCCCACCGGAGGCGAGGCCATACGGAGCTATAAGGTCCCCGGAGGGACACCCCCACCGGACGGGCAACGGTCCACAGACCTCTTCCCTTTCGTCAGCCTCTCCTCGCCAATTCGGGGGTCTGCTTCCTGCCGCTGGGGCGGCGGGGACTCCTGGGCCGGCCTGTTGGCGCTGTGGGGATCCCGGACATTTTGTCGACCGATGTCCTATGATGGAGGTCGGTATGATGATCCGGGTTCCCGACAACCCGCAGGCTGCCCCTCGGTCAGGACGGTCTGTACCAAATACCTGTGAGTATTAGGGGGGGTATATATCAGGCGTTGGTGGATTCAGGGTGTAACCAAACCTCAATTCACCAAAGCCTGATTCAATTCGAGGCAATGGATACGAGCCGCGGGTTAAGGTAAGGTGCGTACACGGGGACGTGGTGAACTACCCCTTGGTGCCCTTGACCATACAATTCAGGGGACAAAATCATAGTGTAGAGGTGGCTGTTAACGAGCACCTCCGGCATCCGCTAATTTTGGGAACAAATTGGCCGTTATTTCCGACATTATTGGGACACTTATGTGCGGATGTTTCTGGGCGAAACCAAGTGCGATGGGGAGGGGCGGTCGCGCAGGTAGGAGAGGTGGAGCCGGGACCTCTGACGACGGCCCCAGAGGAACGGAGCGCTGTGGAGAGAAGAAATCTCTCCCAGGGCGATGATTTTCCTCTGGAGCAGTCTCAGGACGAGACGCTTAAACATGCGTTTGATCAGGTCCGCACGATCGACGGACAGCTTCTCCATCCTACGCAACCGCTGACCTACCCATATTTCGCTATTTTAAAAGACCGGTTGTATCGAGTGACCCAGGACACTCAGTCAAACCAAGATACAACCCAGTTGGTCATACCGAAAAGCCGTCGGGAAATGCTTTCCAGGCGGCTCATTGTAATCCAATGGCGGGACACCTGGGACAATCCACAACTATAAATCGCCTAACGACCCGTTTTTTTTGGCCGGGCATTCACGAGAACGTGCGCAGGTGGTGCGCGTCTTGTCCTGAATGCCAGTTGGTAAACCCACCGGCCACTCCAAGGGCACCATTGTGCCCGCTTCCTCTTATTCAGGTCCCCTTCGAGCGAATTGGTATGGACCTGATCGGGCCGTTAGAGCGATCTGCACGAGGACATCGATTTGCATTGGTCATTGTGGACTATGCAACCCGATATCCTGAGGCAGTGGCGTTGCGCAATATCTCAGCAACCAGTGTTGCGGACGCCCTGTTTCGATTAATCTCCCGTGTGGGAATCCCTAAGGAGATTCTCACAGATCAAGGCACGGACACTCCGCGAACTGTACGGATTACTGGGGATTAAAACGATTCGGACCAGCGTCTATCACCCACAAACAGACGGGCTGGTCGAACGTTTTAATCGTACGTTAAAACCATGATCCGGAAATTCGTACACGAAGATGCCAAAAATTGGGATAAGTGGTTGGAACCTCTGTTATTTGCGGTCCGCGAGGTCCCCCAAGCCTCCACGGGGTTTTCCCCCTTCGAGCTTCTCTATGGGCGCCAGCCTCGCGGGGTTTTAGACGTCTTAAGAGAGGCTTGGGAGGACGGGCCTTCGGCGAGTAAAAACCAAATTCAGTATGTCCTGGACCTGCGAACAAAACTCCATACACTGGGGCGGCTCTCTATGGAGAATTTGTTACAGGCACAGGACAGACAAAGCCGACATTATAACAGAGGCGCCAGACTGCGTAAATTTTCACCGGGAGAGAAAGTGCTTGTATTACTCCCAACGTCCAGTTCTAAACTACTCGCCAAGTGGCAAGGACCATTTGAGGTCACACGACGAAGGAGATCTCAATTATGAGGTAGTACGATCGGACAGGAGCGGGGCACATCAGATTTATCACCTCAATCTCCTAAAAAAATGGAGTGAGGCGAACACCGTAATGCTGGCGACGACAGTGAGTAGAGTAGATGATCTCGGGCCAGAAGCGAACATCAAAATGCAATCTCTCGCTCTGGCTCCAGGGGGAGATCATCTCTCGTCCTCCCAGCTTACGGATGTTGTGAAGTTACAAGCAGAATTTGCAGATGTTTTCTCACCCCTGCCCGGCCGCACGAATCTCATAGAGCACCACATTGAGACAAAACCGGGTGCGGTAGTGCGCTGTCGCCCATATAGGTTACCTGAACACAAAAAAATTGTGGTTCAGAAGGAATTAGAAGCTATGCTGGACATGGGAGTAATAGAAGAGTCCAATAGCGACTGGGCGAGCCCGATAGTTTTAGTACCGAAGACCGACGGCTCGGTCCGGTTCTGTGTGGACTATCGCAAGGTGAATGCTGTGTCGAAGTTCGACGCATATCCAATGCCCCGAATTGACGAATTACTTGACCGGCTAGGGACGGCTCGTTTTATTCGACATTGGATTTTGACGAAAGGATATTGGCGGATCCCTCTATCTCCCTTATCCAAGGAGAAAACAGCCTTTACTACGCCGTTCGGCTTACACCAATTCATCACGCTTCCGTTCGGTTTATTCGGAGCCCCTGCTACCTTTCAGCGTCTCATGGACCGTATACTCAGACCCCACGCGACATATGCCGCAGCCTATCTCGATGACATCATCATATACAGTAATGACTGGCAGCGGCATATGCAGCACTTGAGAGCGGTTCTGAGTTCGCTGAGGGGGGCGGGGCTGACGGCTAACCCGAAGAAGTGTGCGGTTGGGCGAGTAGAGGTAAGGTATCTGGGTTTCCACTTGGGTCACGGTGAGGTGCGTCCCCAAATTGATAAGACGGCAGCGATTGCAACCTCCCCGAGACCCAAGACCAAAAAGGAGGTGCGGCAGTTCCTGGGGCTGGCGGGATATTATAGACGGTTTGTGCCCAACTATTCGGACCTCACCAGCCCGCTGACTGACCTCACTAAAAAGGGGGCACCAGATACCGTCCAATGGACGGAGCAGTGCCAGCAGGGGTTTACCCAGGTGAAGGCTGCTCTATGTGGCGGGCCGTTATTGCACTCTCCCGATTTTTCACTCCCTTTTCTGTTGCAGACTGACGCCTCAGATAGGGGCGTGGGCGGGTCCTGTCCCAGGAGATAGAGGGGGAGGATCGTCCGGTGCTGTACATCAGTCGAAAACTGTCTCGGACGGAGATGAGGTACAGCACCATCGAGAAGGAATGTTTGGCAATCCGGTGGGCGGTCCTCACCCTCCGTTATTACCTCCTGGGGCGGGAGTTTACGCTCTGTTCGGACCACGCACCCCTCCAATGGCTCCACCGCATGAAGGACACCAACGCGCGGATCACTCGTTGGTACCTTGCTTTGCAACCATTTAAATTCCAGGTGATCCACAGGCCGGGGACTCAGATGGCGGTGGCCGACTTTCTCTCCCGGAGGGGGGGGGACGAGGCTACAGGCCGGATGGAGCCTCGGCCTGAGTCGGGCGGTGGGGGTATGTGGCAAGGGGGGCGTGGTTTAGCACGGTCTGCGGCGGAGAGGCGTGTCGGGAGAATGACGGTGAGTAAGCAGATCAACGCTATAGTGAAAACACCTGCTTCTCGTTCTAGTAATTGGCGAGGAGACGCTTGTAAGGCACGAAGGAGGAAGCGAGAGGGGAGAGAGAAAGCGGCTGGGAAACTGCGATACTCGGGAGCTACAGAGACGGTGCGTCCAGGATATCCCCGAGCAAAGAGAAGCGACAACCAAGGGGTTGTAAAACGGACAGAGAGAACGGGTCCTTGAACCCGGAAGTATTATTATTTTGAGTTAAAAATAAAGTGTACGTGTTTCCCAGCCACAACGACCCCGCCTCCTTTCTTCCACCATAACGAACTTCATTACAACATGTTTCTTACTAAACAAATCCTAACAATTCAACTGGAGAGCTCACGTTCATTGGTCTATCACAACCATAAATGCAAATGTAGTAAACAAGGAATAACTGGTTTCACAAGAGGAACAAAAACTGAAACTCTAAAGAGTCACACCTTGCTTAGTTTTCTCAGACGGTTATGTTTTACTGACATGCAGGAATGATAGTGTTCATAGCTGTACTCTGCTTCATTTACAGGGAGTTAAATGTTAAAACTGGGTGGTTCTGCAATTGATACATCAGATCGGATAAACCAAAACATTTCACAACAATCGAGAGACAACCAGAAGAGGACCAGCGCGGCACAAAAATCCTGTAAATTATAAATGAAATCTTTCTAAAAGCTCACAGGATCTGTTATGTAGAGGTGTTAGATAAATAACTACAGCAGGAATGGAAAACTGCCAGCGAAAAGAGCCAGCGACAAGTGCATTCAGACGAACAGCCCTATAAGACCGAGGTAAGAGTAAATACAGCTACAAACACATAATTCTCTGTCATATTTAACTTAGTTTATTAAAATTCTAAGTGAGAAATAACTTTGATCTCCTGTGTATTATAAAAAATATGTGTATTTTTAGAAAAGAGAAAAACAACTGAAAGTTTACTTTAATAATCAGAGGTCACACAAAACTTGATGTCACACGTGCTATACAAGTGCTTCCGGATTAGACTTTTAGAGGACAAAATGGCTTTTGCTGATCAAAAGACGGTAACATTTTAATACAACTTCACTCTAGCTTATGTTTTTTTAATAGTTGAATGAATGAAGCCAGAATGTAGAGTATTGCAAAAGTTTTCGGAAATGCAAAAAAGTAAAAGGTCTTTTAAGCATAAACGTATTTCCGCATCGCACATGTCAGTAACATGTTTGCATGTGTTTTTTTCCACAAAATGAAATTGTTTGTTAGTCGCTGTGCTATTTTATCAGATGACTATCACACATGACCATATGATAGTTTTCTGTACGGCTACGTACGTCCGTGGCCTGGATTTTATATTTATTTTGATGGTGGGAGGTTAGGAAGATTACACAGTTAGTAAATATAGAAATGTTGTGTTTTTGTTTTTTAAAGAATCCTATCCAGTGTCAGGACGATCCATATCCCTCTAATGGTGTGGTGGTGAGTGGAGAGATATCATATCCCTTCCTTAGATGTACCTCTCAAATGACTGGCTACTGGAGATACTTGTCTAGGTAAGACTTAATGGAAATTTATTAAACAGGATATCTCGCAGATTGTAAATTAAGTCTGTCTCTAATAGCAACAAACCAAATTTTGCTCATTCTAGGCACATTTAATTGCACAGATAATTGTAATAATTGTATAATTGTGTCTTTGTTTTGTTTTGTTTTGTTTACCTAAAGAAGTAGTGCAGGGGCGTCGCTAGACCCCTATTACTGGGGCACATTTACAATTTTGTTTATTTGTCAGTGAAATCATTTACACTGATAATAGCTGCAAAAAATGGATATATATGCAATGTAGTAACCTAATTCACGCATTTTAACCAGTCCAAAAACAAACTTGTGCCGTACTTCATGTCTGAAGTATGGCACAAGTACTTCATGTCTGTTTCCTTGCCACAAATGCACCACGCAGGCGCGCAAGGGTGACGACACACGACTGAGGTAAGCTATGAAAGCATGACGAAACTAAAGAAAGTTGCTAAATAATATCTATCATCTTATTCTGACTCAATCATTAATAGTCCCTGTAGATGAAAAATTCGAAAAATTAACCAACTTTGTTTGGACTTGGCTTTGAAACCAGAAAATATTCTTTTTTTATATAAAATATGTTCATTATACTAGTTGGAGTCATAAAATGGCTGGTTTCTTGAAATATTGATTGTAAAGTCTTGAAAAGATGTAATTATTCATTGTTATCATTTTGTAATGAATGCAGACGTGCAAGAAAAAAATATCTTTGCTTTAATTATTTCCATACAGTGCATGCAAACATGTTAATAAAGTTTATGTTAAGTATGTTGACGATACTTAAATATTTTTAAATGCATAAATGTTTACCTAACCCAGTATTGTTGCACTGTAGGAATAGTGGTTTAAGCAAGGGAAGTTTGTATAGTACACACAACAGGTTTTTAAGAAAAAAGTGATAGAAAAAGTGATGGGGGCGTGTGCCCCAGTAGAGCTTTAGGTCTAGCAACGCCCCTAGACTAGTGAGTAATTTCTTGACAGAAATGCAATCTAATATACAACTCATAACTTATCATAAGTCTTCAGAGGTGCAAAATAAATCTTTATATTTTTATTCCCTTAAAACGAGCTATTTCTTTCTACATAGACCACGGGTCCACTTACACGCATGGGATTCGTCATGTTTTGTCAGCCTCTGTATTGTTTCGAAAGGGAGGGGGAGGGGTGGAGTGAGCCATTGATTTAATTCGCAGCTTCAGCGCTATATGCCGCTAAAGTTTACTTACTGTTCCTTTGAACTCAGTTCAAAACTTGAGAGCCCTTTGGTTATCTTCATAGGAGATGAAAGGCGGGTTTAAATATTGAAATCAGGTCATCTGTTAAATACATTAGCATAGCATTGACGATACAGTTGACTTACTTCTGTATTTGATGCGGTTTTCCTGCTCAGGATTACTGACGTAATCATTCAGCATGTTTTGCTTTCTGCGTCGTCCCGATGCGACAAACTAACGTTAGCTCCTAAAACAATGTAACGTAGATCTCGTAGTGCCTCCAGTTGACTGACTAGTTATTAATAAATAAATACCCACCGTGGAGGTTCACCTTTTTCTTCTGGTGCGCTCTGGATTTCTTGGGATTTCACGTTGGGAAATCTTATTTTTGTTTTATTTGTGTTTCACTAGAATTGTTTTATTTATTATTTTTTTAGGGCTGGCTTCTTTAACGCAGAGAACAGGAATGCTGGTGAGATTTCTTTATTTGTTTATCTATTATGTATTTAGCTCCAGGGGCGGTTCTAGGGGGGGGCCATAGGGGGCCAGTGCCCCTGTGTCAGCACACTTGGCCACCCTCCTGGCCCCCCTAAATCTGGAATGATATTTCACCAAAACAGAGCAATTTTGAGCTGAACTTGTTTTCAAATGAAAAATGAATGAAAAATAATCATGACAACAAATGTTAGTGTGCCCCCTAAAAGCATAAGTGGCCCCTGCCTGGCCCCCCCAGTTACAGTAGTCTAGAAACGCCACTGTTTAGCTCGCACAAGCTATGGTGAGACATTAGTATTATTAATCTAGTGCCCTAAACTGAATTAGAAGTGGAACTTGCCAAATGCAAATCTAAGACACATCTTATGGCAAGGCCAATGTACTAATGACGGTTTCTTACAGATAACGCTTTAGGACCCCGTTATGGACACGGAGGGAACAGACCTCAACCCCTGGAGAGCGATGGACCTCATGAGGAAGAGAATCATTTTCCTCTAAAGGGGGGGGAGAAAAAACCCTGGAAAAAGACGAAGGAAAGGATCCCACAATGTCAGTCAATGGAATGGCTAAACGTTTACCATTAGCCTATGTATTCCTTTAGTAGTAATAGTATTATTAACTAACCCAAGCCATTTCATTATCCTTTAACAAATTCCGCTCACAGTTATTATTATTTTTGGCTAATTTTCATTGTGTTTAACCTCACATTTTTCACTAACGTTGTATTTTTTTACTATAATAAAGATATATTTGTGTGCAAATAAATTCATGTAATTAATTCTGTTTTTCGTTGAAAAGTATTGTTCAAACAATAATTTAAATGTACTTTTACAGAGATTAGCTTCGTATTCGAGAAGTTAAATCCGAGCATTAATTCACACATTAATAATGCAAATACATATCAAAAACGTAACAGACAGAGGGATAGACATAGGCCTACTTTTGAAATTGAATTACTTAAGGTAGTTAGGTCTGAAACGTCAAATTTTCGTCATACGTCAACGAGGGGTTAAGTTCTGGTCTGCACTCCGACGCAGTAGGTGGCGATATGCAGGGTGCTACCCGCCATCAAACCAAAATGATGGGAATTTTGAATCTTTTGAGTGATTCGTTCTTCCCCAAAATGATTCATTCAGACTCGTTCAATGATTCGTTAAGTGACCATTTCGTCGTGTATAACATACATACGTCAGGAGGTGGCGAAAATTAGGGTGGTATCTTATTTGTAGTACAAGTAATTTTAATTACGTGTTTATTTAATTGTAATGCATATTATGCTACAATATATCATATTGTGATGCGAACGAGAGTGACTCACGTGGTGTATTGAGCGATTGACATGCTATCTCTACATCATTCGAAAAGCAGCTCCCAGTCCAGTGAAGAGGCGTATTCGTTCAGTAGCTCAGACCAATGATGGTGTTTAAACATCCCGCGCCGAGGTACTATTGGCTCAAGCTCCGTGGTGATAAAAAGTGCCTGACAGACGTCACTGATTTCTCATAAAACGTAAACAACAGCAGTCTTAGCAACAACAAACTATGTCATACACTTGTATTTTTGTAAATGGGATTATATAAATACATGCTAACAACAAACAATGCTATACTTTCATTAGGAAAAATAACTTTTTACTCCAACCCACAGTTAAATAATCATGTTTGTAAAATAGTAGGCTACATTTAGGATTTTAGGATCGTTTAAGCATGATATTTACAGTACAACCACTTGTATTGTTATGGTAAGCACACCAAAAATATGTTTACTAACGTGACCTTTACTATATTAAAACCAATGGTTAGTGTCTTTACACTGTGTCCATTTTGTATACGTGTTGAGAGACCTCCTCTTTCATGTCGTTCACGGAGGAGAAGTTGCGGCTCCTTTCTCTTCAATGTCTTGTATTTCCCGAGAAAGACTTTAGGCGGGTAACATTTATGGATCAGTTAAAATGTATTAGTAAACAGTTAATCTGACCAAGAAGACTTCATTCATTTGTTTTGGCAATGCACCTACTCCAAAAAATGTTGGTCAGGCGTTAAGTGTTTATCCAATCTTATTTTGTAAGTGACTAATCTTTTTGTTTTAAAGATGCTTTCTTTGGATTGTTTGACTATTCAAAGGAAAATACAAGAGAATTTTACATCATTCATGTATGTCTTTTGTTAGCTAAATTTCACATTCATAAACAAAAGTTTCCTGCCTCGAAACCTCTATTTTCTTTGTTCAATGTTGACCTTTATGTTGAAACTATCCGAAGTTCTACTAATTTGAAATCTCTGTATTCATCCTTTGTCTTCTTAAGATGTAATTGGATGACCTTTTTTTCCTGTTAACCCTGGCAAGTCTGTATTTTATTTTCATTGTAGTTATTTATACGTGTAATACTTGAAAATGATTAATAAAAAAAACTCATTCAGTTCGTTTACTAAGTACGAGATGACTGATCGTTCAATCGTTCACGAACGAGAATCAGAATCAGCGGGTCCGAGATCTCTCTAGTTCAGACTCAGGGCCGTATTCGTTCAGTACATTCAACCAATCATATGCGCTGTCAAAGCTCACACTCGAACGCCATTGGCTCGTGCTTTAGACACTCTTTCAGAATACTAACACTATGCTGGAGGAAGAGATTTCAGTGAACGAGAACGATTCGTTCACTTAAAAGACTCGTTCAAGAGCCACACAGGTGCCGCCGGGGGCGCTATAACAAAAGCAGTCCGTTTTTTTCCTCATGGGATGTGCATTCTTAGCTACAGCGTTGGAGTGTTTACATGTGCAGTAATGTGTTAAATGCGGCAAAACATCATTGTTTCCTTTACTTCTTTTAATAAATGGTGCTTCATTGAAGTCGTTATGTTTCGTTGGTCAAAATAGAGCTGTTAAATTATTAGCTACGCACAAAACAACTGTAAAAGAGGACTATTTTACGTCGGCTCACATTATAAACAAGCATTATTCAGACATCATAATCTGTAGCATGGATCGCCTGACGTCTTTTGGAAGTAAGTATATGTTAGCTATATGTTTTAGCAAATCTTAAATCTACTTTTGTAACAAACTACACAAACAAGACCGTGTGACCAATTTACAGGCATGTTCCATAGAGGAAATACACTGATAATACACCCCATAGTCTTTTGTAGTATTAAACATTAACATGTAGATTCTGTACTGTGTTTGTGTAGTGTGTCACAATACTATATGGTATTCTGATTCTATAGTTCTACCAGAGCCGTTGAAAAACAGAGTTGCGACACACTTTGATCTCGCCGCCGCGTGGTTACATTGAGCTCTCAAAGTGCCAAACTGTCAGTCTGTTTGCATGGGTTTATGCGGCAGAGACAGTGGAAGCAGCTGTATTTGCAACAAATTTCACTAAATACAAACACAATATATGCACTGATTACTATGTTGATTAAAGGGGCCATTCCTTTGTTATTTTTGAGGCTTTGATTATGTTTTTCGGGTGTTTAACAATGGATGTCAATGTTTCTAATATAAAAAAACGCTTTATATTTCAAGTCTATTGGTCACCGCTGTCCCTCTTCTAACAAAACGACTGGATTTCGTCCGGCCTATATAAAGTCCCTCCTTCCGAAACTCTCTGATTGGTAAAGCTGACCAGGTCTGTCCGCCCCGCTTAGAGTGTCTGTGTGAAGATGTCCCACCCATACCATATCAGCGAGCTTCTGCTTCTCAAGCTGTTGTGATTGGTTGGTGCCCCTCTCAGTGCACGTGTATTCGTAAACTTTGGCTTTTAGCAATAAACAGTAACAATGGTGTCAACATCACTTTATCAGTACATAAAACATGCGGATCGATCGAAGTGTGACGGAGATCTGCTAGTGATGTGCAAACGTCAATCTTTGTTAGAGATCGGACATTTTTTTTCCTATTATGGCGAGGAAAATGATACCGACCGAATGGCGTAAGACCGGTTATATAAATTAACTCTAATAACAGAAGCGTTAGTTTTGCCTTTTTGGACCGTAGTTGAATAATAAAACAAGCAGATTGACCAGGAGACATTTGCAAGCAAGACTTCAAAGGACGTTTCATATAAGTGTTTTAGAAGTATGCGCACACACACACAATATCAGTTTATTACACAGAACAGCTTTCACAGCCGATGTTAAAGTCATGGAATCTGTTATTTGATCATTGGTTATCTTAGAATGTGTGTAGCTGAATTCTTATTACCAGCTGTAGGACTGTGATGAAAGTGAAAGTAGTTTCACGCGTAGCTCAGTCAATTGTTTACAATCTCTGATAACCAAACACTACTCCAGCGGCCCTTCCTCTTCTCTAAGGAAGGCCTCACCCCTTTTTTGGTGTATTCCTTTGGGCGGAGGTTATTAAAAGCACTCGGAATAGTGACATCATGTACCCGGGAAGTAGAGGGCTGTAGTCCCATCCAGCCGTTCTCTGTAGTCCTTGAAAAGCTAATTCTGTTACAAACAATATCTCGCTTGGCACTGAACTTTGAGCTTTATCATTTTGCAGGTATTGTTTATGCTCTAACAGCAACACTACACACCCACTAAAGGTTGAAAAATGGGATCGTGGGGAATGGGACGTTTTAAATTTATCATAACATTTTGTCTGATGAGTGTCAAAGAGACATTATTAATCAGTTTTGTGTGTTTAATTTGACTAGGGAGGATGCATAATGTGAAATACATTAAAAATATGCATTCATATGTTTCTTATGCCTCTATGTAGGGATGCTCCTATTGACCATTTAACCGTTAACCGATAATAAAAAAAAATTAATCAGTTAAACGATTTAAAAGTTATGTTTATTTTTTAAGTTAAATAATATTAATAATATTGTTTAAATAATAATAATTTAATAATGTGTTTTTTAGTTTTATGTATGGTGAAAGAAAAATATGCCATACATGTGTTGACTCACGGAGCATCCAGACGTGTGCGACCGCCGACCAGGTGTAAATGCCCTCCGAAAAGTTTTCGAGACAGATTAAAATTTGGTCACGCAAACCACTTGATGAAACTGGAACATCTCTGTCTTCCCGGCATGTCTAGATGATCCATACCCGAAATGTGACCACAGCAAGTGGTGAACACACTTACACCCGGAGCAGTGGGCAGCTATCACTGCAGTGCCTGGGGAGCAAGTGGGGGTAAGGTGCCTTGCTCAAGGGCACCTCAGTCGGCACCTCAGGATCGAACCAGCAACTAGGGCTGTCACGATACCACTAAATCCTATTGAAATCAAGCGGGTTGCGATATGCAATGTGTCAATATATTTTTTTAATGCGTAGCTTCTCTGTGAAGCACGGCTCTGGGAACAGTAGCAAATGTTGCTCGATCTAAACGCAGTGCGAGTTTGAGTCGCTTACAATGTGCATTTGAAAAAGCAACACCCGTCAAACCTGATCATTGTAAATATACTTTATTACCATTAAAATACCTGATGAGCAGTGTTGGGTGTAACTAGTTACTAAGTAACTAGTTACTGTAATTCAATTACTTTTCCTTTGAAAAAGTAAAGTAAGGAATTACTCTATTTTTTCCTGTAATTTAATTACAGTTACTTCTTATGTAATTAAACTACATACTTTGTGTAATATTTGTGTGTGCAAACAAAGTCTAACTTAAAAATCCATGCTTTAATGTATTATTCTCACACTTGTAATAATTTGGTCAGTTAATAATACTAATTTATGTAGTTTCATATTATTTATTTGAATGAATTAAAAGAGCCGTTTCATTTCTATCCTTGAATCACTTAACTAATCAAGGTTGATGTAGGATATACAAAGTAATTAGTAATAAGTAATTAAATACTTTTTGGACAGAATCATTTGTAAAGTAATCTAATTACACTGTTGAATATATAACTAGTAACTAGTAATTAGTTACTTTTTCAGAGTAACTTACCCAACACTGCTAATGAGTAACAGTGATAAAAGATGTCCGTAGGCATTTCCTAGATTCTAGAACGTGTTATGGTCTTCTTCTGCAGTGCTCATTTGGAGATTCTGCACGAGAGCGCCCTCTGGCTTTCGGATGCAGCATTATTTTCCCGTACTTCACTTAAAAGCTGTGCATAAATCACGTGATATTTATCTCAGTTTATCGCGACAGCCCTACCGGCAACCTTCTGGTCGAGTCCGACTCTCTAACCATTAGGCCACGACTGCCCTAGAAAAGCTAATTAAACGCGCTTCCCAAGGCATCTACATCATTCCCGGAGAAATCCCTGCCATCTGAAAGGATGTTTTCTTCTGGGGTCTAACTTTTAACAGGCTCCAGACTGTCCTCACAACATGTAAACATGTTACTTTATAAAATAAAAACTAGCCAAGCTTTGGATTGAGGTAGGCTTGCTATTTTTATTTTATGAAAAAACTTTCTGACAGAAATAAACTTCCGGTTCTTCTGTGATTTCTTTTTGAACTCTTTTTTTAAGTTATTTTCTTGCCTGTTTATTTTATGCTTCGTATTTAGCCCCTATTATTTTAGTTTTTCTCATCTCCATTGTCCAAAAGGCTGCAGGTTTGTGAAAATGTGATAATATGTTAATGTTGATCTATTTGTTATGCTGCTGTTTGCATGTTAAAATAAATCTGTGATGTTTGTATTTTTAACTGTCAAAGACCCTCGTCAACTGTAGCTGTGTCTCATTATGAAGTCTGCGTCCTCCGGATGTCACATGCAAAGGGGTTTGTGGCCGACAAGGAGGAAGGAGGACTCGGCCTTCGAAATGAGACGCAGCATGGATTCTGTATTTAATTCCAATTTAATATTAAAATCGTGTCATTTAACGGTTAATGTTTGCATAACGAGCATTGGTTCTCGGTTAGGGAAATTAATCGAAATGAGCATCCCTAAATTTATCAATAAATAAGATTGCAAGTAAATGCACCACAAAGAACAAACCATTTCACGCAGTAATATATTTTATTATATAATTTATACAGGGAGAGGGTAGATAACATTTTATTTAATACGCAGTCTTTATAGAAAATCATTCAACCACACATACAGACACACAGAAAAGCTATTTTTATTTAGGAAAACAATCATTTGTTTCAAAAACATCCTTAATATAAAACACCAGATTTACAGAGATGCATTTTATCAACTTGCCTGCAAATGTGTTTTTCAAAAATGCAATGTTTGGAAGTGGAACTATAGAGCCCTCCATGACACGAGTTACTTCCGCATTCCATTCTTCCAACGGACGTCTATGCAAGTGTCGCAACTCTGTTTTTCAACGGCTCTGGTTTCTACTGTACAGTTATTAGCAAATTCGAGGACGTGTGTGTGAGAGAGAGAGAACTGTTGGTGTGTATTAGGGTTATCATGATCAATTTCAGTAAGGGATATTGTTGATGTGCCTGTCAAACATCTGAAACTACATTTGAATACGTCTTTATGTATTAATCTATTACAGATGACCTCTTCGATAAGCCGCCCTGTCGTGGGTGCTCCTCTTATCTAGTGGAGCCCTACATAAAGTGTGCTGAATGTGGCCCTTCACCTTTCCTCCTGTGTCTGCAGGTATATCACTGGATTCCTATTGTTTTGTGTACAAGTCATATCTACTGTGATAGTTTATTTAAATATTTGGTACATATGATTTATCTCTGTTATATCTCTGCTCTGTTACAGTGTTTTACCAGAGGATATGAATATAAAAAGCATCAGAGTGACCACACATATGAAATCATGGTATGATCAAATACTACTTCTATCTACTTATTAAATATTAATCCATAAATGTTAAAATGGTTGATTACTTAGTAGTTAGTTAGTTTGCAGGTTGGTCAGTTTATTCATATATTTTATGTATTTTGATTCTTGTATTTTTTTCTTTTGTGTCCATTATACCAGCAGTGCTCTATATGTTGTGTCTTTCACACTCCTGTATATAGAAAATTCACATTTACTTTGTTCTGCTTTCTTTTAGACATCCGATTTTCCCATATTAGAACCTGGCTGGACTGCTCAAGAAGAGATGGCGCTTTTAGAAGCTGTTATGGATTGTGGCTTTGGTAACTGGTCAGTGCTGTTTCTCACCCCAACACCAATTATATTTTGTAGATCAAAGTTTATATTAAACTATCTGATGCAGAGACACATCGGAGGTTAATGTCTTTGAGATCTGGGCTTTTCTTCAGGCAGGATGTGGCTTATCAGATGCGTACAAAGACCAAAGAGGAATGTGAAGGTCACTACATGAAGAACTTCATCAACAATCCTCTCTTCTCCTCCACTTTGCTTAGTCTCAGACAGATGGAAGAACATCTGTCCCGAACAGCAGACACAGCCATTCCCTTTAAGCGTAAGTAAGCACTTGTTAATATTCAAAGGTGTTTTGTGATGAATAACCAGATACTGACAGGATGTCTGATCCTAAATATATACACAAACCATATTTCATCAAAATCTGTGATGAAAAAAAATTCCATGCTGCTTTTTGTAGAATAAAAGCACACTGTGACCAGTTGTCTTGAAGTTCCACACACATTTTTTTTTAATCATTTTAGCCTCCTGTTGTTTGGGTTTGGCCTGGATTGTCTGGCAGCATTTGGATTAGTTGTTATCAAGTAGACCATCTTTTCTGCAGAGAATCTGTTTTTGTGGTAATCTGATGTTCTTTCGATGTGGCCACTTGTGTTTGTCATCATGAGTTAAACAGACCCCAGCAGGCACAGACTTATCAGGCCACACTCACACTTTATCTCGGCAAATAGGCTGTGGTCTGCATTTTGGTGTTAAATGAATGGTTAACCAAAAACATTTTTTTTACTCACTCATGTTTTTCAAACCTGTATTGTTGTTTTTTGACAACTCTCAAAGATTTAAACTAGGTTGTTTATTTTTTATGATTTTGTCATAATGTTTATTTAACAGAAGGTGATGTTCATGGGTTATGTCTCTTTCAGCAACAGATGATCCTCCAAGACCTTCATTTGACTCACAGCTCTCCAGAGATATGGCTGGATATATGCCAGCTCGAGCAGACTTCATGGAGGTCAGTGTGTTTAAAGTAAACCCGTTTGTGTATTATTTATAGTGTCTAATCTTTCTTTCCCTCTTAAAAAAAATTAGGAGTTTGATAATTATGCTGAGTGGGATTTGAAAGATATAGATTTTGTGGATGATGACTCTGATATTCTTCATGGTAAGTGTCACGATGCACAAATATGGCAGTTGACTTACTTCACAAAAATATTCCGACCTTTAACCAGTTCTCTTATTTTACTGAAACCCAAAACGTCTTGTAGCCACCAATCATTTGAATACCTTACTAACCACAGTGAACACGCCAGGACAGGCCCCCTTGAGTGGCAAAACACTCAGCAAAATGGCTGCTTTCAATAGGAGAAACAAATAAACCGGGACTAAAACACCAAATTATTTGCTGAAATTAAAAGCAGTTGGACTTGATTGTGATCCTTACGACTTATGTCCTTGGACACTGAAATGTTGCACAGAATTGCGTGTCGTGATATTTATTTTGTACCTGGTTTTAGTGGGCGGGAAATACACAAAGCAAAGCCTCAAGTAAACATTTTCTGCTCAAGCAAAAAAAAAATGTGTGGTCTAACTGACAAACAGAATTTAGTAGATTAGCATTGCTGTACTAAATATTTACAGTGTTGACAATACCTTAATCTTTAGGTTTTGTATGAAATACATCTGCTTAGAATGCTAAATTACATTTACATTTAAAATCAAATAAAATGCTGTGTGCTTTACATTTACGCAACATATAAAGGTGTTGAAAGTAATGGGCTTTATCCCGTTTTACATAGAGTGCAGATAACGTTTGCCTTCATGTGACGTGTGTGGTGACGTCACGTGCATACCCTCTGTTTCCGGCAGCCATCCAAAACGCTCTTGCATTGTGGTGAAGAGTTTTGCATCATTTACATTTATTGCTATTTTTTGCTTTGCTTATTCTTGGAAAGTATTCTTCGCAAAATAAGTTGGCTGCTTGAATTTCAATATTACTCTCAGAAAATATAACATTGACTGGATAGCAAAGCTACAGGTAACAATTTGTAATTGAGTAAAATGAGAGAACTGAAAAAAGAGAAATAATTATCGCAATAATAGCTGATTTGGTCTTTTTTGTAGCTTTGTTAACTGTTTTTTAACTTTGTTTTCAGCTCTCAAAGTTGCAGTCGTGGATATTTATCACTCCAGGCTGAAGGAGAGGCAGAGAAGGAAGAAGTACGTTTAAATGACACCCGGTGTACTGCCATAAAACAACCATTAGGGGGCAACAGTTGACTGTTAAATCCTAGAAATTCTACCTACATTTATTTTAATAATTTAACCATCCGAGTTTAGAAAGTAGCTTTACAAAAATAATGTTAACTTCAAATAGAGAAAGTTCACATGAAATACTGAAATACTGAAATGCTTTGCTCTGAGGTTAGGGTTAGGGCTAACAGGTCAGCATGGCTGATTTTCATACACACAGACAGCCTCTCCATATTTCATGATTTTTATTTTTGGCCATAGATCATTATTATTGGCCACCGTTTATGTTTGTCACTGGGTTTTGCAAATACTTAAACGGTAAAAATTATTAAAAAGTGCTTGTCAACTCTGACAACACAGTATTTAATCAGTTACAAAGTATATTGGGTTTTTCTTTTTCCCTGAAAAACTGAAATCCACAGTTTTGGAAAGACAGCGACTATATAATATTAAACTAGGAATTTGTTTAAAAAAAACAAATGATTAGGTCTACTTCATGTGTTAATTTAATAATAATGAAAACCATCACAATGAACAATCTTTCACTAAATATTGTAGTTCATCATCTGTAGGATGTGTAATGTTTTAATGGTCTGGACCAGCTTCATTCAGTCAGATTTAAAGCTAGATCAGTTTTCTTAAAAATTGTGTCATGCTTCTGTTCACTAACGTGTTGGCACGTTTAGTTTATTGTTAGCGTTTATGTGAAAGAGTAAAATGTGGTGTGAATTGTTGCCTTTTAGGATCATTCGGGATCATGGACTCATCAACCTACGCAAGTTTCAGAGTAAGAATAAATTTTTCGCATCATGGCGTCATGTTTTAGATTTGAGAACATGAGGTCAGTTATACATAAACAATCATTATCCAATGCCTTGGCATCTCACAAACTCTATGTGGATATGAGCAATATGTTAGGTAATGATCCCCAAGCGGATATTTACAGGTTGGCTTGCACACTCACAGGCTTCCTAACCTCTGATAACACACGCCATCTGTGCGAAATGTTTACAACGAATGCCTGGATAACTGCGATCCCAGATCAACACTGAACCCAGAGCAGTTTTCAGCAACTGCGATGACCCCCCTAAGAATATTTTGGCACAAATGAAAATTTTCACTGTAATGACAAAGAGGATTGCATCTTTATGAGTTTTTATTGATCTCTCAGCGCCGTGTGGCTTGTGTCCGTAAATACAACTCCATCTCTGTCTATTTCCCCCTGGACGTTTCTGTTAACGGTGCTTTCGAATACGCTTATCCAATTTTTTCCTCTTCGGCCGCATCGAAAAAAAGAGGGAAATGCAATCGGGTTTGCGTGTTTTCCTGACTCGTTTTGAGTGTGTGTGATGTGCGAAGGCTTTAAGTCATCTTTATTTATCTGTCGGCTCCCAGCCGCCCTCCTCATCTCCTTGCACTCTCAAGACAAAAGAGAGGCGATAGTTACCGTGGAACCAGAGACTTGTTGTCATGGAGACAGTGGGAAAGTGTGCGAGAGCGATAATGGAAGCAGTGGCCAAGACCTGATGGCTCGCAGCGGTGTTGGTTTATCCTCAAGACAGTTTGACCTGTCTCGCATCCCAACAGCCACAGACGGTCTAGATCGGGACAGCCCAGGTGATGTGTCTGTATCTCTCATCAGAACAAAGTGTGGAGTGACAGGGAGAGGTGTGTGTGCGTTTCCTGGTAACATCGCGCTGGCAGAATATCACACCTCTCGCTCACCCACGTAGCAGCTTTCAGTTTCCATCGCTTTCGCTCAGTGATGGTGTGGCTGGTGCCTGATAGCGCTGCTCGCTAAACCCTTCAAAGGGAATTGAACTTCAGTGGTGGGTGAAGAACCATCAGGGAGAGTTTTACTGAGCCCTTGGGCCCAGCTGGACTCTTCGTGCATCACTTTTGCCTTGTGCTTTCATACACACAAATGCTTTCTTTCTGAAAGTGGAATTTTCCGAATTCTTCAGTATGTTTTTGTTGTGTTGGCAGTGTTGGAAAGGCGTTACCCTAAGGAAGTGCAAGACCTTTATGATGTCATGAGACGCTTTGCCAGAGTGGTTGGACCCATAGAGCACGATAAGTTCATAGAGAGTCACGCCTGTGAGTATTTAAACCTTCATTTTAACAAAGGATAATCTGTCTATAGAGTTATTTTTTTGGCTGACCCAGGATCAGGCATGGGGTTTATTAAGTGTGTGGTGGACAGTTTGTCATTCACTTGTTCGTTCACATGGTCTTGAAATCAGCCAGGGTATAAAGTTCACCACTCCATCTGCTGTTTCTCACACTTGGATTTTTTCCTTTTTCACAGTGGAGTTTGAGCTGAGGAGAGAGATCCACCGACTGCAGGAATACAGGAGAGAGGGAATTCAGTCCTCTTGCGGTAAGACCAGCTGGAGGTACACCCACATGAACAGATGCATCATGGGAACTAACATAAATCTAAATTAGGTTAAATTATAAAAGGAACTGTGAGTTAGCAGTTTCATATTTTTGTTGAAAATTTGACATATGTGACCCTGGACCACAAAACCAGTCATACTGTAAATAGCACAGGTATGGAGCAATTGCTAACTACACATTGTATGGGTCTAAATTATAGATTTTAAATCATTAGGATATTACGTAACAATCATGTTTCATGAAGGTATTTTGTAAATTTCCTACCATAAATATATCAAAACTTTATTTTTGTGAGTGGATGGAGCAAAATGGCGAACAAAAATGGTGTGAAACACGCCTACAAACTTCATTTGCTACTGTTCATAGCTTCATAGCTCTTTGGGAATTACCCACTCAATTTTGGGATCTATGTTAAGCTTAGAATTTCTACAACGTCATTAACAGGGGTAAGCCAATTGATAGTGTTAAAACAAACCTGTGTTTCTTAGAAACGGCCTGCTACAGCTCCTCTGATGGACAACTTGAAAGGCGATTTCTATTTTTCTTTTCAAGATATAATTTGTTCCCAAAATATAAATAGTGCCTCAGATTCCAGATTTTCATATAGTTGTATCTCGGCCAAATAATGTCATATCCTAACAAACCATACATCAATAGAAAGCTTATTTATTAAGCTTTCAGGTTATATGTAAATCTCAATTTCGAAAAATTGTCCCTTGTGACTGGTTTTGTGGTCCAATTGTACAAAATTGCCCCAAATTTTGAAATGAACTATTCCTTTAACAACAGTTAACATAACAGATATTGTTATTAAAGTATAAGATTTTAAATATTGAATATACATGTTTAAACATTTGTGTCTGCCTGTAATTTTTGTGATTTAAAGTTTTCCACAGAAAAATCATCATACACAATTTACAGAACATTCTATAAAAGTATAGCATTGATACGTTTAATATTGACTGAAAATATAGTGAAATTAATGGTTGAAATCAAAGTTTGCCTGTTACCTCAAAATTAGATGGAGACTTTAGCCTGGTTTTCACAAACCGGGTCACATTTGGTTTGTGCTGACACTAAACCTGTCATCTGTGCTGCAGGTGCTAAGGTATACGAGCGTGTGAAATGCTCACGGGAGGACGAGCGTAGGAAAAGGAACATGTTGTGTGATATTCTGCAGTACATTCATGACTCCCGTGCATGCCAACAGTGGCTGAACAAACAGTCTGCCATGTAAGTGTATCCTCTTATCCTCACTACTCTTCCACATGTTATACTTCTCTTAGTGCAGCTGTATTCAAGCTTTGTATTAGAAATACTCGCTCTGTTCCAATACCTAGTGTGCTGCCTACCTACCTAGACAGCATTTTTACTTATTAAAGGTCCAGTGTATGAAATTTAGCGACTTGCGAATTGCAACCAATGGCTCACTCCACTTTTTTTCGGCAAGAAATATTCAGTATGTGATTAAGTAAATAAAGTGTCTCTCCATTTTTTTTGCTGAGAAGGCCAAGAGCCCCGCACTGTATTTTAGAGACGTTCAAAAAGCATTTGTGTGATGATGTGGTGTTGTTTACTGACTGTGTTACTCTTTGACAGTGACGCTGGAATTACCCCTGTGGTGACTACCATCACTACCTCAGGTACAATGCTCTGCTATTCTTCACTGTCCTCCGCTCAGCCAGGGTTTTCGATCTCTGTGAAAATGATATCTGTTTTTTTGCATTTTTTTTCTTGTACATACTTCAAATTTTTTTTATCTTGGCTCATTTGGGAAACTTCACTGCACAACTAGGCCATATTTAGCTTAGTACTGTTTTTATTGACATACATTGTTATATTGAAATGTACAAAATAAAAGCTTTAAAATGACAAATCAACAAAGATGCTTGATAAGTGCGTTCACATTATTATTGAAGGATAGTTTTGGTTCTAAAATCTTTAATGATAAAATATATGCGTAAAATGAAAACGCAATTTTGCTTGTCTGACCAATCGGCACATTACTCATTAAGACATCTGTTGCAAACTCTTCTAGCTGTTGACTCACAGTCTGGTTCTTATCCACAGGCCGAAGAAGTGCACCTCCTCTTAACTTGACAGGGCTTCCTGGCACAGAGAAACTCAACGAGAGAGAGAAAGAGGTTTGGCAAGCACGATTATATCTCCAGCCTGAGCTCATTTTGAAGACATCTGCCTCCTTGATGTGATATAATGGATCCTAAATTATTCTCTCATCATCTCCCTCAGTTATGTCAGGTGGTTCGTCTTGTGCCTGGAGCATATCTGGAGTACAAACAGGCCCTGCTCAACGAGTGCAGGCGACAGGGGGGTCTACGGCTGGCGCAGGCCCGATCGCTCATCAAGATAGATGTCAACAAAACACGCAAAATCTATGATTTCCTTATCAAAGAGGGCTACATCAATAAGGCTTAACTTTGATTGAAGTCCTCCAAGGACATCTGATAGAAATGAAGAAAGATGAATGGAATTGAAGTTTTACTTCTACTAGTTTGGTGTCGTCTTGTTCCTGGTAATTATTGGTAATAATTGACTGATGGTGCTTTAAATGTTTGTCTTCAGTACTGCAACTACACGTTTTTCTGTGCCTAAACATTACACTGTGTTGTTTTTTGTCTACATGATCTTGAATTCTTAGATGTATTGTTAAAATTGTTGGGTGAATGTTACCAAGGCTTTCAAAAACATTTCAGTCAAAAAAAAAGAAATATTAAGCACATCAACCCCGTCTCCAAAATCAGTATTGTAAAAATAAACTGTATACATTGTAGTATTTGTTGTACTTCAATTTAACTTTATATGTTATATTACACTAATGAGACTGTAATGGGAATCATCTATTATGAGAATTACAGAAAATTGGTTGGGTGGGGATTGTGCTCGATAAACACAGGCTTTATTTTCCATTACGCGGAGGATCATTACTTATTTTGAAATCTGCAATAAACTTTTGGCGTTTTAGTGATTTGGAGGGTGATTTATACACTTCTATACATTTGCTTTTGCCCCTGTGATGGTTATAATTAAAGTTAAAATTTATTATTTATTATTTATTTGCCCTCGTGTCATTCCAAAGATATTTAGAAGAATGTTGGTAACCGAACAACATTGGAGCCCACTGACTTACTTTGTATGGATGCAAAACCACTGAGACATTTCTCAAAATATCTTCTTTCAAAAAAGAGTCATATACAGGCTCGTCGGGGTGAACAAATGAGGACAGAATTTTTATTTTTGGCTGAACTATCATATTAGGAGTGGGGTTAGAGGTGGATCTTCATGCTAGGTTTTTTTCTAGAAGTTATACTTTACCACCTTGTTAAATAGTTGCACTTTACTGTTAGATCAGATTGGAAATATTTTGACAGGTTTTTGACATTAGGTTTAGATTTAGACTTTGTTATATCTGTAGATTTTACCCAACCTACATCTTTACATTGTAAATGTTTTCGTGTGGCCTAACAGTTTCGTTTGACCCCATATACATATTTGTACACACATCTGTTCTTTTGAACCTGTAATTGTGGTTAGATTACTATACGTAGAACCAGCAAACCTTCGTGTGTGGAAGAATTTACATGACAAACAGTGAAATCTGCAGTCACGCTCGGCTGTGACGTCTGGGACCAATGATTCTGTTAGGAGCATTAGGACGTGCAGACATCATCTATTTGGCTTTTTAGGGAGCTTATCACGACTGCATAGAGAGACGTCAGCATGCCTTGCAACCCGATTAACACGTACAATCCCACCTGTGATGATGAAGCACTACCTAAATGAGTATAACCCTCACTGAGAAATGAAGGCCTGTCTGAAGTGCGTATGTGATGTCTCAGTGAAGCGTGCAGGGGGGTACTCCAGAAAGCTGGTTATGTGACATACCCAGGTAGGTTTAAGGGTAGGTTAGCTAATAACCCCAACTTTCCGTTCCAAAAGCAAAGGTAACTTTCAGAGTATGTAAGTAACCATAGCAACTCACTCTCTGACGATAACCTGCTCCAGAGCAGGTTATGTTCCAGTGTTAGTTCTGTTACTAAACTTTAGAGGTTGTCTGCGCATGTGTGCGCTTTTGATGAGTGTCAAGTGGGCGTGAAAGCACAGATTGCGTATAATATATTATAATTTTACATTAATATTACATCTACATTTCCAATCTCACACGTGACGTCGCAATTCAGCATTCACAATAAATGTTATCATTTAAACTTTTAAAATGAAATCATCTTTAAATAAAACAATGTAAACTGTTATTGTTCAACTTTATGTATTTATATAAATACTGTATATATTTTGAATTAGGTTTATTAAAACATCTCCAAGTATCACTGGATAAATAGGGCCTATACACACCTTACAATTTCCAACAGTTAAAGGATGTTAATAGTGAAGTATTTTAACTGCAGAGCAATTGCATATCATTACTCTCTTGTCCACTTATTAGGCAATATTTGATGCATTGGGTCAAAGATAGTTGTGGCCTAATGGTTAGAGAGCCATATTTAAAGGTGTGATGAACTGGACTTGTTTATTGTTTTATACTCTTATATGAGGTCTACTTATGACGTTTGTGTGATTTTTACATTAAAAAATTTCAAAATCAATAAGTAATAGTCTATTTTCTACACAGGTTTGAGGCCAGCTTTACAAACGCTCGGTTTTAATGGGCATTGAAGACTTTATAAGTAAACGCCCACTGCTTTGATTGGATAGCAGTTTGCGTAGTTGGAGCCTTCTGTGAATTTGGTTAGAGACGTAACTTTAGGTTACACATTAGCACCATTCACAGTTTTCTCACGGCCTTAGTATTATTTGGAGACCTCCTGTGATTTAGCTTGCAATAACTGCTACTAGATTTAGTTATGCTGTGATCATCTGCGTCTCCATTTTCATTAAGCTTGTCTGTATTGGCTGGTTGGACCGCGTCGCCCCCTATTTCTGCGCGGCTGCCGTGCGTCTACATTTAAAATAACGAATATGCGCGCGGAAAAGACGCAAAATGTGAATCGGGCCTATGTGATGGGAGCGCGCGGCTCTTTGCAGAACAGAAAAGGCGCGTGCACGTGTCTAAATAAATTGAAACGCAGTTTTAATTGTGGTATCAAATCAAACGCCTGTTTAAAGCTGTCAGAAGTCGGATTGATTGCATTCGTCTTGACATTATAACAGATTTTTATCTGATCATACATTTTCCACACAATAACATCCATCCATTTTCTACCGCTTGTCCGAACTACCTCGGGTCACGGGGAGCCTGCGCCTATCTCAGGAGTCATCGGGCATCAAGGCAGGATACACCCTGGATGGAGTGCCAACCCATCGCAGGGCACACACACTCACTCATTCACTCACGCACTCACACAATAACATAATAAATAGAAATGACCAGTGTTATCAGAAGACCAGTAGATCACGACGCTACAACGTTCTCCATGGGATTAACTCAGGATTTGAGGACGTGGATAGGACGTTCCTGGAAGTTAGCAACAATGACCAGATACATTAATTAAAGGACCAGTGTCCAGGTAATCTGAAGACCAGAACATCACGTCGCTACAACGTTATCCATGGGCATAATTCACAAAGTTATTTGATGTGGCTAGGACGTTTCTGGAACATACGCAAACATTCTAAGAAACGTAACGTTGCAAAGACGTCCTCAGAACGTGGTCACAAAGTAATGTCACGGTGACCAAATGAAGACGAACTGGCGACTGTGATAGCTGGGGTTAGGCCTATGTTAAATTTTCTTCACATTGCTTGGGCCCCAAGCTCGCATGGGCCCCTTGGCCTGCACCCATAATGCCTATTGGATAATCCGGCCCTGGCTGTGTTGAGTTTCATTAATCGTTATACTGGGCTTTATACATATTTGAATGGCCTGAATAAGGCCTACTCCAATTTTACATCAAATTTAATTTTTTAAAGAACAGATTAAATCACAAATTAATTTTACCCTCCATGTGAGGGATGATAATTGTGAACCAGACACGTTTTGTGTCGTCAAAGTGTTGCTATAGACGTTTGTTTGTTTTTCATCCTTTACCTCGCTTTCCTTGCGATGGCAGGTTTTGTCACAACAGATTGTTCAATTCTGCGTCCAGATTTATTTTTCCGTATGAATGTTCCGGCTCGAAGCACAGAGCTTGATCGTGTTGAAGACGTTTTGATGGGCTGTGAGAAATGATGGAAGAAATCTCTCAGGCAGCAAAGCAGGTTTCAGATAAGAGTTTTAGGTTCAGTAACGTCACACTTGCCAATGCGGTAAAGTGGAAGGAAAAACTGGCACTTGTCCCCGGAATAGAATAGTAGTAGGGGTAAATAAAAATGATAAATGGGGCAATATCCACAAAGATTGCTGACGTCCTTCCGCTAAAATCTCTGCCAGCTCTGTTACATCCGGCGCCATAGGGAACAATGGCTTTTCGCATCAGGTCTAATTATTCAAACACTTCGCCATACGTCGACAACCAAAAAGGAGAAGCACTTCAGCTATCCGTTTCAAGGTACATTAACAAATATGTTAATATGTTACAAAGTGAACTTTTGCTCTTACTAGAGGCATATCACAGATGCTCTTAACAATGCTCACCTGTAGTGCTGTCGGTTCGCAAAAATTTGGAAGTTTTCTTCCTAAACACAACGTTATAATGAGAGCGGAAGTGACGTAGCTGGCAGCGATTTCAGTGGAAGAACGTCATCGTCCCATGTGCATATACTGAAAGCTTGGCGGTGTGATTATCTAAAAGTGGTTTAAGAGTTGTTTTGTTTTCAAAGATATGATTTTCAATGGTTGTTGATTCTGCTATCTAAAGAACACAGACGATAGAAGGTCATTACTAATGTGATCCCAAAGAGTATTATATGCAAGTCTATCGCGTGCAAGTTTTATACCATATGTATTGCTAACAGTGTTGTGTAAGTTACTCTGAAAAAGTAATAGTTACTAATTACATATTTAATAGTGTAATTAGATTACTGAACATATTACTCTCTCCAAAAAGTATTTAATTACGTATTACTTATCAATGTGAGCCGAGCGTGAAGCGGTTGGCCGCTGACTGGCAGCTGAGCGGAAAGAAAGATGTTAGTTTCTCGTGTCGGCTCGCTGTGTGGGAGGCCGTTCTGCTGTTCAGCATCCCCATTCCCCATCTGCCCCGTCTCATCAAACCAGACTTTAAATGAGATCTGTCTTTGAGCACTGTGCTCCGTTTCTCTGTTCTTCTCCACATTTTTAAATGATGATGTGTGTTATGCAACATGAAAATGTGCAGTTACCTTATGAGCCTGTTTTCCATTTTAATGTAACACCAGATCATTCTGTGTCGGCGGTATTTTGTCAGTTCGTTCAGTATCTGTGGAACATCTGCATTTAATATGGCAGGGTAAAAAAAAAACATCACCCTGCCAGGATTTGAAAAAATGTTGAGTGATTGTTGTTGCTCATTTCTGTTGCTAAATGGTGTTGTTGGACTGGTAATGAAAAGATTATACCACCTGTTTTGCTTTTTGACGCTAATGGCATGATGTTCTGTGCCCCGGATGGAGAAAGGTCTGAAAAACCAGTTCAGGCTGAATTGTGTAATTAAGCCAATGTGGTGAACCAGCTTCACCATTTAATGACGAGTTTTTACAGCTGAAAAGAGAGAATGACCTGAAATACATGCAGGAGCTTTATACATTGTTTACAGACAGCAACATGTATTATCCCCATTTAGTTTGTGCTGACACCTTTTATTACAGTAAAAAAAGTCAGGTTTTGTTTTAGTATATTGTTCTTTCATTTCACCTTCTAATCATCTCATTTTTATGGAAATTACAGCCGTCCCCAGAGGAACATGCTGAAGAACCGTTTCCCTCTTTCTCCTTTGTGGTTTTGAGTTGGTAAAGCTGATTGTAAACCCTCCATGTCAAAAACTACCATCCCACTCCCACAAAAGAAGTTATTCATATTTTTTTTTTTTTTGTGAAGGTCAGAGAATTCATTTCGGATGATCTGTTCTTTACAATAGATTATGAATGCCAGTTTTAGCTTTAAATACTGCCAAATAGGGAAAATAAATACAATGGGAGTCAATGGGGGATGAGATCTGTTTGGTTACTGACATTCTTCCAAATATCTACATTTGTGTTTAGCAGAACAAAGATATGTTATCTGGCCTATGTGAACCAATAAATCTTACTGGAATAAGTCTCAAAATACACTACACAAAGGAATATTGTAGTGGTTGTAATGGTAATGGGATGGAATCCATTAGAATAAGGATTATATCAATTAGAATTTCTGTGATGGTTTCAATTGTTTTTATCAAGGGGTTAATACAATGTTTTGATTATTTAAAGATATATTTTAGAACAACTGAGAATAACTCCAAGAACATGTATTAGTCAAATAAATAGGCTTGGTTTTGGTTTCATGTTGACTTTCAGGGGAGCAGCTGTGGCCACTGGCAACTAGCTTGTCATTATAGCACGGCAGTGATTAGCACAAATGTAAACTCGTCTTCCATTGTCAACACAAAACGTTCCTTGGCAACCAGGTCTGTGGCATTCTGCAGGCTGAAAGCGGATTGGCTCAGAGGAGGATGACCATCGAGAGACTGGACACACACACACACACTGCTTTTACCCTGTTGCTCTTCTGACTGGTTGAGCTTCCTCTCTCTTATAACTCTCACTCTCTCTCCTTGACACATTTTCAGCTACCAAATCATTATTTTACACCGAGCACAAACGTATTAATCCCTGTTCCCAGGCCTGTTTTTATTCTGATGTTTTTATTTCTTACAGCTTGTGCTTATCGAAACGAGAAAACAATGACGCACTTGTAGCTCTTCTGTTCCACTTCAGCAAGACTATTCTTTGTTGTACACAGAGGCCGTTTGTTGAACTGGTGCATGTTAACCTCATACACGTACCATGCTCTGTACAAACGGCTTGATATTAAGCACGCAGGGGCAGCTGAAGCTAAAGGCTGTCTGACACTCCGTACACACACACACACTCATGAAACACTGGTGTCAGCATGGAATTCTGATCCCACTGATCAGAGATGCAGGTGCTTTCAGGATCAGACATCAGGTTGCATTGAGAAGCTCCCTGTGAGGAAGTAATTACGTCAGTAGCTGAAAATAGGTTTCATCTCTATTATTGTTAATCCAGTTATGCTAGAATTCATTTTATACTACTAGTACAAATTATGTATTTAGTGTGTTGAAAAAGTCCTCCATTCTGTTAATGTCATCCTACTATAGGATATATTTGACTAGGCAAGGCCTATTTTCTGTTTTTTTTTACAGTTTCTCCATGTATAATCTAAAAAAAAACGTTGTAATTTTAAGGAATTTTTAGTCTTTCATTTTTTATGTATTTTAAAAAATATGGTAAAAAACGGTAAAATTACAGAAATAGACCGCGAATTTTCAAGTAAAACATGTAACTGAACTCTAAAACTTTTGCAAATAACTTACTGTAGATTTGACTACTACTTAATATTTTTCTATTAGTACTTTAATCAAGTCTATTAATCAAAATTAAAAACATTTTGTCTTTTGAGATTCAAAGTGAGCCAGAAGAGACTGGTCTCCATACTGGCATTATCATAGCAACACTGCAAAAAAAGACGTTCTTTCTAAGTTTTGTTTTGTTTTTTAGTAGTATCTAAGACTTCTTAAATGACGATACATTTACATAATAACAAAATTGACCTAAAATATTTAATCTTGTTTTATGAAAGAAATTTTAAGAACTATGTAAGTTTATGTTTAAAACAAAATTGTAAATTATATCTACACTGTGAAATTACAGCAAAGTTTAACAGTGTACAGTAAGTTACTGGCAAACCTGCTGCAAAATTACAGCAGTTTTACAGTGTGGCACCCCAGCATGCCAATTTTCTTACAGTGTTGTTTTTTCAGAAAGACATAAGTTTTTTTCACATATATACTATACTGTTAAAAAATACTTCTGCAGCATTTATTAATCATCATTTGTTAAATTCAGAATTCACTAATACATTCTTATAATCAAAAGCTGTAAATGTTAAAACTATTTTAATGCACAATCAACTATACATGAATATTTGTACATTAACAAAAGGAACAATATGAAATTTTCGATTAATCGTCATCAAAAATATTGCTAGACAGTACTGCTTTTAAAAAAATCTTGTAATTGTTTGATGTCACATGGTGATCAGTCTGTACAAACCTGTGATTTATTCAGCAGTAAAAATGGAAACTGAGGAAAACCCAGACATATTACTACACTTAATGTATACTACAATATTTTGTTGTATTAACTATATTAATTAGGCCTAGATAAAGTAAAAGTGGGAACTAATTCAAATCTGCGACCAATTTCATTAATACATCAATGTTTATAAAGGGAAATGTTAGGCTTAGTTTAAATGCGAAACTAAAACGGCAAGTAAGTTAGTGATTTATTTAACCATTTCTTTCAAAAAGACTGATTCATTCAAGAAGTGTCTTGATGAATGACACATTATCTCATCGTCCAAAACATTAATTTATTTAGGAGAGAAACACCGCACAAAAGTAAATGTAAGTGTTTAAATGAACGTTAATGCGCATTATGCAACATTACTTACGGTATATTAAAAAGTATAGCGGCATCGTGGGTAATTTCAAACTTTAGCTCTGTATGCTACCGTAGCACCGGTACACCGTGCAACCCTAAGGAGGGCCATGACACCATTTGAAATGCAATTTCTCTGAATTCAAATGTTGGAAAGTTATAATGAAACAAATGTAACTGTGCTGGTGTTTTTGAATATTTTAACTTTAAAACATTGAATATGTGTTTTCCTTTAACAGGTGCAGAAAAACACATTGCTCATTAGCTACGAAATACTAACAAATACAACCTTACTGTAAAGCGTTACAGAGTTTTCTTGTGTTACATATTGTACTCTTTCTGTCAATGTGAAACACCATTTGTATCCATCAAAATGAATACTAATAAATGTTTGCATATCTAATATTTTGTGAAAATGTTGTGCTATGTGCTAGCCATTGGTCAAAATTTGCTGCTTATCTCATCTGTACAAAAGGTTTTTATAAGTTTCACAGGGAGTTTTCTTTACAAACACCTGATGAACTCATCTATTTCATGTCCATGTTGATGGTTAAGGGTGTGGTTTTTAGGGGCATGTCAAAATGATTTTGCGTGGCAAATTGACAGCACCTCTGACAATACACTCTGAACCTTTCACAGAAGGGCCGGTGAGATTGTAGCGGGATGTCTGTCTCTGGTGAGCTAGGACACTCTAGACCTCACCCAGCATGCCTGGCACGCCTCATCTATTTCTGTTCCAGCTCTCACACAGGGGCAGTGAAATGGGTTAGCTGGCACGTTCAACATTCTTTCCCAATGATTTAATTAAAAATTGGCCTCAATACAAAAGTGATGAGTTGTCGTCGCCTCAGCAACGGGGTGGTATCTGAACTATTGTATGTCAACGGTCACATACATGAACTTTTTAGTGAAAGTCTCAGTAGATGAGAGCAGTGCTGAGCAGCTCCATTTAGATCAGATTATAGCTTGTTTTTCTTGACAGTGTCACTGTAAATTTTGCAGATGCCTCCATGCGAGTCAGTGGAAACATATTATTGCTCACTGTCTCCCGGGAATGACTGTGACTCACCTGACATTTCAGTCTCATTTGAATCCTGAATGGCTCTTAGCTTTCTTCCTCTGATTTGTGTTTCCCTTTTTTGTCTTCTATCTCTCGTTCTTCTTTGAACAATGATCAGTCACATGAGTATAATGTTCATCACCAATAATCGCATTATTATTCTTGATTTTCTGTGGGGTATTCAACTTCTCAAATGTATGTAATTACATGTGTTGGTTATTATTGTAGTAAGTTTCTATTGCATTGCAAAAATACAAAAAAAGAGTCACATACAATAAAACAGGAGCTTATGCTGAAATAAAGCATATGCATTTATTTGTTACAACAAATGTAACATTTTGACCGAACGTTTTGACTGTTTGGTCGAAATGTTGCATTTTTTCGCAGTCCTTCTGAACCCTCGTATGTCCAAATTTGCTGTTTTTCAGGAAATGGAAAAATAATTAAATACTGTGTTGTCTGTAACTGCATTGAACAAAACTGTTTCATATTTTCATTACAGTACATAAAGCCCATTTATTTTTGGAAAGGCTTTTAAAGTCTTAAATGGACTTTTCCTGTCTGATGAAATTATTTAAAATTTGTCACATGGCTCCAAAGAGGTTTCCGGGCATTTGAAGGCTTCGAGTGATGTTTTTCTTGAATGAAAATCTCTCCAGGTATAATCCTTTGCTCACAGGAGGTATTGAGAACCAGGTACTTTAAAATGTTCACACACCTGTGTGCAAGATGAGTCATCAATTACTATGATTTTATTCATGGTCTCTTACACAGGAAGACTGTGCATTTTGAAAAGTCGATTTAGCTCTCTTACCAATGACTTTAACGCTAATGTAACTAAATTAAAAGCCATAAAACTCCTATTTGATTTCATGGAGTGTTTAAAAGCAAACAGAAGTTACAGGTCTCCTGCATCATCTTTAACACACCGCAAAGATGATCAGATGGGGCACAGACTTTCCTGGTCTTTGTCCTCTTTCTATTCAAACTTTTCCTGTCTCTGACGCCACTACAGTAATTCTGGAAGTTCAAACAGTACTGCTCTGTGTTTGCCTCGGAGGTGAAATATCTCAAATGAAAAGACTTGCTCTGTGCCTCAGATGTACGACTATGAGGTTAGTATTATATTGCTTGGGGTGGGTTCCTGTGTCTTGGCCTCAGTAAACCTGACCTGTGTGCTAAAGGGGTGGGATTGTGGAAGCTGTTCGATAATCATGAAGACATGTTCTGGCTCACATAATAATACAGAGAATAGATTTCAATGTTGCATACACAAATAAAAAAAAAAACAGGTTCTGCATTTAAATTTCATTTAGATATATTGTTCTCAACCTGACTTGTTTGTGGTTTATGGCTATTTTATATTTAGCCTTTAGTATAAATTCACAAACTGAATTTATTCTGTATAAGAGGAGCTATTCATTTGCACCCCATCACAAACATGCTGAGCCCGAGGAGTTAAATACCGTGTTCATTTGCACATGATCTGTGTCTCTCATATTTGTAGGTGAGTGTCGATCGTGATGTGTCAGTAGTGTGGCACGGGGGAGGCGCTTCTGCGCTCTTTCAGCGTATGTTTTCCCCCATAGAACATTTCCTGGTGTCACGCACCATAGATACGAGCGCACGCATCACGGAGATTCGCGTGGAGTTGTCCGATTTTACGGAATAATCAGATTGTAAGCGCCTCGCTTTACAAATAGATGTTACCGTCGTGCATGACTTGAGAGTACATTTGCCTTCAATGTTCTGAAGTGATCAGGTAAGTTACTGTAAGTCTGTTCTTTAGAGCGCCTCAGAACAACACGAGTCATTTAATGCAACTGAAGTCCTCGCTGTCTACGTGTATGAAGTAAATACAGCTTGTACGATGTGTCATCTCTTCATATTGTATTTAGTTCAGCGTATTAACACGTGTTTATTATGATGCGTATTCATATGCGAATAAAAGAAAAGAAACGCTGCCTATGTTGCGCGAAAAGTGGACGCAACCCAGCGCCGATTAGTTTATATTTGTCCTCGATGTTTGCGTTCGTAAGGCTTCTTCGTTTTCCGTCACTTGAGTTTGAACTAGTTATTTTGTTGCCAATCGTGAAGCCAACAGGTTCATCGTTGTATCCAGTTTTGTAGCAGATTGCATTATTGGCAACAATAGCCTACTATCTTTATTCGTCTGATGATAGACTCGTCGTGTGTGGAACCGGTCGAGGTGCGTGATTGAACAGCATGAGGTGCTATGAATAGAGATCTACAGATCATTTTGCCTGTATTTGCTCAATGATAATATAACTGGCCATTTTTACCATCAAAGGTGTTACAGAATTTTGGGCATTTAACAAATATCTGTAGCATCTCACCAAATGTTTCACAGGCTTACTAAAAATAAATAAAAAACACCTACAGTATGTAGGAAATGTTATTATGAAAATATGTGCAAATTGGTTTTGGCAAAATGTAAGACCAGCTGGGTAGATTGATAACAGACTTTGCCTTTTACAAATCAATCTGCCAAAAAAACGTTTGGTAGCCTATATTAACAGAATTGTAAGTAATTCCAAAATCTCCTCCCAGCCTCATCAATTATGCCCATTTGTTATTTTTTGCATATTTTGAATAAACACATCTCATTTAGATCATTAAATTGTATATCAAGATTATATAGCTGCTGGTCATCTGTATGGGTATCAGCCAAAAACTCATAGGGGTCTTTCGGTTATTATTAGTTGCATTTGATCTTTTTCTTAATATCCAGTAAAAACAGGCATATGAAGTCGAGCAATATCTTTCAATATGTTAATATGTAATCGTTTTTAATGTGTACATTTTTACGTTTCACAATTTACTGCTTCTAGTTGGGGAGCCACTTGTTGATTCAACTTGGATTGTTTCATTCGGCTATTGACAAGATTAAGCTGATAGTGTAAACACGGCTCGGATTCAGTTTCCTGCTTTCCACATTTGGTGTGGAAGAAGGGCTGCCATTTTGGGGCTCGAGTTTCTCAGCAGGTGTCTCTCATTCCCATTAATGCTTGCGGAGGTGGAATCACTCGGGAAGAATTTCCACACACACACACGAGAGAGACTGCATTTGTGACCTGGAGCACAGTGTCTGTGATATGCGCTGGTGTTGACAGATTCAGAGACACATACTGAATTATAAGTCTATGTGTGTGTGAGGTTGACATAGCAGCCCATTACTGTCATGCCAAGAATACATGTGTTCACGCCAGTCCACACGTGGAGAAACTGAATTATTGAGTCTCTAGTGAAATAAATTGCCCAGTTCCCAGTGGAGAAGATATTAATTGAAGATTGATTGATTGCTTGTAATTTACTGGTAATCAACATGCCATTGCCTTTTCATAAACACCCGGAGAGTGCTTTCATAATACACATTTACTGCGGCTTTCAGGAAAGAGCTCATCTCTGTATGAAAACTCTCTATCATTTCGCACCATTTTTATCAACATTTTTTTTGTTGTTTGTCTGTGAGACACACAAAAAAAGGTAGATTTGACGTCATTGACACAGAATGCCATTGGTTTTCGTGTGTCTTGTAACCCAACCTGAAGTAATTATCCTTTTTAGTAAATAATAAATTAAGCATTTTTGTTCTACAGCATTTTGTCCTTGAACAAAATTGGGGATGGTTCTTGTATCATGGTCAGGGGTTCTTTTTTGACACCAGCAAATTTCATTATTAGCAGAAATGCATGAAATGGTTTGGGCGCAGACACCAGCAATGTGAACAATGCTCAACAGCATTCCTTTAGTGTTCTGTGTAAAAAAAAAGGAGACATGAGGGCAAGTAAATGGTTTCTTTCATATATTTTATTCAAAACATTAAACAGCACAAATACTATTTTCACCTTCGATCTCTCCCCCTTTCTTCCTACTCCTTCGCTCACCCTATGTATAAATAGCTCTGTATAGAAAGTGATTGTCAGCACTGCGGTCTTTGACTGAATAAGCACTTTGGGTTGGTGAGGTGCATCTCTGTTGTTATATATCCCCCCAGTACTTCAGACTCCTCTGATGTACACACAGGGTCACGGCACCCCATGGAGACTCACAAAGTTTTGGTATCTCAGCCATATGCTCTTAAAATGGACTTTAAAGACGTTTTTTTTATCTGAAATGAATTTTTTAATTCAGTACATTTACCCACCACCCTTATGTTGCTCTAAACTTGTATGCTTTTACAGTTTCCAAGGAATATGAAGTAGACATTTTCGGAGAATCAATATATACTCAATTAACTTATAAACTCTATAAATGTAATGTAAATGTATAAATGCATAAATTATTGACATAGAAAAGATGAAAGAAAATGGAAAAAACTAAATCCCAAAAAACATTGTCAAAGTGACACTGACTGCCCCTTTGACTTAACAAGCACAAAAGCTTACAGAAACGTTTGTGTAGAAACCCACAATGCATCCGTGGAAACCCAATGATACAATTTCAGAGTGAAAAATGAGTGACAGCCAGTGAGAGAGAGAGAGACTGTAGATGTTATTGCGATCAGAGTCCCATGAGAATGGCTGGCAGGCTGTTTTTCATTCATGTAGAGGAAGGTTCAGGGAAACAGCCGGCACAAACTGGGGCAGATGGGTTTTATTAATGCAAACACAGGCTACCGAACACAAGGACACAGTCTTAAATCGATGATCCTCTTGCGAACTTTAAAGTGCAGCAGGTCTTTATGCATTACATGAATGCTTATTGTTCTACCAGTGTGTAAACATTTACAAGAGTGTGTATGCTCAGACGGAGGTAAGATGGAGCAGTCTCTGTTTCAGACGGCACACCTATGGACTGCCCACTGTCTGTTCACTGAATGTCTCATGCATATTGCACACAAATCTGCTACTTTTTTCGTTTTGGTGAACTTAAATCAAAAGCTTTTTTTCAGTCAAAAGGTTTTGTTCAGTCTACATGGAAACAACATTGTCACTGGCTTAGTCAATGTTTTCCAAATCTGAAAAAGGCCCACAGTAGTAAGGAAAACTACCGAGCTAATAGGGAACATTTTTTCAGAAATTTGAAATGTTATCTAAAAGTGGTATAAAAATTCTAACATTTTTAGTGGAGCGTTTAAAACATTCAGAATTCTTATAACATATTTTCTGTAGATGTTTACATTTATGCATTTGGCAGTTGCTTAAAAGCGACTTACATTGCATTATACCATACATTGGTTTATGAGTATGTGCAATCCATGGTATCGAACCCAAGACCTTGGCGTTGCGAATGCCATGCTCTATCCACTGAGCTACTGCATTTCATGTCTCAAGAAATAGTCTGTATATCTTTACTTAAGTGGACAAATGTTTACTGATCACAAAATAAAATATTTTCCCTGTTTTCTCGCTAACACATTACAATAAGGTTTTATGCTATCTGTTTACAATAAGTTATTGCACCGTGAACCTAAATGAACAATTACATTGACATTAACTAACATTAATAGGAATTAATACATGCTGAACAATTTTGTTCATTGTTAGTTCATGTTAGCTAATGCATTTACTAATTTTAACAAATACAACCTTATTGTAATGTATTTATGACTTTACAGGAAAATTTCCTATACTATTAGATGTTGGTCAAACAGAAGTGGGGTGAATCATTTATTCAAAGATCTGATAATACAAGACTGAAGATGAAAACAGTAGAGAGAAGGCAGCCACATGTTGGTATAGAGCACCAAGCCAGCTGAAGGATGTGATTACACTGGCAGAGAACCACAGGTGCTGTTTACACAGACATCAGATGCAATTCATATTTAACATTTCGTTTGATATTTGTGGAGTGCTAATTAGGGTCAGAGTCCCCTGGATTGTAGCGAGAGGAATGGATGACATAGAGCCCTCGGGCATGATGAGAAAAAACAAACAATACACATAAGTACACCGGCTGTCCTTCAATAAAACACAGTGAGCTATGAAAAGCAGGCTGCAAAACAGATGCTCCATATTCGGCTGTTATTCATGGCTGTCAGTACCTTGACCCACAGCATAATTGGCAGATGCACATTTCAGCAGGCACTGATCCACAGGGGCATCTAGGGGCCACGTTACCTGAGAACATACAGTACCGTACAGTCATCAGGTCCTGGAGCAAAGCTCTAAGTGAACGCAAGCCATTAACTTTGCACTTTACTCCATACGCAATGATACGTTTGTTAGTTAAACCCCCCTGGTCATGAATGGCATTTTGGAAGCATTAGGCTACTTGACATTTTCAAGTAATGTATATATCCTTTAACCGTTTTTATGTGTAGTGCACTTTTAAGGGTGGTGTTTTGCTACTCCGGCGGCCACATGTCGTCTCTTTTAAAAGGCTTTTTAAAGATATGCCCTTATCCTTTAAAGGGATAGTTCACCGAAACATCATCATTTATTATCTCCCATGTCATTTAAAACCTGTATATGACTTCTTTCTGTGGAACACAAAAGGAGATATTTTGAGAAATGTCTCTGTGGTTTTGTGTCCATACAATGGACGTCAATGAGGCCCAATATAGTTAACCTAATTATCCAAAAAAAGATACAAAGTCATACAGGTTTCACATGAGGATGAGTTAATAACCTTTGGGTGAACTATCCCTTTTAAGCCATTTAAGTTGTCAAAAAAAGCCAATCAGATAAAAAGCACAAGCAGCAGAGAGCGTTTTCATATTTGCAACTTCAAAAATCACACCAAAATAACCCTGAAAATCTTTTTGAAAATGCAAAGGCACCCCTGAGTTTTGTTTAAACCGCCACGCTTCTGTCACACATGGTCTGGGTTTATAAACCTCATTCGTGGTTTGATTAATAAGAGTCCTCCAGGCTCCATTAAACAGTTGCTCCACATGGCCCTCACACATTGTGCACAGCTCAAGGGACATGAATCTGACAGCGGGTCGCATCTGCTGGGTACATACAATAATTAACTCCATTGAACCAGCATTCATCCATGCTAATGTTGTTTTTTACTATCAAGTCGGAACTTCTAGTCATACAGCTCGTTGGTGTAGTTTGGTTAAGTGGATAAAGACCTAGACTGGTAACCGAAAGGTCACGGGTTCAGTCACATAAACGCAATTACCATTACCCAAGTTGCTTCTGTGATGTATTGATGTAAGTTGCATTCAGTCAAAGCATCTTCTTGACTTGCTCTTGGTATCTTTCAGATACGTCCAATGGTCTGTGTGATATCATCAGTCGCTTTAAGATGACCGAGGAGAACTAAAAGGCATCCTGGCACCGCCTCAAGGTTTCTACTTCTCCGTCTCCTGCCTGCGCTCCTCTATGGGTTCCAGAAGTCATGGGTTTTTCCACCACCCTGATCACCATCATCATCATCACCGCAGTTCAGTGGTACCCACCACTGTTCCCCGACTGATGCACGAAACCAGCAGCCTGTTGGGAGGCATCGCCCAGATCACCCCTTCCTTATTCTTAGGCCGCGGGAATGTGGCGTCAAACCGTAGTCTCCTCCTGTCCAAGGGAATTACCTGTGTGGTAAATGCCACCATCGAGCTGCCCAACTTCAACTGGCCGCACATGGAGTATGTGAAGGTCCCATTGGCCGACATGCCTCATTCTCCAATCGCGCTTTATTTCGACAGCGTGGCAGATAAGATCCACAGCGTGGGCCGCAAACGGGGAGCCGTGCTGGTGCATTGCGCGGCTGGCGTGAGCCGCTCCGCCTCGCTCTGCTTGGCTTACCTCATGAAGTACCACAGGGTTTCTCTGGCTGAGGCCCATACATGGGTCAAAGCCCGTCGGCCGGTTATTCGTCCTAATGGAGGCTTCTGGAGGCAGCTCATCGAGTACGAGAGGAAACTGTTTGGAAGGAACTCTGTGAAAATGATCCAGACGCCATACGGGGTCATCCCCGATGTGTACGAGAGGGACCGCAGAACCCTCGCACCTTATTGGGGCTTGTGAAGGATTTAGTTTGAGCGTAGAGGATACAGGAGGAGAATCAACTGGTCCAGCGAACCATCTTTGACCCCCGTTGTATTCCGGCCTCTGGAGATACATTTGCATGTCCGTTCAGCCAGAGAATCAAGTGAGATGAGTGTTCGTGTCTGTTTTGAAGAGGGAAGACGTCATTGTGAGTCATTTTCGTGAGGTCAGAAGTGAAAGTTCATAGGTCATTGTTGAAAATGTTGAGATGTTGAATCTCGGAGATTATAAAGTTTTAGGAGAACTTTGGAACTGCCGAGAATCATGAGTTTATGGTTAAGATTTACCCCACGTGAATATTGTGCTTATTGTTCCAATTTAGCTGTCGTCTTTGTTGCGAGACAGCAGTTTGCTCTTGATTACTAGTAGCATTTGATCAAAATATATTATTGTATTATGATGTGTATTAAAACTGTGTAGAAATGACAAAGTTACTATGACAATAGATATAATAGTTTGAAAAGGTATATAGGAGAACCTCAAAACTGTTTAACACATTGCAACATTGTAAGTTTAACAGATTTGTAAACAACTTGCGATATTGGAAGAATTTTATTGAATATAACAGAACTTTATCTATAAAGGACAGTGTTGGACTACAGCGGCACATCATAAAGGACATTTCAGCATTCTGAAAACTTTGAGATGTTTGTTTTTAAGAGACCAATAAACATGACTGTCATATTTTCAATGATTTAGATTTTATATTTTGTCTATTTGCTATTTTTCAATGTTTGCTTATTTTTTTAATTAAGATGTTTCTTTAAAATATTTCATTCAGTTATTATAACCAGGGCTGCATTTCCCGATACCTTTTGAGGTTACTTAAGGTAAACCTTCTTAAGTGCGACGTTAGCAGGTGCTGTCCATGGCGGTGGTGCTGAATAGGTTGATATCGATGCCTCGAGAATCGATTGTTCGCTCTACCTTGCGTAAAGTAAAGTTTTGAGTAAACAACGTGTATTATAAAAAACGCTTTAGAAATAGTAGAAATTGCATTTATCAGGGCTCACTGAAATAGTATAAATAAATAAAGAAATATGTGTGTGTGTTGCAAGTGTCCGATCCCGCACCCTCACGGCCATACGTTTTCTGTGTTTACCAGATACATTAACTGGCTGTTTGGCTTCACTTTGGTTTTGAAAGGGTCATTTATATTCTCGTAGTTTGCCATCAAGTGTTAATGTTCTCCACGATCTGTGTTGATTCACATTATTGGCGTAAATCACTCATTTGTGTATAGGGATAAGTGTCCCATCCAGAATGCAAATCACTCGCGGGACACCCGCAATGGCATGGAAGCCCTGATGTGCCTCCATCACGCACGCTACGTATGCCCTACGTAAGGGCATACGTATGAAAGCGGTGGCATGACGGAGCAGGATGTTTGTCACTGAGTGAACGCACCACCACACTGAGGTCTTTCTCAGCCCATATTCCCCCCCCAAACACCTCCAGAAAACTCCCCACAGCATAAAAAGAGCCACCATGCAGCAGCTGATGTTCGGGGCTATGGGGTAGTTTCATCGAGTTTGTCTCGACAAAGTTGGGCCAACAAGATGCAAGAGCTGCAGAATTTGCTCCTGTGGCAGGCTAAACTTGTGTAGAATTGTATCTTCTGACATGGTAGCCAGGGGACTAATATGTTCTCTAATGAAATTGTGCAAATACACTAACTGCGACGGAGCCGTCTTTGATTTAAGACAACTATTCGCTGTCTCGAAATCTTATCAAATTAAAACTAAGTAAAAATGTAAATTTAATACAAAATAGAATTTAATATTAAATTATTATATTAAATTCTATATGTGAAATTAAACTGCAATGTAGAAAAGCTTTTTGCATAGCTGTATGAACCATCAAAGGCGATAAGCCAAGAGCGGTCCAGACCAACCTTACGAAGGTATGACTTACAGATGGTATACCTAACTAAGAGGGTTTCGGGAAACACATTTTAACCATAAGGTACAGCTTAAGGAATAATTTAAGAACGACGTAGTGTTAAGAAGGTTTCGGGAAACGCAGCCCTGTTCTGTCACAGGCATTTTACTAATTCACATAAATAATTATCTAAACTAACAAAAGTGTCCAATTTAATTAGTGTGTTCAAATTACTAAAAGATGAAATATTTGAATATTGTAGTCCATGCTTTTTTAAAGCTCGATGTGACTTGTATACAAACTGTGACAAAGATAACGCTTTACCTATTGTAAGTAATATAGCTTATCACAATGGACAAAATGTCAAAACATTCCTTTACAATTTTTTCTAAAATTATAATTTATACCCATTTTAATTTTTAAAACTAATGAAGGGAAAAAAACTGTCAACAGGGTTGACTTAAAAGGGACAGTTCACCCAAAAAATAAAATCTGTAATCATTTACAAAGGAAGATATTTGGAAGAAGGTAAGTAGCAGATCTCATCCCCCATTTACTGCTGTAGTAGTGAAAATAAATACCACAGGAGTCAATCGGGGATGAGATCTGTTTGGTTGCTGACATTATTCAAAATATCTTTGTGTTTAGCAGAACAAAGAAATTGCTAGAGGTCTGAAACAATCGGAGGGTGAGTAAATGATAGGATCTTCAGTTTTGGGTGAACTATCCCTTTAAAGGGGGTAACTGATTGTGTGACTGTAGACTTCATTCTTTATCGCACAGACAGGGACTCGAAAGCTTGATGTTCTCTGTATAACAATTTTACACATTCGAACTCCTGTATCCTTGGTAACCATCACCCAGGGTAATGTTGCTGTGAGGAGCGGCTATTAGCGCCGAGTCATTGTGAGGATTACTATCTTGTCCTATTACGGAAAACAAACAACAGAACCACAGGGTTTACAATAATGTGGGGTAATCACATAAATGTATCATACAAAAAAATACTCCAGCATCGAATATGAACTGGTAGGGTATAAGAATGACACCTTAACAACCATTAAAGGTACGGTCACCCTTAAAACCTGTATAATTTATATGATATGTGAACCCTTTTGTTCAAGTTAAGCCATCCACTCTCACCACAATCACTATGGTGTAACTATACTATACCACATTTTTTTTGTATTTGTAGTAAAACCGTTCTACCATTCTACTTAAAACTGGCGTTTCTTAAAAAACCTCATGTGGATTTATAAAAACATGACAGCAAATGAAAAAATGATTATTTTTGGGTGAACTATCCCTTTAAGTAATCAGTATGCTAAGTGACAGTTGAATCTCTATACTACCGGTCATATTAGCAATGTAACAGCATTGTGTAAAACCTATCACCACTGATAAGAAATAAGGGTTTAGAGTTGCTCTTCCGTAACCAAGAAATGTTTCTGCTTTGCTAATTCTTTATGATGACCAGCTTTACAAAAAGTAATTTAAAAGGAACGTCACATTAAATTGCAAACTCTACATATCACAGCCTGTAAGAGCTCGTAGGCTTGATGTTTAATAAGATCCTCAGAATAGCCTGAAATACAAACATTCATGTCGCTTTCACAAGTGAAAGTGATGTTCCAGCTCAACAATAACAATACCGTGGCCATAAATGGAAGAAATAACAGCAATATTTCTCATAGAACACTGACATGAGCTTCTGGAAATAACAAATATGGTCAAATTTCAGGACACATTGACATGTGCCCAATTGCCGAATGTGGATTTACGCAATATCTACTTGATTTTTGTTATGCATTAAAGTTGTTTTATTTATATTGTTTTGCTCACAGATTTTCTTTTACAAAAACACAAGTCTGATACTAATAACACATGCAGAACAACTCAACTGTATTTACTTCATATAGCAGATAAACCAACAGCAATAAATCAAATCCAACCAGGCACAATCAAAACGACAGATATCAGATCAGAAAGATGATAAATTAGAGACAAAGACATATTTTACTCAATATACAGTTTTTAAATTATTCTTCAGTAGTATACAATATATCAGTCCTTCCTACAGAAAATGGCAGATCTAGACGTCCCAAATTCAAGTGGCAAGAGCTGTACCGCTTCAAGACAAACAGCGATAAACAGTTAAAGTGACAGAACTTTCAATGACTCCCACAATCGTTCAGACTGTGCCTCAAGGTTAAGCGCTGGGACCGGTTCTGTTGCTCCCCTATAGCAGCAGGGCTCTAGAGCAGGTCGGGCAAAATCAAGCCCGGTGGTTTGGGCTCCACGCAGTTAATCCAGAAATTAGCACAGCTGGCATGATACTGGTGACCTCCGTACAGGAGCTTGAAGTTATCCGTCTCCGAGTTGAAGGCCTGCCAAGGATTTGTACAAGACAAGATGAAAAAAAACCATTTCATTCACACCAGATAAAATCTCACTGAACTGCTGGTACGAGCATAATGGGGTTTAGGAACTGCAAGGACAACAGAAAGGGAATGTTTACACTGAGGAAAAAAAGGGGATTTACAATGAGAAAATATGGGATTGCATAGAGAATTTGGGGATATATTGAAATGTTCTATGAGAACTGCAAATACAGTTCGACATCTAAACCCAGAACAATCCTTGATCTATGACCTAAATTTGTCGACTAACCCGACAGGCACAGCACAAAAATGTATCTCTTAAAAACAAGTTGGCCAGGCATTTACCTATTCACAGATCTGACTTCAGTGTGGCATACCATCACTCCATAAATCAGACAAGAGCTCAAGAGCACTGACATCATTTGTATGATCAATAGAGGAAAAAGAAGTGTGCAATCGTCCCACATACTGTCTATATATAGAGAAGCCAAACAAGAACCCAGTGAACCCAATGTATTAACTTCATTGCGTGCACGCATGCTTTCATTCGAAAGACACTGCTGTAGTCCTGCATTAGTGATCGGGCGATGATGATATGGATGTTAAGAGGAATGAGGCCTCTTTGCATTTCCAATGGAATGAGGAGCTGATGCTCGAAGGAGAATGAGTCATGTGGTGAATCACATCCTCCCACGCTAATACTATGAACACTCACGCAAGAACAAGATTTAAAAAAAAAACTTGAAAAGCAATCTTTGTGCCGATTAAATCATGTTTGGCATTTCTTTCCCCACAACATTGCCTTGATACTTAAGCACCCTGCACTGATGTTTGACATTTGTTTGGAACTATTAGATACGAGAAATGAGATATTATTCGAGTAATATGCATTAGAGGTTGTGCATTAATGTAGTATTTATTATTAATCAGATTAAACAATTCTTCCGACAATTAATAATAAGTAAAAAAATAACTAGGGTATCTGGCACATTATTACATGTTATCAAGGGTGTGCATTACGCAAGTATCACACTGTATGTTGTATCACACTGAAGGGGCTTATTTCGCAGTAACAGCCGGCTGCTTGTACATTATCCCGCTTATTACACTGCTACTTGCCACATGAGAAAAAACTGGACACGAAATGTGAATTTGAAATATTTGATTAGCTCATTTTTACCGAATGCAGACCTTCTGCGAGGAAAAGCCGTTAACTTTCAAATGTCTCGAACAGGCAACTTAGTTTAATAATTTGTAAATATAATGTCATTAAAAGACATATTTATATATAATTTGTCAAAAAAAACTTTCAAAATTATTTGCTGCATCAGGCGTACCATGTGTTATTAGTTTTGAAAGGTTGTTATGTAAGGGATAATGTACAGGTAGCTGGTTGTTATCACAAGAATAACCTCCTACAGTGTAGTCGGGACCTGACGCGAATTACACAGCTTATTACATGACTACTAAACTTAAAAGTAAGTTATTGAACATTAAATATTCATTTGCAATATTTTATCAGTTCATTTTCAAGAAAAAGGTTTTCTGCGATAACACTTTACTTACGGTTTTATGGTAAGACATGACGTTCAAATGCCTAATAAGTAGTTTATAAGTATTTAATTAGTACAACGGGAAGGAAGGGAAAATGGAATTTCTAACTTAAATATAACGCATTTATTTCTCATAAAAAAAATTATACTTTTCTTTGTTTTCTTAAAGTTCCTGTTAACCGGACATCGTGATCTTCCTCACTTTAGTATTAATATAATTTAGTGTTTCTGAGTGAAACAATGTTGAATGTGAAAAATAGAGTTCTTGTATTTTTCCATGCAAAGGACTGAAACATGAAAATCGATTGGAACTTGTGTTGTGAAATAAAACTGCCGGCTGAAAGCTGGGGTTATATGATATTTTGAGCATTGAATTACCACAAAATGATTGATGTGAACTTACAACGTAGGGTGAATTTTGATTCACAAAGACTTTAAATTTGTGAAAAATGTAAGTTTACCAATAACTAGATAGCACAGCCTACATTCTGTTCCACATTCTGACCGTCTCTCACATAGGTCTTGTCTCGCTTTCTGTCTGCTATCCACTTCAGGCATTTGTGATCCTGTGCAACTAGCACATGGCAGACATGTGAACAATACTGTGATGATCCTGTGGTGATTGTGTGTGTGCATGATGAACGCAATGCTGCAGTAGAAACACCTCTGGATCTCTCTCGTGCAGTCTGCTGCAGTGGTAAAAGGTGGCTCACAGCCGCTGTAAAGGTCAGACTAATTCATCTGACCTTGTTTAGCTGGTTGAAAGGTTAATTGCTATCTGATTGCAAACACTGTGTGCATCAACTGACACCACTTGTTGTGAGCGAAATCTAAAGCCCTTGAAGGCCTGCATGGGGACACTGTAAACTACAATTCTAGCTAAGAGAAGACAGACAGTGAAATAGTTACCCTTAATTTGGAGCGATTGTCTTTTGTCAGTGCCTGTAAATAGCATAAACAGCATTAGCATTAGATAGGAAATTAGTTTTATATGCGAGTAAAACTATCAGCACCAGAGACCCAGCGGCTGTCCATTTAGAGGCGGAAGCCTTTGCAAAACACTACAGGAAGGGGCAACTTAGAAAATTAAAACTGTAACATGCATGTAACTATAGGTCCCACAATATCAAAGAAAGTTTTGTAGCATATTTTTTCACACCAAATACGACGTGACGCCTATTAGATAGGTGGCGTCAAAGATAATTGATATTAACAAGATGCGCCACTTGATTTACTGTGAATGCAAGGAATACAAGGCTTAATATGGCCGCTCTAGCGTAAGACGTCTCGCCTTACGTTTAAAAGAGCCAATCGTCAGTCGACATGGATTCTCAATGTGAAAGACTGACAACATGACATGACGCATGAAAACTGTGATAAAAATCAATGTTAAAAAATAATTTTTGAACTTTTCCTAAATATACATACAAATATTACTGTTGTATTGCTTATAAGTGAGCATGAGGTGCTTGCCAATTTGTAAATGATAAAATAACAACGAAGTGACCTCGAAAAAGTTTTTTGGCGCAATGCAAGCTTTGGAAACAAAAGTTTTGATAGAAAAAACAACATTTTGTTGTGATGTGACTGAACACGTAAATAGCTGGTGTAAATAGCTTCATAGAGATATACTGTTTCCATTCAAAAGCATCATCGAGCCAGACATTTGTGTTGATTCATCATGCCGGTGTGATATTAAGAGTTGTGTTAGGACCAAGACAATGCATTTAAATATATTCACCTCATTATGATTTCTTTAGGGATCCTAAAACATTTCTTTAACCATTTTTTTAATCCAGTGGCCTGACAAAACATTACTTAATATTTTGACAAATTTTTTTGCCCAAAAGTTTTGTTTACTAAACCCATCCAATGCCATTTTCATGTTATGGTGAATACATGAGTAAGCACGGGAAAACATGAAGAGACCATTCCAAATTTACATTTAATCAGCATTTCTAGATGTATTGTGGTCATTCCAGTCCGTTGTATGTTCAACTAAATCAAACTTCAGGAATGACAAAGTCATCCAACAGCAATGTGAAAGGCTGACAGCATTACAAGACAAGACTAAATACATTAACACATTTTCCTGTTGTATTGCTTAAAAGTGAATATGAACTTGTTTTCTTTGCAATATTTGAGGTTTGAAAAAAATACAAAACATCTCTTCTGCTATTTTCACCTGTTTCTCCGGTTTTCATTTTCTGCAAATGAATGCAAATAGAAACAATATTTTAATTTAGACATTTGGGAGAAATATTGTCAGTAGTTCACAGAATGAACCAAAATAGATCATTTTACCAAAACACATACTTATAAACCGTAATTCAGAAAAACTGAAAATAATTTTGAAATGGTCTCTTCATTTTTTCCGTGGCTGTACATACATGTAACAGAAACGATGACAAAGAGTTGTTAATACACCGTTGCCCATTCCTGTAGACAAATCCTATTAGCAGACGCAAAAGGATCACGTCCCTCCATTGCCTGGACAGAACCCAAATGTTAACCCAAGGTCAACCGAGTGAACCATCCTCATCCACCTGTAGCCCAACACACACACACCCCAGCCGCAGACCGCATCAAACACCCTCATCCCTTCACAAGCTTTAAAAGCATCTCACCATTTCTCTGCTCCACCTTAAAAGTGTGTCTTCAAAACCCTGATTTAATACCCACCCCTGACAGCGATTCTGTCCCCTAATCCCCCGAAACGTAATTAAAAACGTGGGATATTAATGGAATGTCAGGAGCAGACGGAGCGACTCTATTAATTTAAGCTGGATGTGTGGTAGATCTGTTTGCACCTGTGATTTTGGTTGCCGAGACTGATGGCTGAGCCGCATCTGCTCCTCAGACATCAATCCCATGATTCCTTGGTGCAAGAGCCCCTCCTTTTCTGATTCTATCTAGAGCGCTACGAGCAATGTTTACCCCTCTCTTACATCAGAAAACCTTGACCATGGCATTAATGTTGGAGAGACTAAAGAAGGCAGTAAAAGGAGAATTCTTAATAAAATGATTTGTGATCGTATGTCTGGTGGACGATTGTACATTAAAAACAGTTCAGGATTTAATTGAATTTATGAACACAAGGCAACAGTTCACCCATAAATGAAAATTCTCTCATCATTTATTCACTCTCGTGTTGTTTCTGACTATTACCAGCACATCAGCACCAGTGTAGCAAAAACACTATTTCCACAAAAGAGTTAGAACGTGTAGCACCTCCCAATTTGGTATCTTTGTGTTGTCTGTTTGACTGACAAACAGCTGCTTTTAAACGCTCACATCATTTTTGTTTCTGTTTACTTGATCTATAAGGAAAATGTGTGCTTGATGTGTACTTAATTGACAAGTACTTGAAAGCAACATGCTATTTAAAAAAATATTTCGATTATTTATACAAGAGAGAAAGACATTTTAGTCATCATTTAAGCTTCGATCCTCAAGGCTCATGGATCACACTTTTACCAGTGTTTTCTTACCATGGACTGATTTACTTTTGCCTATCAAAAACAATCTTATTTTGTGTAAAGCCACGTGAGGGTGAGAAAATGATGACAGAATTTTTATTCTTAGTGAACTATTGCTTTGATATATGATTTTCTTGCCCCGTGCTATTTGTTGATTTGTTCTCAGACCCCCTGAGGTGCCAAAATGACAAAGCCTTCACCCATTCGCCATGTTTGGGTACAAGTGTCTGCACAGTTAACTAGACATCATACATGCGTCTCAAATCAGGAGCTAAAAGCGTATAACCGAATTAACCAACCAAAGCCACATAAATAAAAGATTCTGTAGATTCTGATGTAGGAGTCAGATCGACCCTGCGAGTGCTGAGCGCTGACTGTTTTTGGCAGTCTGAAAGGGACGAGTGGCGAGAGGTGAGTTCTGGTCATTTTGGCAGCACAACAGGGGAGCGTTTGCCTGCCTGACCCCCGCAACATGCTGCAAATTGGAGTTTTGAGGCAGTATCCTACTCTTTTAAACAGGCGTCCAAATGTGTTCTCGTCTTTCTTCTGTAAAATGGTGAAAATCATAGAGATAGCAGTCAGGAGGGATGTGGCAAGGGAGTTTAAAGGAACAGTTCACCCAAAGATAGAAAATTCTGTCATTACTTACTCAACCTCAAGTTGTTCCAAATCTGTTTACATTTCGTTGTTTTGATGAACACAGATGTAACTAAACAGTTCTGGGGCACTATAGACTTCCACAGCAGGAAAAAACTACCGTTTGGTTTAGTTTCCCAAACGAAATGTATACAGATTTGGAACAACTTGAGGTTGAGTAAATAACAACATTTTTGTAGGGGTGAACTATCCCTTTAACACAAGAACTTCTGTGAGGTGCATGCTAATTATAAAAACAATGCGAGGCAAAATTAATATGCAAGACATGTGCTGCGCCAATGTTATGCAGATACAGACCTTGCTGCGAGAGTCCACATTAAGCAGACACACACCGCACGCCAGCTCCTTCGCATTCTTCATGCCGTGCCTCAGTATACAGGAGGAGAAGTCCAGGGAGTTCTCATCGGGCTAGAAACACACAAACACACACAAACATCAAAAACCCACCAGCTGTCAGTCAAACCTCCGATCGCAGGGGGCCACTCAACCTACCCGTCAACTTCACAGCTGTTGATTGGTCCTGACGATCGATACATCGGGCCAAACAAGCAGAATCAAAGGCGAGAAAAACTCTCTGCTCTCCTGCCACATTCATTTTCATTGCGCTCCAGAGCGCCTGTGCAACTAATTTTATCGCAATTAATATTATCAGCTGGTACTGATGTTCCCCGGGAGTAACTGCAAGACTAAGATCTAGCGCTAGAGAATCAGACCACAGTTTATATCTACAGATAAAAGCACACGGCAAATAAGGCTGACTCATTCTCTTCTGCGGGAGAATCGATGTTCAGAAGATGTTTCTACAGGAGATAATTGGAAGTTTACATTGTTTGAATAAAAGGATCAAAGGGCCCTATTTTAACGGTCTAAGCGCATTGGTCTTGATCGCACGGCTCAAGTGCACTTAGGGTGTGTCCGAATCCACTTTTGCTAGTTTAACGAAGGGGAAAAATGGTCGGCGCACCCGGCGCATGGTCTAAAAGGGTTGTCCATATTCTCTTAATGAGTAATAGGTGTCTTTTGGGCAAAATGTGCAGAACGCTTCTCCTAAGAGGAAACGTGTCTGCTCGTGAGCGAGCTTAATACGTGCGAGCATACAATCTACAGGACAAGCCACAATAATATTTTTTTACATAGATTCTTTTATTTTTCATCTATGACATGTTTGTGAACTGCTGCATGTCCCTCTGTGTATAAGCAGAATGCACGTGCTTGGTGCACCCGCCTATAGGTGCATATTACTATCACGCTTTTTAAATAACCAAAAAAAATTGCGCCATTGACTTTAGACCAGGTTTCAGTTGGTCAGTGGCGCAGTCTATTTCAGTTGCCTCAAAATAGCAATGCGCCTGAACACACCAGCGCATATGCATTTCCTATTTAAACAACACGGCGCATTACGTGAAAATGATAACTGCGTCTGGCTGAAACTAGCAAAAAACAGTTGCCGCCACATTGCGCCGGGTATATGATAGGGCCCTAATACTGTGTTCAGACCAAACGCAACTTGCGCGAAGTTGGACGCTTGAACATTTTGAGTTTACTCGCTTTATTTGCGCGTGAAATTTGCGTCATTCGCGCTTGATTTTCACGCAAATTTGCGTAATGGGCGGGGCTTCATCCAGGCGGCTCCAGTCTCGTTACAAAATGACTCATGACATGGATTTTTTTGAGAGGGTAGCTGCACTTTATGTTCTATGGAAAGCTGAAAAACATTTTGTATTTTGTTATTTTCTATAAAAGTAAGAACAAGAATCATACAGCTCCGGGTGTCCACAAGCAGCAACTATTATTTTGTCCTCCATTTTGTAATCCTGTTTCGGATTTCTGCCTCGCTCGCTACGTCGTCTAATCACCTCACTACTAGAGCAAGCTCCTGATTGGTTAACGCGGTGCGAATTTTCGCCAAAGCTCATATTTTTCAACTCGCTCAAATCGCGTCTTTCGCTTTCTATGCATCTCCAGGACATTATCAGGCGTAAATCTGCTAGATGATAATGATATTAGAATGTAATTTATTAAAAGAACAGTTCACCTTAATATAAAAAAATCCTTTCTTCAGTTGAACAAAGAATTTTATGATAAAATCATAAATATTATATATATATATCTTCCCAGGGCTCAAAATGGTAAAGCTTCACAAAGCACATACATCTATCATTAAAGTAATCCCAATGGCTCCAGAATGTCTTACGAAGCAAAATGATTAATATTGGGATATTTAGTGACAAATATGGCTTGTATCTAAGGCAAAACACATAGATCAGAGCAGTCAATTAAAATATAACTAATGTTGGTAACTTTGAATCTCAGTGGTTCTTGTGTGTCTGAAGACAGACTGCACGATAGTCATGAGTATATAAACTCAAACTATTAATCGTTTTCTCTTAACATATTTTCCTGATGGATGTGTTTACTTTCCACAGCTTTGCAATTCTGACCCTCATCTAAGAAGATAACATGACAGCATTTTAATATAAATTCTAAAATAATATAAATGATTAAAATTACAATATACATAACATAAAATTATTTGTGTTCAACTTAATAAAGGAAGTCATATACATCTGGGCTGGCAAGATAATGAGCAAATAATGATGAAATTTTCTTTTATATTTGGGTGAACTATTATTTAGGAGAAGTTATTATAAAGGGTTACAGTTTGAGGTAACTCACAGTAAGGTTTGCTAGCGACATGAAGCCCATCAGGTTGTTCCACACACGGCTGATGTCTTTAAGCAGCTCCTGCAGTTTCTCAGAACAAACGGCCGTGGCTTTGATCCCAAGCTCAACTCGCTTGGTCACACGATACACTTCCACCACACCTGTCACAGACAAAAAAATCATTTCAGCCATAAATAAAACCTTCCCAACACATGGAGGACTCATCGTCATGGCAATCAAAACCACGAGTGTGGATGAAAGTAAAGAGACGCAATGTTTTGTGATCGCTACGGCATGACAAATTATCACCGGAGGCTATTCATCCTGGCAGCAACCTTAGAATGGAAAAATTAAAAGATGTTTCTTCTGCATGTGAAAACAAAAACAAAAGAACTGAGTGTGTTGAAACAATAGCCAGCGGTGCTGTTCCTACCATTCCCCTGAACTGAATGTAATTTTAAGTTGAAGCCATTAGAGAGGCTCAGAATAGTAGCTCTACTTTGAAACATAAGCCTGCCCAGGTCAGACTCACAATGCACTGCAGACTCCATCTGGGTTGGATCGATAGTAAATGTTGGCTATGGCATGACAGCCGTCTCTGGTACCTTGATATTGATGATACAATGACGCCCCAGGCAATAAATAAATAGCAACTGTTGAAATGACAACAGGCCTGTCAACATATTTATTTATTCGAAGTCAATAACTGGCGATTCATTTTCGTCTTTACAATGTTATGACAGGGTGAAAGATGATATGAAAGTGGGAGGTTGAGGAGGCAGGGTTCAAGGGAGGACATGAACAAAAAATATAATAAGCTATATCCTGCGCCAAAATAAATGTATTGCATCATTTTAAAGAGCTCCAGCCAACCATACCTAAAATAAATATAATTATTATTTAATTTAATATAATAATATTACCCGTAAAAATGATGAGGACAATTGATTATGTTTTTCTTTCCATGCATATACAAGACAATTGACTGTGTACCTTGTGTTTAAAAACCTAGATTTTATATAAACATCTCTTAACATCTCTCATTTACCCGCAGATTGTCATGTGAGGGAGCGCATCCACAAAGTATAAACTAAAATATAATTTAATCTTAAATATATTGTTTTAATTTGGTGAAGTATTAAATATGTTTAACTTAAGGTGTCATAAAGCTGTTCCTACTGATCAGTCCCCCAATATACAGTATGAATGAACATAAAGAGGTCCGAGTACCCATTACTGCTTAAGTGGACCAAAACGGATCCGAGTCCTCTTTCAGGAACAGAGACAGTGTGAACATAAAAAGAACTCGGTCCTTTTTCATTTGGTCCACCTCTTGGTCCAATGTAATGGGTCTGAGTTTGGTTCTTTTAAAGAGGACCCAAGTGTAAATACTCCCTATGTGTGGAACCGTTCAGCACATAAGGCAGAAGAACTGGCCTGTCTGTTTGACAGAAGACTACTGGGGCTCATGAGGAGCAGGTTTGAATGTGGATGAATGAGAGACACACTTTTAACGCTAAGCATAGGCAGAGCTGCTCTCGGATCAGTGATTTTAGTCTTACCGAGCAGGTACTCCATCCCCTGTGCTGATTGGATGACCTCTGTGCACACTGTGGAACTGCTGATGCCATTGAGGCTGTTATTGGCAGTGGTGATAACCTGGAGGGGGAAGAAAGATTAACTTTAATAGTAGGAGCTACACGAACGGCAGAACAATTAATGTTGCATGCATATAAAACTGTTATTAATGAGTCTGGAGGTGTGTTACAGTACCTGTAGAGCGCTCTCCAAACACCTCTGCCATTCGTATGCATAGCGCTCGCTCTCCTGATTGGAGAATAAAAGTAACAGATTAAACAGAATAAAAGCTTTGTTCATTCATAACCTCGAGTCGAATTGAGCGAGAGAGAATACGTGTGCATCTCAAAGGGAACATGTGTAGCAGAGAGCGGAGGGATAGAATTGACTAACCTCCACCTCTCCGGTGAGATCCTTGTACTTGTCGCGGATGATGGGCAGCGCCGGTTTTTCGTTCAGGGTGTTGGAGCGGTCTCTGAAGGGCTGCTCAGGGGCAGGAGAGGGTATGGACCGGACGATTTCTTTCTCTCCCAGACTGTGGCTGCGTTTATGGGAGCCTACACAGAGATAATGAAACGTTTGATTCAGATTCCTGTTGTAGTATTTTCGATGAACGCGATAAATATTTAATCAGCCGTAGTGTTTTTCCCGCTGTATGACTAAAACTTTCCGAGCACTCAGACTGTTGTCGCTGATCCAGACGGAGCCATGAGACAAACCAATAATACCTCATTTGCAACAGATAATTATCATGTGCAAACAGCACCATGGTAATATAGGCATGCATTATTCATCATGCAGAACGAGAGCAAGCTGCCACACAAACACACACACACAATTGAATAAGGTAGACTTCCACTGGGAAAAGAACAGCAGCACGGTAAACTCATGCAATGACGGGGAATCACACCACCCGCTGGGAAACACATCAGTCTCTGTGTGATTTCAGATTCTAACAGCGCTAATCCATTACTACATAAACTCCAGCCTTCAGATTACTGCCTGGTAGGATAATTTTTCGGAAGAGATCAATAAGAGGCTAATAAGATTTTGTTATTGAGTAAGTGCTAATACATAATGCGTGTGTGTGAGAAAGTGGGTTTTGATAAAGGATTTGGGTGGCTTCAGTGCAAGAAATGTATTGCTTAGCATTCCCGTCTTGTTTTTCCAGTACAACTATCCAAGATACATTTATTTGAAAAGATACAAAACAATTATTTTCGAGCATTAAAATATATTAAAAAAATCTAAAAGTACAGTATGTTTATGCCTAAAATATCCAGCAACATTTTTTAAATTAAAGGTGCTTCACCATGCCATAAAAAAACCTTTCTGTCTCACATAAGGTTCTATTCGGATAATAAAAAGGTAAAAAAGAGATGAATCGTTCTTTGAGGAACCAAAAATGGTTATCTGGGGTAAGAAAAAATATTTTTATTTAATTTGACATCTTTATTAAATACTTCTTTACGTTTATTTCTCTTACACCACAGATTTTTATGTATAGTTTTAAGCATAAACTTTTGGCATAAACATTTTTTTTCAAAGATTATTTATTTATTTATTATTAGTAGTAGAAAAATATCCATCATGCATCAAAACTTTAAGAAACAAGGAGCACAAATGAACTAAAGACAAATAACAACAATCAGACCAAAATAAATAAACAAATGTAGATTTTTGCTTTTAAAAAAACAAGTTTTTTTTTAGTTATTTTTTTTAAAATTATTCTTCAACCTAGTTATTTGTGCTGGAAAATCAAGACAAAAACGCTAAGAAGTAAATCCATTCTTTGTGTTCTACTGACATTGTAGTACACTTCAGGAACCACACTGCCATCTGTTGACTTTCAGACTGTAAGAAATGCTCACTGCATTTATTGTCTAATGCTAAATGTAATTGTCAAGTATACACTTACCCTGAACGGACAGGTCAAAGGTGGCGAGCTCGTTCTTGATCATCTCCTCGCTGGATTTCAGCTTGGCCTGCGCACTTGCCTTCAAAAAGTCTGATTTGCCAAACTTAGGCTTGTCTCCTTGAAAGGCACCAAACTCATCTGAGGTTTCGGCCTGGTTGCCCTCCGAGCCAGTGTCAGCAGTACTGGGAGGGGAGTCGGATTTTTCCGAAACCGTGCTGGCAAAGTCGCCAAAGTCATCATCATCTTGTCCAGAATGCTCAATGGAGCCGAAGTCAGCAAATGCTTCGATCCTGCCCTCGGTGGAGGCAGCACCCTCTTCGATTGGGAAGGTGGTCACCTTGGCAACCGTGGTGTGGGTGATATTCTCTGAGCTTCCAAAAGACGTCTCCTTCCTGTGGATTACAGCTAAAGACGGAAGTGCACCTAGAGACCCTCCCTGGAGCTTCTTACCCTGAGCAGATGAAAGACCTTCTTTGTCTGACCAGTCATAGCTGCCCAGACTGCTTACGGCTGACGTGCCAAAAGGGTCAAAATTTTAAATCATCAGCTTCTGTAATGACAACATCAGTCATTAAAAAAAGCATCAGTGTTAAAACGATGACACTAATTACAATGCTAAGAATACTATAATATCATCTATAAATAATTGTTGCTGTACTTCTGAAACCTCAAATATGGAGATACAAGGTTTCAGAAGGACAGCAGCGATACATAGTAGTGTCGAAAAGTGATGTCCCTCTTTGGAAAATCTTTGCTTTGTATTCAAACAAATTGTATTGAAAATAGTAGTTCACCTTCCAAAAGAAAATTCTGTCATCATTTACTCATCCTCTTGTCATTTCAAACCTGTATGACTCTTCTGCTGAACACAAAACAGATATTTAGAATAATGCAGTTAACAGCTCCCCATTCACTTGCATTGGTTACAATAAAGGGGGTGCTGTGCTGTTCTGTTACCAAATGTTTTAATATATCTTCTTTTGTGTTCTGCAGAATAAAGTCATAAAGGTTAAAATGACAAGAGGGCGTGTAAATGATGAAAGAAGTTTCATTTTGAAGGTGAACTATCCCTTTAACAAACAAAGATGTATTCATGTTGCATGGTTGTACTTGGAGATTTGAAAAAAATGGTCTACAGTATATCTTAAGTAGTTTCAGGATAAATACATATAACAAAAAAATATTATTTTTTCAATCTTATTAAAGTTATGCACATCGTTTCCAAATCTCACTCAAAGATGAATTTAATCTTATTTGCCTACAAACCATCAACATACAAATACTTTGTAAAATAATTTTACCTTGAAACAACAAATATTTAAGGGGTTTAAAATGATAAGATGGCAGATTCTCATTCAGCAGCTTCCTTTTTCCTTGAGCGCTGCACAAAGACGATTTGTACGTTGTGATGCGTTGATGATGCTTGGAGGTTCATAATGAATCATTCTTGATAAAATCATGTGACGTGGCGCTGGTTCATTACCTAGATTCCTCTGCCGCACACCCACTCTAATGATTTTTGAGGTCTTATCTACCTTTACAAATCCAGACAGAAGCATTCTCAGTCCAGGTGGTCAACTTAACTCGACAAGACCGGATTAGTGGTGTCTGCACACGCACACAAATGAGTGTATATGTGTTTTTGAGATTTTTTCCTTAAAAATATATTACTGTTTTGACTGGAAATTACAATTGGTCTGTGACTCAGACCACAAGATACAATTTTCAGCCTTCCAGTGTAGCCTTTCAATGTGCAATTATTCACACTTCCATACGATCATCCACGCTGACAGACTGATAATGTGGCGTCGCATTGTGCTGTAGTCTTTGAAGCTACTGCGTGATCTTATTTCAAATACAGAATTATAGACTGCCTGCAGGAGATGCTTCATTTCCACATGGAAAGAAAAACATATTTTACTCCAACAACTAACGTTGATTAATTGCGTAATGTCTGAACAAATAGGACCCTTTTCATGATATGAAAAACTAGGGCTGTCGGTGTCATGCTTAACTTGAGCGTGATCAATTTAAAAAACAAATTTTCAATATACAGACTTTTTATACACAGTGATGTAGAAATGAGAAAACATCACAGGCATCACATGAGGCCGCTAGGCGCATTTGTAAAGACCATGTTAAGGCCATTTTGATTGAAAGCTTGAAGCCTGATTTCTATTTTCTGCGGTTGCCACTAAAGGAAAAATGCCTCTAAAAAAAGTACTTTCATTCCAAAATGGGTTCTTAAAAACACGCACATGAAGCCTTAGCAAGTTTTTGTGTCGCGTTTATATTTTGTTTATATGCAGTTCATTAATCTGTATATAGTACATTACATTTAATCGACTGACAGCCCTTTGAGAAAAAACATGCAAAGACCTATTTTCCTTAATAGTATCACAGCCTAAAGGGACAGTTCATCAGTTTATCAAAAATAAATTCTGTATTTACTCACCCTCGAAGTTGTTACAAATCTGTATACAAGTCTTTGTCCTGTTGAACACAGAGAAAGATACTTGGAAGAACGCTTGTAACCAAACAGTTCCTACAATAGCAGGAAAATGACAATGGTAGTCAAAAGTGCCTCTATTTTTCTCTATTTGCTTTCCTACATTCTTCAAAATATCTTCTTTTTTCTTCAACAGAACAAAGAAATGTATAAAGCAGTTTTTTGTACTATGGTAGTTAATGATGGCTGAGAACTGTTTGGTTACAACAAGCATTCTTCCAAATATCTTTCTCTGTGTTCATCAGAACAAAGACATTTACAGATTTGGAAAAATCGAGGGTGAATAAACTTTCACTTTTGGGTGAACTGTTCCTTTGACAGGAAACAACCAATCAATTTGTGAAATTGACAAGCAGCCTGTGTAGTGTGCTAACTCTGAAGACTACATCTAAGAGACAAGACTGAAGGATGGAGAGAGAAATCAAGACGGCACGCATGTCTGCTGTACCATTGTTCATATTTATTACGACAACACTGGCAGAGAGAGAAAGAGAGAGAAGTCACAAAATGCCATGAAAGATCTGTTGTTACAATAGTCTTGCCAAACTAACAATTAAAAAGTTTCTTTTTGTTGTTGCTTTTTTCTAGCATTATAAGAATACAAGAGCATGCAGAGTCAAAAGCAGAAGTCAGAAGAAAATAAGAACAGGACAGGTTATCCCAAAACCAGATGCAGAGCCCAGTATTGAGAAGGCACATTCACAGATTAAGATAAGATTACTTCTTGTTGGTCAAAGACACTGTAGTTGGACAAAAAAAGACAAAGAAACCAAGAAAAAAGGAAAAGTGGTACAGAGCATTTAAGCAAAGATCAAGGTGATGCTAAATACTGATTCTTTGTAGTTTAGTAAAACCCTTTGAGAACCCGAGAGCTTATCAAGAGAACATTGTGTTCTAGTGCTGTACATCAGTAATTCCACCACACACAAGAACCTACGCTTTGAGTCTTAAGGTTTATGCCAATTAGATTTGATATTCACTCTGTTGGGTGCTCAAAGGGTTAAAAGAAACCAGAGATATCCTATTAGACTTGGAGCATTTGTTGGATCAAGTGACAGGTAAACAACAGACAAAAAGAGACGGGACCCTTTTTCTCTCGCCATCCTGTACATCTCAGTAGGTGCTAGTTTTAACCCACGTCTAAAATGGAATAATTTAATATCACGCAAAGCAGTATTCTCTTCATAAATACAAATAATACACATTCGGGCATAAACAATCAGGAGGAGAATTAATCAAATCTATCTATATTCAAAATAAATACGAGTTTATACTGTCATAAAAATACACTATTAAATTTGCATCTACACACTTCGGTTCTTGGTAAAAACATTTGTGTAAGTATGCCAGAAAAATGGACTGCTATGGACTGCTAAATTCTTGTCAATTTCACAAATCGAGGGTTGGCACATAGTGAAGCAAAGCTGGAAGAAGTTCCACCTCCAGTGGGGTCTACAAGAGTGACCAAACCTGAAATAAACCCATGTAATTGTGAAGGAACATGTTTAGAGGTTCTGACCTGGAAAAGAGACACTCTTAGCTACACATTCAGGCGTGTGGTGCAAGCGTTTGGAAACCCAAAACTCTGAATCTGCTACAATATTTATACCTGGGCTCTACAGGTGTACGGTAACCAAACTAGTGACGAGAATACATTTTCAACCTGACTGGACTGAACTCTTCGTTCTGGAATGTCAGTTGCGTTGTGGTTTGAAATAGGGGTGTCACAATATACCTGTATTGCAAAAAAACGTGATATAAAAAACACGGTTATTGACATTGTTGTAATTGGACTGATAGCATTATTTATCCATAAAAAAAAACATTTAAACAGATACCGTGATAATATTGTTACCATGAATTATTTTGGCAACGCTGATATCATGACAGCACTAGTATGAAATTTTAAATGTCCACATTTTGTAGACAGTAAGAGCCATAATTTGTTATTTTTTCTGGTAGATGTGGATTTAACCAATGAAAATTGTGCAATATATTATGTGCAATAGTCTCTGGTACTTTAAAACTGAAGGTCCAAAAAAGATAAAGTAACCTGATGACAGTCATGTAATTTCGAAATTAGTTATTAGAGCAATGCATTTTTTACTCCATAACATTTGGCTTTCACTTCAGTTAATTTTTATAATAAAAACTTAAGAAAAGAAGTTAGTGGAAGAGACTGAATGTTATTCAAGTGCAAACCACGCTCATAAATCAACTAAATATGAAACTTCTGATGGAACGCTACCTCAGAGACTGGGATTCTCACAGAGCGGGCGGCAATTTAATTTGATGCAAACCAATAAGCAGTAAGTTTAAATTTCAAGTTGGTGTGCACCTGGGAGCCAACATTCAAAATAAGTTTTTTTCAAAACCTTCCGAAAAGTCACGAACATTTGACGTGACAGGACCGTACGATGAAAGGCATTAGCTAAAATTTCAGCAACATATTACTAAATCATATTAATGGGACCTTCTGCTTAGGTTTAGTTTTGTTGTAGAAATCATTGGGAGTCTGGTGAGACCACATGAACGTATCTGAACTCTTCCGACTGTGCTTCCTAAACGCCAACCAGTGGACATGAGAATGAAATACTGTGACGGCGTTCTCACCCTGATACATGAGGAAATGAATCACGAAGCAAGCACATTTTCAGGATGTCTTACACGTAGACCAGATAACATGAGAAGCAGAGAATGCTGACTGTAACTAAATGACGCTTGATGGCAGAAGACATTAAACCGATCTAGACCTACAGGCATTCATACAGTATGTCACTCATGAGCAGACATTCCAAAACCCCAAAGGGAGCCTTCAGGGGTAGGGTACAATATCTTTGCGATCCCATGTGCCCTCTGCGTCATAAGCCTGTATATGCCAACTCATGCTTTATTGATATGACTCAGGTTAGTAAGGTAGCGCTGTGAATTTTTTGCTCTAGTGTGCTCCTAGGCACGGCATTGAGGATTCTCCATGCACGTGCAAACATGGATAAGCATCATACGGACGGATGACCGGTCGCATGCAAACAAATACGACGGGATTGTAACAGGTTGATAATAACCATAACACCTGTTCTTTATAAAAATACGAATGTGATATGTTTTAAGGTGGAATAGTCAAGGCTTATGTCAAGCTCATTTATTATGCCAAGACAAATCAAGTTAACTAAACTGCTCTCTGGAGAGTCTGTCTCTTTACATATTCCATTCGTCATTTTTATGAATATTCATAATGTTAAAAAGCAGAAGGAAAGGAAAGTAAAGTCAGACATGTTGGTGTTAGCAGAACTTAAATGCATATTGGCATCATATTTTTTCCTCTATGTGGTCATAATATTTTTTTTATTTCTTAACACTGAAAAATGAAACATTCTAGAGTCTGTGTGGAATGTCAGTTTGGCTGAAGGCTGGGATACACAACATAACTTCTGCTCGGATTTCACATAGAGACTGCAAAAGTCAGCCCAAGCCTTAAGATTTTTGGGCATTCGAAGTCGACAGAATATGTTTGTTTCATCTTTAATGGGGTGTGTTTCTGTGTGACTATGTTGTGTTCATGAACGATATGAAAGTCTAAAAAGGAAGATATTTCGAGAAATGTCTCAGTGGTTTGTGTCGATAAAATAGATGTCAATGTCGGTCAATGTTGCTTGGTTACGATCATCCTAGTGTGCAATCCTGTCATTTAGTGTATCATTGTTCTCTGTAACTATTAACAAAGTCAGCAACTATATGATGCCTAGTGTTGTAAAATCTTTTAAGATTTAGAAAGTCCTGTAGTGTATTCCAGCCATTAGATTGGACAGACTGTAAAAATCTATTTTATTGTGGTATGCAGCAATTTGATTAAATGCTGCCTGGAACTGCAAAAATCTACAATTTTACGAATCTTATCCAAACCTGAGACTGAGGTGCAATCTGTGTCTCTACGTAATCGGTCAGAGTCCAAGTGTTTTTCTTTTGTGTGAGAGTTGGGACACATGTAACGTCATACATAAAGTGATGCAACGTCTACACACTCTAAAACAGAATGGTGCTATATAGCACTAAAAGTGTTTTTTTGCTAGAACCACTTTTAGTGTTATATAGCATCATATCTTGGTGCTTCAGTGGTTCTTCTGGGTGACTGAGGTGCTATATAGCACCGTTTCCGTATAAAGAACCTGTTAAGCCCCTGTATGTAGCACCTTAGTCATCCCAACGCTGAAGAACCATTGAAGCACCAAAATATGGTTCTATATAACACTAAAAGTAGTTCCCCAATGATCCCAATGATTACGAGCCAAGAACCACTTTTAGTGCTACATAGCACTCTTGTCCAAATTCACACCACTGCACTTCCTATATAGGAATCTATGTAGTATTAACAGCATTATTAATGGGCCAGCAGTCTTAGAGGCAGGCCTGCACAAATGTATACAATTTGGTAAATTTCTCGTCATTTTTTCTCTCACATTGCACTGACGCTTGAGTTATCCCAATGAAAACTCAAGTAGATAAAGTTGATGTTGGCTACACTGCCTAAACAACGATCTGTTTTCAACAGCTCAAGGGATGCTCCACCCAAAATGATATATTCTGTCATCATTTATTCACCCTCAAGTAGTTTCAAAACTGCATAAATTATTTTGTTCTGATGAAGGCAAAGAAAGATATTTGGAAGAATGCTTGTAACCAAACAATTCTTGGACAAATTTGACTACCATAGTAGAACAAAATGCTCTATAAATGTCTCTGTTCTGTTGAACACAAATGAAGATACTTTGAAGAATGTAGGAAAGCAAACAGTTATAGGGCACCTTTCACTACCATTTTATTTTTCTACTATGGTAGTCAATCATGTCGCAGAAATGTCAGTTGCTAACATTTTTCCAAATATCTTTGTCAACCAAGAAATGTATACAAAATTGGAACATCCCGGGGGGTATTCATTGTTGGGTGGAGTATCCCTTTAAACGCAAAGCATGAACACAGTCCTACAGTTCACCTGCAATAATCAAACCTTTGATCATTCTACCAATTTGAAATGCTACCATATGAAATGTTACTTTGTTTTGGTTATGTTAATGATACAATCCAAGCAGTGGACACCAAGGAAAATCAACCAATGAGACGTGACAGCAGTGACATCATGGACATGGACGGGAGAGAAAACAAAGTCACGAGTCATCCGAATTAAATACTGCATATAAATGTGCTTTCGTAACGTATCACCAGATACCACTAGGAGTTATAAAACCAGTTACCGTGCGGTTAGCGATAATACTTATGAGATTCACAAGCACGTTAAGACTGGCAAAAATAAAGTATACATAAACTAAATTAAATAAATAAATAAATAACAATAAATACCGTAGGTTACAACTGTGCATAATTAAATATATATATATCATTTGAATGGGAATGAAGGGCATATGAGGAAATGTATTAAGTTTTTGATATGTAACTTTAACTCCATACACATCTGGGTGTCAGTTGTTGAGCCTTTGAGAGGTCTGAGTAGTCGACTGAGTGTGTGTGAGAGAGAGAAAGTGGCGAGAAACAGGACCAGACTTCACCAGAGCAAGCGTACTAATTCCTCACCTGCGGCAGGGGGTTGATGGGACGACAAACCGGGGAGATCTAGAGAGCTATCGGACATCACATGCTTCAGGTCTCCTCCCATGTCAGACAATTTCATGTCCAGCTGAACCGAGAGCGCATCTTCCGAGTCGTCCTTTCCCACGCTGCTGCCCCCGATGGACGGGAGGTCTAGAGACTTAACAGAGGCAGAGTCTTCTTTGGCCAGCTTGAATGCGGCCACGTTGTCTACTAGACTTTTGTCAGACGCCCCCAGTGCCGTGCAGAACTTGGAGGTCTGGAAATCCGCGAAGTCGTCGGTGTCGCTCTTGAGCGACGAGAAAGATCCCCCGCCGCTTTCTTTGTTATCGTCGTAAGCCAGGCCACCCTCCAAGGAAAGTTGTTTAAAGACGTCGTACTTATCGCCACCGATTTGCTGGCTCTGTTGGGACCCCTCCCCCTGACCATCGCTGTTGCCGTCTGCAGAAACGGCAGCGTTTTTCTGATCTCTCGAACTCCCGAATGCCATGAAGTCAGCAAAATCGTCTTGCACCGCTGCCCCCGCTCCTCTTCCCGTCGTGGGGGTGCCCTGTGATGCTTCGGAGGAGCCGAAAAGAGCAAAATCGCCGAACTCCTCACCTCCAGTGCTAGGAGGTTTGGGGACAGTAACTGGAGGCACAGAAGGGAACAGATTGAGTTTGGCGTCGGCAGTGCGAGCGGGAGGAGCAATTGTGGTGAACAGGTCCAGGTCTGCCATATTAAGAAGATTTCTAGGTTGAGCCAAAGAGGTTGGCTGTGACAACGGTAGAGATTGAGAGGAAACGAAAGGAGGAGGAAAAGTTTGCTGGAACTTGGCCTGGTCTGGTGGTTCTACTGGAGAAACGGTGTCGGCTGTTTTGAAGTCTGTGAAGCCATCGTCGGCACTGACAGACTTGAAATCAGCAAATCCCTCGCCTGTGGAAAATGAAAAAAGACAAGAATTGAAGGGTGTGGCTAAATGCATTTCATGCTGAAACAACTGAGAATGGAGAAACAGCACGGCACAAAACACAGCGCCCGAGTCGCCCTCTTAAAAGAGAGCAATGGATTAGCAACGCTTAACACAAGCTGCAAGCAATTGTTAAATGAAATAAAAAGATGGCACAATAGAAATCATCACAAGTGCTGCCGTAAGGACAGAAATCACAAACTCAACACAGCAAGAGAAAACTGAAACACACACTCAGAACCACGCTATTAAAGGGATAGTTCACCCCAAGATAAACATTCTGTCATCATTCACCCTCATGTCATTTAAAACAGGTAACTTTATTCTGTGGAGCTCAAAAGAAGATATTTTGAAGAATGTTGGCAATCAATCAACTTTGGACCAGGTTTGGAATGACATAAGGGTGAGGAAATACTGACAGAATGCACTATTATCTAGAATTTAAGTCTAGATAGCATTTACACCTGAGACTTTTAATATGTTCAAGTGCTTTCTGATTGTGATGTAATTACTACGAAATGCAGACTAATGCACGCCTAAAACACCTCAATGAGGCACATTTTTGTCAACAACACAAACCCTGTGTCTCAATCAGCTCCCTTGTTCAGTAGTCAGGGCACTGACCAGGGAGTCAACCATTTTAAGGGCTGTCTCATTCGCAAAATCCTTCCAGTGCACTGAAACGTTCCTTTCCTAAAAATTCCCACAATCCACTGCAAAAACCAGGGAGCAACGATGCTCCCTCTAATCCCTTACCGGAAATCATGGGACAAGTTTGAAGACGTTTAATGGAAATCGCAGTAGCCAACTCAATTAACTTCATGAAACGCTATAGTACTTTTGACAAGACAAATGCTTATTTTATGTTATGCATAAACAAACGTTGCTAGACAGGCAGGCAACACAATCTACTTAACAGTTCAATTTAGCAATCGACCAAATTTGTGCACTGATATGTAACAGAGAATAATGAAAGTGTTTCTCATATGTACTTCAATACATGATGTCCGTTTTGCCGGTTTTTGATTAATTTCAGCTTTGAAGTATCACAACGCGACTAAGCAGTCACGTCACAGGAAAATAAGTGAACAGTGTCCCAATGAGAAGGGAGCCAGGGTCCTTAACAGTGCCCTGACCCATGTACACGATATGCTGATTCACGAGCAAGGGAGCTGATTGAGACAGGGAAAGTTCTTTTAAAACGCTCTCCGGATACATTTGAAAACGCAGTTTACGTGTTGTAGTGTTCAATGTGAAAGCAAAAAACCCTCGAAAATGATGATGCAATTTTAGTCATGTGACCACTGTCAAGGATTTTACGTTTTATTTGTATGCAGTTTTACTCGTGCACAGTACATGCATGTACGTGTTTTGACATTTCAGTGTGGATAAGCATCTTTTGGAAAACACTTGAAAATGCCTAGTTTTTTAACAGCAAAAACGCTTTTAACTGTAACTGAATTAGTGTAACCTCAGGGGTCGTTTACACGAGACCGTTTTCAATTGAAAACGCAAAAAAATGTATGCGTCTTTGCCTTCGTTTAGACGGAAATGGCATTTTGGGGGACAGAAAACGCAAACTTTTGAAGACGAGTCTCAAAGTGCAGCTTTTTAAAAATGCCGCTTTTTCGTTTCCATGTAAACTGCAAGAACATTAAAAAGCCCTTTTGCCTTGTGACTGTGCATGTGGATGTGCCAAGGCACATCCTGTTTCTTTACACAACAACATCACCATCCACTGGCCTGGCAAGCATACTACATACTACTAATGTGGTCATGTGTTCGTGAAACTTTTCAAAAACGCAAGGAAAAACTTTTCCGTTTTTCATCGTGTGAACGTGGCCTCAAATTATCACTGCATTCTTAGTGTAGAGATGTTCCAAGAGTAAACAAAACGCGATGAAAGTTTCTGTATAAGTGTTAACCTGAGGGAGTTTATGAAGAGAAATCACTGCAACCATTAACTTACTGGCATTATGACAGCTGTTCCCACTGGATTCTGCTCTAGTGAGACAGGGACATGTACACATGCCCACATCAGTGTATCAAATACTGATCAATTAGGAATCAATACTGTTATTCTATACAACACTTATCTTCTCAGAATATACAATATTCAGGATGGTGAATATTTACACTGAACACAATAAACACACACTGTAGTGTGGTGAAGCTGCATTAAATGTCATTGAAGAAGCAGTTTTTATGACCTGAAGATCTGTTGTTTTGCTCAGTCGTGAAAATGTTTTTGCTGTGTAAATTGTGTGAATCTGCTTACCAACAGTTTTTCTGTCTGAAGGCGGCTGAAGCTCGCGGAAAACACTGTATTTGTCCCCAGAATCTGGATCAAAAGAACAAACGGAGCTCACCTCAAATCTCAAACAGCACAAGTGTATTTTGTAACTGGACGGTGTTAATAATCGTAAAAGCTGGAGATTAATAGGAGCATGGATTTATGCAAAACATGTCTGCGAGGCCGTAATTCTTTGTCTTATCTTCAAAGCGTTTGTTCAGTGTTAACCCTATGACGGGAGGCTTTGGAGATATCTGCCTTCCTTAAAGGGCTTAATGACGTGTGTTGTGACAACTGAAGGGTGTGTGTTATACCTGAGACGGACGGTGTGGCTTCTACAGGCGGCTCCACTGACAGCTGCTTAAACGCTGCATATTTATCAGAGGAGGAGGTGGATGAAGATCCAGATACTGGAGTCAGCATGGCAGGAACACTGTGATCCAAACAAAAAAGAAAACCCAACAGGATCAAAACAGATCCATAGTTTTTTTTTACCATGGTAGTCAATTAGTTTAGTAAATATGTAGTATACTATGGTGTTTACTACAGGTTATCAATTTACTACGAGTGAATAATTTTTTCGTTTGATTCAAATTAACCAGAGTTTTATTTTGGCTGGTTGTCGCAACAACGCTTCAGTGTGTGTTTGACGGCAGCTTCTCAAATAGTTAAATGTTCGTTAATTAAGCTTTCAGAACAGCTCTGGAGATTAAGTTTATGTGTTCATGTCCTCATACAGTGATATGGAGACAAAAATCGCAAAAACTAATATAAATAGCGGTGCGCAATCAGTTAACCTCCTCACATACAAGCACAACGACAAACACATTACAGTTTTGCAATAGACGGAGCTGCTTGTAAAGCACGCGTTCTACACTAGGAAATTCACTCTTCGCACAGACCGATTTTTTCATAGCATATGCGATATACAGTCGTGGCCAAAAGTTTTGAGAATTACATAAATATTAATTTTCAAAAAGTTTGCTGCTAAACTGCTTTTAGATCTTTGTTTCAGTTGTTTCTGTGATGTACTGAAATATAATTACAAGCACTTCATACGTTTCAAAGGCTTTTATCGACAATTACATGACATTTACGCAAAGAGTCAGTATTTGTAGTGTTGGCCCTTCTTTTTCAGGACCTCTGCAATTCGACTGGGCATGCTCTCAATCAACTTCTGGGCCAAATCCTGACTGATAGCAACCCATTCTTTCATAATAACTTCTTGGAGTTTGTCAGAATTAGTGGGTTTTTGTTTGTCCACCCGCCTCTTGAGGATTGACCAAAAGTTCTCAATGGGATTAAGATCTGGGGAGTTTCCAGGCCATGGACCCAAAATTTCAACATTCTGGTCCCCGAGCCACTTAGTTATCACTTTTGCCTTATGGCACGGTGCTCCATCGTGCTGGAAAATGCATTGTTCTTCACCAAACTGTTGTTGGATTGTTGGAAGAAGTTGCTGTTGGAAGGTGTTTTGGTACCATTCTTTATTCATGGCTGTGTTTTTGGGCAGAATTGTGAGTGAGCCCACTCCCTGGATGAGAAGCAACCCCACACATGAATGGTGTTAGGATGCTTTACTGTTGGCATGACACAGGACTGATGGTAGCGCTCACCTTTTCTTCTCCGGACAAGCCTTTTTCCAGATGCCCCAAACAATCGGAAAGGGGCTTCATCGGAGAATATGACTTTGCCCCAGTCCTCAGCAGTCCATTCACTATACTTTCTGCAGAAGATCAATCTGTCCCTGATGTTTTTTTTGGAGAGAAGTGGCTTCTTTGCTGCCCTTCTTGACACCAGGCCATCTTCCAAAAGTCTTCGCCTCACTGTGCGTGCAGATGCGCTCACACCTGCCTGCTGCCATTCCTGAGCAAGCTCTGCACTGGTGGCACTCCGATCCCGCAGCTGAATCCTCTTTAGGAGACGATCCTGGCGCTTGCTGGACTTTCTTGGACGCCCTGAAGCCTTCTTTACAAGAATTGAACCTCTTTCCTTGAAGTTCTTGATGAACCTATAAATTGTTGATTTAGGTGCAATCTTAGTAGCCACAATATCCTTGCCTGTGAAGCCATTTTTTGCGCAACGCAATGATGGCTGCGCGTTTCTTTGCAGGTCACCATGGTTAACAATGGAAGAACAATGATTCAAGCATCACCCTTTAACATGTCAAGTCTGCCATTCTAACCCAATCAGCCTGACATAATGATCTCCAGCCTTGTGCTTGTCAACATTCTCACCCGAGTTAACAAGATGATTACTGAAATGATCTCAGCAGGTCCTTTAATGACAGCAATGAAATGCAGTGGAAAGGTTTTTTTGGGATTAAGTTAATTTTCATGGCAAAGAAGGACTATGCAATTCATCTGATCACTCTTCATAACATTCTGGAGTATATGCAAATTGCTATTATAAAAACTTAAGCAGCAACTTTTCCAATTTCCAATATTTATGTAATTCTCAAAACTTTTGGCCACGACTGTACATGTCGCACTGTACAGCCCTGGTGAATATTTGACAGAACTATTAACCTAATGCTTTGTAGGGTATGAAATATTAAGAGTAGTATATCCTAAATCATAAACCTTAATGGCAAAAAATAAATATTGTTTTGGCTATACTCGCGCATCGGAAAGTTCCGACTTGCCATTTTACAAGGATACGAAAAAGGTGCCGTTTTCAAAAACTTGCACTTTGAAACCCGTTTTCAAAAGTTTGCGTTATCAGTCCCCTAAAACAGCCAAATCGCATAAATTGTTTTGCGCTTTCACTTGAAAACGGTCTCGTGGAAACGGCCCCTAAAACTAAAATAAAATAAAAAACGTATACATAAACAAAATAATTAAATAGATAAGATAAACAGCAAAAGCATATTGCTGACAATATAACACAAATTTGACATGGAGAAAATATTCATATCAAAACAAAGTAAAATAAAACTAAAATAACTGCTGCTCTTCCATCTCCAGAAAAGTGTGCTTTCATGCAACTTAAATATGCAAAACACATACTGGAAGGGTTTTGCCGGAATTTCCTTATGCATAAAAGTCTGTTTTGTGAGATAGTGCCATCCTACCCCCCCCCCCCTTCCGTCTTGGATCACTTCCCCCAAAACAGCCATATTCCAGCAGAGAACAACTCTGCTCACTTCCTGTATTAATCTCAGCACTTCTCATTTCCCCTGCTTTAATTAGCGAATGATCTGGCACACTCGAGAACCAAAACATTCCTCTAAAACAAAGGAGTTTTTGTGCTCAGTGAAGCTGGTCGACTGTTGAAGGGCCGTGGCACTCAGACAACATTCCCCCTCTCTCTCCCTGCTTTCCATAATTGCCTTTCGTCGTCTTTTCCCTGCGAGCATAAAATCTCTCCTTGCAGATGTGAATAGAAATAAAATGGGACAAGCTTCTCAGCTGTCCATTAAAATGGGTTCATTAGAAGAGATGACGAGAGTTTAATTGTTGCATCGGGCAGGTTATTACAAGCTATTGCAAAGCAGAAAATGATTCTCTGCTCCAGATGAGCGAGTCGGGAGGAATTAACAAAGCATAAACACAATGTCATAAACAACTAAAGAGAGATGACAAAATAATTCTTTACGACGCATAAAAATTTGCTTTTCAATGTTTGAAGGTGGTGCTTGTACCCGCTCTGGGATGACGATGATGATGAAGCCACGCTCGGAAACGCTCCCCCTGTTTCTCCTTGAAAATCTGCAAATGAGTCGTCTCCCGTTCCCGCTTTGGGGGCTTCTTGGAAATCCTGAAAATCATCGTCATCTGCCTTGGCAGCCTGCTATAAACCAGTGAAACAAGTAAATAGGTGCTTGCGATAAGATACATAGTTATTTTTAAGTTAACAAATAATTTTTCTGTAATACGATGTCTAATATTTACCTGAACTGGAGGGAAGTTGGGTATGAAGCTGGCGGGTGTTTGCCCCGGAGGGTTCGGGGTCATGCTCATGACAGGTGGTGCCGGGGCGGGCATGGGCATGGATACGGGTGGCTGGGTCATGATGGACTGCTGATGCTGAGGCAGGACAGCAGGAATGGCCATAGCCATGGCAGGTAGATTGGGCACAGGTGGAGAGGGAAACTGACTCAGGATGTCCAGACTCATAACTGTAAGGCCACTCTAAGAAATACAACCACAATATGTATGCTGCAATTTGGAGATTTTAGCGGCATTTAGTGGTATGGTTGTGAATTGCAACCAACGCTTCACTCCACCGCTCACCCTCCCTTTCGAAGCACTACGGTGGCTGACACAGATCTAAGATGTCGTCATGTTTTGCTTCTTTGCTGAAGGAGATAACATATTTCGAAACGTGCTCTGTAGAGCGGTTTGTCGGTTTAGGACTACTGTAGAAACAACATGGTGAATTCCATCTAAGGTAACCCGCGGTGAGGTAAAGATTCCTCCTCCCCCTGAGCATCAGTCATTCACCTCAGCATTCCTCTGCAATTTTTTATAACTGTCTCATGTACAGCACAATGGCATCACATGTTGTAAAAGCTTGAAAGGCCTGCAAAAGAAAATAATGTAGTTTGGCAACTAAAGGGGTGAAATCTTGCAGGGGGCGATGCATTAACAATCACCATTCTTACCCATCATGCCCTGGGGCAACGCACTTTGCTCTGTAGTAAATGTAGTTTGAGAAGTTTTGGATGACTGTCAGCTACATAGCAAAGTATTTATGTGATGCGGAGTGAGGTTAAAAAAAAAAAGAATGTAGAAGTGTAAATATTTTGAATTAGCTTTTAATTTCATTCTTAAAGGGAAAATCCACCATGTTTTACTCAAACAAGGCATCCTAACAGAATATGAGTTTCTTCTTGAAAAATTATGCAATCGGAGTTACTTTCAAGCAGTAGAATGGGACTGATGGTGGGCAATTTTTTGAAGCTCCAAAAAGTGCATTCATCAATCAAAGAACTGCTCGACACAGCTCCGTGGTCTTAACAATGGTCTGCTGAAGCGAATCGATGAGTTTGTTTAAGAGACAAATCCCTATTGACAGCGCTATTGACGTTAAAGGTCTGATGAACTAATAGGCTATTTTCTACCCAGGCTTTGAGGCCAGTTCTGCAAACGCTCGGTTTTAATGGGCGTGCCGCATTGAGGACACTTGGAAGTAAACGCCAACTGCTTTGATTGGATAGCAGTTTGCGTAGTTGGAGCCTTCTGTGAATTTGTTTCGAGACGTAACGTTAGGTTACACATTAGCACCATTCACAGTTTTCTCACGGCCTTAGTATTATCTGGAGACCTCCTGTGATTTATAAATGACCTCCCCACATCAGTATTTCGTTTAAATATATATATATATATATAATGATATATGATTTAATGATACATTTTTTCCAGCATAGAGAAATTGGATGGGGCTCCATCAAATGTCGTGCTGCCTCAGACTCTCGCCAAATTATCTCGGTTGTCTTCACAAGAAATGCGGAAACAGACTCTCATTTGTTACTGCAGTTGCGACATTATGCCACAGCGGGAGCACTGTTTTGTTGGACACTGAGGCGCTAAAAAGAGTTGCAGAACAACAGCTAGCTGTATTTCACGTCTGTTTGTTTTGCATCCAAGTACGTTTAATTTCTTGAAATTTCTTAAATTAACATGACGTACATCATTGTAATGTCTTAAGGTGTGCAGTCGGATCATTGAATCAGCGTATACTGTACACAGCGAGTTCGCCAGTATGAACGCACATTGATTTCAGAACGACCAGCACACGAATGAATCATTTGAACCGATTCATTTAAACTATTGAACTTTTCAGACACTAGCGAATATAAGAGATAATTTTAAGTGAACCCCAGAGAATACAAGATGTGAATGATCTTTGCCCACTAGCCAAGACTAGTTAATACAGTTGGCTATTGTGGGCTGAAAAGTAACTTTTTGAAAATTATTTAAAAAAAAATGCTTTATTTGATAAAAAAAAAGTATGTTTGGTTGAATAAAAGTAATGTTTTATATAACTTAATAATTGTCATTTTCATCAAATTTTATTAGAACTTTTAATATGTCAAAGTCACTTTGGTTAAGCCACTTAAAGGTACGTTAGGCCTACGTGTGTACAAGATCAGGATGGCATCACCTCCGCCTCACTTTCAGCCAGGAAAAACCCTGGACCAGCGATCCCGAACCGGACAAAAGATCACGCGATCCCGGGTCTCAAATGTTAAGAGAGTTTTCCATGATAAATAAACAAACGGGAGACTCTCAATTACTCATGGATATCACCCAGCACCCGAAATAATATCAAAACAGCCTCCATTATTTCGCAAATGTTTTCGAGGTGTATAAAACCTCTAAAAATTACATACGAGCCCTCCAAATCACAGATCCCGATTCCCAAGGGCTTAAGATCACAGACAACCTCTGCAATGAATACAAATGACATGAGGTCCCCAGGTAATACTAATCCCATGCGAATAGTGCCCAGGGCACATCAATCCATCTCTAACAAAGCAATAGTGACGCTTAGTACAAAATGTTTTACTCGCATAAGAATGCTGCGCCATTCCTATCGGATTCAATATTGAAGGCACAGCACTGCTTTTTAATTTTAAACACTCCACAAATTCAGTGTCGACCTGTGCCTTGTTCACGAAGGAATCCTCGGAGAAATGAAACGAACAAACGCTTCATGTTTTTCCCACATGAGCTGGAACGTCTTTAAAAATAAACTTTAAAAAAAAAACCTGTAGAATACTCCATAACTAAAAAAATCGATAGGTGCCGCCCTATTCTACAGTAGCCCCTAAACGGACAAACTGCTCTACAGAGCACATTTTATATATGTTAACTCTTTCTTGAAAGATATAAAAACTTGACGACATCTTAGTTCTGTGTCATTCACCATAGTGCTTCTAAAGAAAGGGGGTGAGTGGTGCAGTGAGCTGTTGGTTGCAATTCGCAACCTCACCAATAAATGCCACAAAAAAAAAAATCAAACAATGGTCCTTTAAGGTACACAAATTAATTATTAACTAGTTGCTCATTGACATGTTTATTGATAGTATTTGAGTATGTATAAAGCATGTATAAATCCTTATTCTGCATCCCTTAATCAAACCAAATACCTAAACCTACAAACTACCTTATAAGCAGTAATCAGGAGTTTATTAAAGCAGAAGTCGTAGTTGATGGTTAGATGCTAGTGAGAAATAGATCCTAATCTAAAGTGAGACCCAAACATGTTTTAATAGTTTTAGTTTTAGTAAACTAGACTCAATATAAACTTGCTTTAAAGCAGTCATTACCTGGGCGACTCCGATCAAGGCCAATACACTATACAGCTCTTCCTTTGTAAGCTTTCCAGGTGTCGTACGGTTGGCCAGGGCCAAATCTGCCCGAGGGCTTCTCTTGGAAGACCCGATGAGATCAGAATGGGATAGAGTTTAGCTGTGTCGATGCCTGCTGGTGTCATGGTGTACTCAAAGACCTTCTTAAACAACTCTGGAGAACAGAAACAGTTTGACATTTAAAAACCTAGCTTTGGAAAGGAACAAAACGAAAGCCAATGAATCGACACATACCTGGGATAAGCGTGTCATTGTACAACCAGGATGGGACCATGGGCTGCATGTCTTGTTGGGGGTAGACGGCTACACCTGTTTATGATGAACATGGAGACGGTGAGATGCTGTTTGTGCATATTTAAGCTAAGAGTGTTTGATCAAGCATTTATCCCCATTTGTCTACAGCACAGCCAGACGTCCCCACATCTGCTGTCGGCGAAACCCAGCACAAATGTACTGCTGACACCAAGCTCAGATGCCCAAAAAAGATGCTTCTGCGTTCAGCTCAGCTGCGTTCAGACCAGAACGATTGGGTTTACGAGAAAAACAGATGGACACACGGAGAGGAAGATTTAGCATTGACTATGATTCTCTGTATGTGGACAACTGCACGGAAAATCAGAGTTGTGAAGTAAATCATGCGGTTTTTTAAAATCATGGGATAACAGCATTTTAACCTTCAACCAAGTGGTGTATCATGCAAAAGGTCAACCAAGAATGACACCAACAGGACGAAGTGATTAAAAAACATTTCTATTCATCAGCACAGAAATGGAAAAAGAAGCAACAGTACAGAGAGGAAATGATTGTGATATGAAAGTCATTGCATAGTCATATGGCACCGTGTGTAAAGAAAAGCATACACTTGCGTTTTATTTTTGCTCTTGTCTGAAATCGCTCACGTTTCGTTAATAAAGTAGCAAAAAGAGACGGAAGAGAAGTTTCAAGCTGCAAGGTGTGTTAACTTTGCGAAGCTCTGCGTAGAGGAGTGGCTTCTCACCGCTGGAGCTAGTGTGTTGTACCGACAAGGTTTCTGCAGCAGGGGGCGCTTGAACCGCAGGTCGAGGCTCAGATGCCGACTCTATGATGAAGGCTGAACCGAAGTCATCTCGAGTTTGAGCCCAGTTTCGGGCATTGGAGCTGCTATGAAACTGGGCCGTGACATGACATTTGGGGCCCATTTCGGATAGAGCCTGCCGTGCCTTAAAACTAACCTGGGCCATCTTATCAGCTGTCAAGTCACACGACGAGAACATCTTCTCCTCCAGAGACGGGCCTGAATCAGTTAGGGACAAAGGTTATGTTTTATCTTCCTGCTACATTCCTAAATGTACCCATGAGCTTCGAAAACCACCACGTGTATAAGAATGCTACGAATTAATGTTGTTTTTAAAGGGATAGTTCATCCAAAAATGAGAATTCTGTCATCATTTAATCATCCTCATTTCAAACCTGTACGACTTTCTTCTGAAGAACACAAAAGAAGATACTTTGAAGAATGTTGGTAAGCAAACTACACTGGCCTCCATTGACTTCCATTGCATGGACACGAACCCCACAGAGACAGTTCTCAACATATCCCATGTTGCGTTTCGCAGAAGAAAGAGTCATGAGCGGTTTTGACCCACATGAGGGTGACTAAATGATTCAGCGTGTGTGCTAGCAGTACAATATATAGATGTCCCTCAGAGAACTTCAATCTTCCTTCTCTATCTCCTCTGTGTACACAGGCAACAGATCTCCTAAAGCAATCTTCTGGATTCGGGATGAATGGAAATGATTTTTCGACATCACGACACACCACAAGTGTTGTCAATAGAACTCACTCTGAGCTTCTTATAAGGCCACCAACACGATCGGCAAAGCGTGCGCTGGTGTGCCGAAAGAACTTTAGGTTAAAGTTTGAATTGTGACGCTTCTATACGCTGTCCATTCAAAAGAGCATATGGGACACCATCTGCAAGCTGACAAAACTGAAGGGTGGTGGAGGGTGACGGCTGAGTCAGAATCACATTTTCACAGATGGTGACCATCATAGCTGAATCAGAAGCCTCTGTAGACTGTTGACTCGACGTCAAAAGCACGGGAAGCTTGCAGGCGGCGTTTGCTCCGGGTTACAAGGTCTCATTTTTTCTCACTTATAGCTGGTGCATACAGGCCTAGAGGTTTGTAATCTGGATGCTGCTAACTTTTACTTTGGCACTCAGTTTCAGAGATCAATAGTGAGCCAATCACAGGAGCTGAAAATGTCACGTGACCGATCACAAACACAACTCAAAGTAAAAAAAATAAAACATCTAAACTACCAGTTTAGGATCCCACTTTATTCATATTTTTCCAGAGTTTAGAATCATATTAAGCCCATCATAACCATGAAATAACACAAATGTAGCTGTGGCATTATGTTGCGACTACAAGCATCCAAAATAAATGAACTTAAGTTATGTTTTGTCATTTTTAAGTGGCCATTGTGTCCTAGAATCGTACACAATTGTTCCAGCTTCTTGATGTCTCAACCTGGGAAGCTTTTTATACAGAACTGAACGAATTTCCATCTATGCTAGACTCTTATTGACTGATCTTTGTTGATTATTTGGTCAAAAATATATATTTTTTTAATTAGGTTTTGTAATAAAATAAAAATATAATTGTGCCAACATATTAATATATCTACTAAAGTGGTTTCAAACGTTGAGACACACACCTACAGATGAATAGTTTTTTAAGATCATGAGAAAAAAAAATTCAAGTGATCCTAAATTTTTGCCCTATAGTGAACATAATATGTATGTGACCCCTGGTAACACGTGACTGTAAAAAGACAGAGGGATGAGTTACCTTGAAACGTAGTTTGGGAGCTGGAGATGACAGAGTGCTGGATGACAGGAGGGACGGAGAGAGATGAAGGGTGTGAGGGGGGGACGGGAGATGATGGGGGGTGTGGACTGGACCCCGCCTCTAACGGCTGGCCGGCTCTCAGTGAAGGTGAGGATGGAGGGAGGGAGGAAGAGGGGAATGAGGAGGAATCGGCTGGGCCCTGAACAAAGTCACTAAACTCGTCATCGTTGTCGGGGAAAGCAGGGGAATGAGAGGTAAGAGAGGAATGAGATGGCGATGAGTCTGCAAAAACCAAACAAAGTGAAACACAACACGCATCGTGAGTTATGAGCACACAGATGGATTGAGAAATAAGAGCATTGATAGATGATAACAAGAGGCAGTGAACTTCATTAGGATAGGTGCTGTTTTTCCGAATGTGCCCTTTTAATGAAAATGTAAAATTGTAAGATTTGTAAACAGATACTAAAGAACAAGACAACAAAAAAACAGACACAACAAAAGAGTCGTCATCTAGAAACACAGTAGGTGATATTAATGTGAAGCTAACAACTGCTCAGGTAAAAAGTGAAACTGTGAGGGTGTGAAGGTGTAAAATAATGCGTTACCAGGAGGATGATGAAACAGCAAAACAACATCTGGAGAGCCTCCTTGTGGCTGATGAAAAAACTGCGTCTCCTTAGCTCAAAGTGTCATGTGCTTACAGGGCTCATTCACTTTGGACTTGTCAGTTCTGTAAGCACCACTGATAAGACCCTTGATGTCTCGAGCAGGGTCTTAAAAAGCACATGGCTGGAAGACAAATAGGCAGCTGGGATGTCACTGATTGTACCTGGTTTCTTAGACTGTGAAGATGGTGTCGGATGCATCTTGGCGTCTCTGCTGAAGCCGTCCAGGTTTCCTTTGATGGCCTCGAGGGCGTCATCACGACTCTTCTCCCCAGACTGTACAAATAAAGTACATTTCAGAGTATAAACACATTTAACTCTCTGGTACTCTTTGGTCACTTTTAACCACATTTTTAACGTTCTGAATTGTACTTTTTTGCCTTTAGCGTAAGGGCATGAAACTTGGTGACTTGTGCCAAAAAAAACTCAGAAAATGAATAATATTATATTATGGTTATATCATATTAAATGGGAAAAAAGATGTCATAATTATTGAACAAGTATTACACAAAAGCATAGAATATTTGCACAAAATCTGAAAATAATAAATACATTTTTTGAACGAAATTATAGTACACTGATTGCATTGCTAAATTGCTAAAAACTTTAGATGTTTAAGGTGTTTGTGGCCCCTAAACAAGTAGGACGAGGCAGTTAAACATTTTTTTAAAGCACATTTCTTTAAACATTGTAAAATGAACATGGTCTGTTATGATTTCACTTCGTCTTTTAAGGCCTCACTTTTGGTTTGACGCTGCTCAGAAGACGTAATTTCTGCTTTTGTTCCTCAAACTGTCTTCTCTTCCTGTCCTCCTCCACCATCTTCTGCTGCTGCTCCAGACGCTTACTACAAACACACACTGATCAGAGAACAGCTCTGCTGCACAAACAATCTTTAGGTAGTGTGAATATGTAAATCCTTACTGATGTTCCTCTGCCATCTGTTTCTGCAGGTCAGCGGGGAACTGTGGACCCGGGCCCCTCATTCCCATGAACTGAGGTTGACCCATGAACTGCATCCCGGGAGTCTGCATGCCCATAGCCATCCCACCCTAGACACACAGGAGAAAGAACAAAAATCCAGTCAGACATTAGAGCATTCAGCGTTACATTTGGGTATAAACCCTAGAGAGGAAAGAGACATTTAGGGAAAAAACTGGTCAGCATTTCATCTTACTCCAGCAACCTAATTCTGTTTAACTCATAGACCTCTCTGTGCCTAAGGAAGTGTGATAAAAAGTTCAATGATGATAATGTAACTATAAAAAGCTATCGTGCAACTGCAGAGATCTGACTGGGGAAATTGTGCAGTGTTCAGTTTCTTGCAAAATATTCTCTACATTTCAAAAGTTATGTGGCGAACGAATAAATGAGACCTGCATTGCATTTTGCACAAGGAAATTTGTATTTGGGATACACTACACACTAGATGTTTAGATACCTCAATAACTGAAACTGACCTGTATAGGCATGGCTGAAGGCATCTGTGCTCCAAAGTTCATTCCCATCATGCCCTGCATGTTGGGCTGCATGACTTGTACAATAGGGAAGCCCTGTTGTTGTTGCTGTTGCATGGGCATCATTCCTGCCATTGATGCAAAAGGTAACAAACAGAGAATTACTGCAACTTTTTCATCATTTTATCACACAGATATTATAAAAGATGGAAAAACTATTGGAGAAACATTCAATGTATAATAATAAAAAAAAAGAGGACAAATGCATTGTAAATGTCAGCTGCGTACCTTGCGGTGGTCCAATGCCCCCTCCAACAGGGTACATAAAACTGCAACAAAAAAACAAACATGAAGATTTTATATTGTAGTCATTCAGTGAGGTAAACATTCCAAAGCCCTGAAGCATACTTTAATGTCACCCTATTGTGTCTGACCTCTGCATTCAAGAGATGAAGAAACATTTTAAAATACAATAGACAAGCATGCCAAGTCTATATTCAAAACAGTTCCTCAAGTAATTTTGTCACAACGGAAATACGAATCATTGCAACTCCAATCGAACAGCTGATGTTGTTTTCAATAAGAAATGAATAAGAATTAAAAGGAGAGGAAATAAAGTATAGCGTAGGATGGATTACATTGTGCAGTGAGATCTTGTAATTCTTTTCTGCATTATAATGTGTGAACATCCCTCCTAAAAACAGCTAAGCTGTTACCAGGCTTTTAAGAATGAGTGCTGTTTACCTAAACAGCATCATGATTACAATTCTTTATGAATGACATTGAGCACGTGACCTGACAAAATGTGGAAAATAAACATTTTATATATTCTTTCCTAAATCTCTCCAAACGATTTTAAGGGCTTTAAATCAGACAAACTATGTCTTTCTGACGCATTCGTCCAGAGTTTGCCTTATTTTATTTGCCTGTTTGAAATGTGGGCTAACTGCACTGGTGCTCTGGAAATCTGTGTCTGGCACAGAGCGAATCTGTTTGTCTGTGACGCATCTATTCACCCGCAGGCCAACAGCTTCACTGAGATACAACAGAGGGAGGAGGAAAAAAAACTAAACACTGGATCAGACCAGATTAACATTCACAGAAATCTGCTGTGACAATTGGCAGAGAGATCACGTATATCCATCATGTTAAACGGTTTCTGTCAATACCAATCCAGCCCGAACAGCAAACCCTGTTACATTCACGAAAACAGAAAATGTGCTTCTTAATGTCTGTCTGACCGTTCATTCACTGCAGGACAATGTCTTTGTAAACACAACAGCCTTTTCTATTGGGCAGGTTTGATCTCATAAAATACAGTTAAATACAGTCTGTTTAGATTGTAAACGATAAACGTTTATGAATCAACAGGTTTTAAAATCACTTAACATATTCTGAATCTGAACTGTTATAAATCATTTGGCGGTTCATGGATGTGATTGCTTTTATATTAGTCATCCAGCTCCCAACATGCAAAAGCTGCAATATGCTACTAGACTTCCTCCAAATACTCAATCTCATTAGAACTACTATTAAAACTCATAACAGCCCCGAACTGACCGTAATAACTAATGTAACTAGGGATGCACTTTTGGCCGATAACCGATAATTGTTCAACATTGGAGGCCAATAACAGATATATTGGCTAAATACAGTATCTAAGTTTTAATAAAAATTTTACCTGAAAATCGTGTACCAAGCCTTCTTTACAGTAATGAAAGACTCTTTAACTTTTTTTTTTACTTTTCTGGTATAATGTTTATTGAATAAGCAAATTAAAGATGTTCTTCCAGAGCAACCTAGAAAAATGTTCTGAATAGCCACAAGTCTAACAGCTCTCCAGACAGAAAGCATTCAGACAGCTGTCTGATTCAAACAATATGCTATTGTTCCTATAATTTAAACATTCATAAACATCTACATACTACATCAACAATGTTTTGCTAATAGCAGTAAGTGAATGATCACGACAGAAAGATAGTCCTGTACTATATTTGAACTGTGAGCAGCGTGCAGATGAAGAGGTTCAACGAGAGGAAATGATTCATAATGTATCGGCTATAATATATCGGCCTAAATTTTATTATCGGCCGTACCGATAACATTCAAAATGATCATTAATCGGCCGATACCAATATGGCCGATATTTTATCATGCATCCCTAAATGTAACCCAAGAGTTTTATGAGTGTTTTTGTCTGCTCAGCTAAACAATGCAGATATTCAGACAAATGTCATTATTTCTGCTTGAGAATAATTATAAGAGGTATTTTAAGACAGAAATAGTGACTGTAGTTATAGCACTGAAACTGTGATGATTAATCATGTTTTAAAAAGAAATCTAAATAATAAATACATTTATAGTTCTGATATTGGATGCTAAAATCCACAAAATGTGCAAAACACTTGCTCACCTTGCTACTGTGAGCAGCACTTTAAAATGTGCGTAAAATAAGACCATTAAGGACACACTTTATTATGAATAGGTTGTGCCCAATAACCTTACAAAGTACCTATATTTTTACAGCATACAGTAAGCATAATGATGAAGTAATACTGTCATTTTCTTAAATTCTTCAAGTACAGTTCAAACCAAATAATCTCCACTCTCAGAACATAAATTGTATTTAACCATCTGTTTATATTATTGTAAACTAGAAATGAACCAATAATACATTTTTCAACCAATACCGATAACCGATAATTCAGAGTGATATCTGCCGATGATGCTGACATTTTATATACACAGAGCACAAATTCATTGCTTTTTCCTGTCCTTTTTTGATTGACAGGATATATCTGCTCTGATCATCAGCTGTTTTTAAACTATCGGCCAATAGCTGATTTCTGTTTGTCAAAAAAAATATATATATTTGTATTTCATTCTCTCCTTTGCTTACTCCAGCTTTAATCCTCCCTAGTAGCATGGCCTTGTAAACTAACGGTACTGTTTAGCGTGTTGACAAAATGTTTATATGCTCACCTACTTGTAAGTCGCTTTGGATAAAAGCGTCTGCCAAATAAATAAATGGAAATAATAAAAGAAAAAAAAAAGGGATGGCTCTATACAGTTAAATTTACATTTCCATGTGCCCCTTCGTGAGAAATAAGGATGTGAAAATTCAGAGAGTGGCTTTTTGAATACTTGACTATGGAAAATCATGCTTCAAAACATGCTTTACATACTTTAAGACAGCCCTGACATGGGTATTTAAACCACCAAATATTGTCATCTGAGCTATTATGGTAAGAAAATCAATAAGCCTAGAAACAGCACACCTAAGTGAATTCTAAATCAACAGTCATTTTTTATGAATCTTTTAAACAATAGACCAGCAAAAAGCCCAAGATGTCAAAGATATCAGCTCTGACCTTCCAGGACTTGATATTGGTATTTGTGAACTGTCTCTAAACACCTTTGTGTTGGATGTCTATGTGGGTGGGCAGTGTTATTTATTTAGCAAGCGTCAAGCAGAATAACAGATTGCATCTTTGAAATGACATTGATTGCTGTCTACTGTTTTTAACACTGAACTGATAAGCATCTTTAAAGCGTTGGCAGCAACAATACAGTTACACCTGTTCCAAAACTCCCTCTGCCCTCCACTGCAGCTGCTTCATAGATTCAGACATATGGAAGATGCCCACCACCGTTTGATCATATCATTTGCTGAAATTCTTACAAAAGTACCCAGTTCATTGAGAGGCTAATAAAGTCATTACACAAAATGTACTCTTGTTCGTATCACCAAACCGAACGACTCAAAGTAACAAGAACTCTGTGGTTATTCGGTTTCGCGGCAGGTATCAGCATTACCTGGTGTTGCTGATTGAAACCAGACATTCATAATTCAAACAGTTAAGCAGAGACTAAAGCGCTTAAGATAAATAAAACATGAAGATGGACGTTTCATCCGTTCTGAAGGATATGTAGCCTACTTTACAAAAGAATGCAGAATGTTAAAAAGAAAATCTGTCCCAATGTTAAAGTATTTAAGCACTGTGACATCCAGGATTGTGACACTATGTCAATATCAACAGGTACAGTAAATCATGCATATATTAAAAGCTGGAAACATACAGTAAACATTTTGTTGAATCAGAGTCTGAATAATGCATAATTTTGTCGGTATTAATAAAATTTGCCTACAAAAACGCCTTGGATGACTGTGAATTGTGTATCGCTGAGGACAAAGTATAACAAGGTTTGCCAGCCATACATGTAGATTTACACTTCATGGGCCAGGGTCAGTGGCAGGAGCTGACCCTTGTGGTTACTTGTCATGTATGTCTTATACATATAGAAACATACAATGCTGCTCAAGACCCTGATATCAGTATAAAACACACTTGGCACCATTTGAAATGTTGAACACCACTACAACACAATGAATCCTCTGACTGCTTTACATCTCAACACAATACAAGCATTTAAATATACTAAAATAGGTTGTGTGACGTTAGATGATGCGCAGACAATGGCCGTGCGTCTCAAACCTAGTGAGCTACCTACCTAGGCAGCTTCAAATCGAGTTTAGGGTATCAAATGAAACTTATCCGACATTTGAGCAGAGTCATGATGCCTAAAATGCTGTCTGTTAAGGCAGCTCTCTAGAAATCGAAACAGTCAGTGAATGTTTCTTTTTGTCTGGCAGGTCGGCAGCCTAATCTGAGCCTCAATATTTGAACATCCATGTTGCTTTACATCCACGCGCATGGCAAAGTCAGACGTGCAGATGGACGGTGATATAAATGTGACAGACGATCAATCTAAAGTCTAACATCATCATCTCTGTAGGTGAGATCAGTGTGACAAACGTCACATCACCATCCCAGCTGATCAGCATCAGCCATTACCACTGCAGACGTAACGCGCAATAAAGTTCAACCCTGCGGCATAAACGACTGAATTCTCAAACGGGCTCGTGAATTAAAGTATACCGACTGCGGCAGGGCGAAAAATTTGAGGATAAACAAACGACAAAGCATTTAAGTGCGATATTCTGTACCTGCCACCTCCCCCCGATCCGGGCCGTAGCGCCATCTTAAACAGCTCAATGAAGTGACGTCACTAAAAAGAAAAGACCAGCGCCACTTCCGGGGTCACTCGCGTCGGATGCGTCACGTCGTTTATGACGTCAAGGTTGTAGGGTTTTAAGATTGTACGAAAAAACAAGACACGTATCATTTCAACTAGTTTAACACGACATTGTAGCGTCTCTTTCAACATACTTGTGTGCATGTGCAAGGAAATGTATAATATTAAATATGTTGTGGTTGCAAAAGTAATTGCATTTTTATTTATAACGAAAAAACTCTACTTGAGATTAGCACCCTTTATTCTGCTCGTACGTCTCGTTTAACATCAATTATTTGCAGATTTTCAAAGTACCAGAGTCTCCGCTCATTACAGTTAGTGAACAGGAGATGGCGCTGTTGTAATGATTTTCCGTAGGAGATGGACTTCTTTTTTGCTCAAATTAACTGCTGAAGTCCAAATACACACATTATTCGGTTGTAAAAAGACAGATGCTTGGAGCATCCCTAGAACAGTTCAGAAGTTTGTGCACCCTTGGCATTTTGTTTATTGTTTGCTACAGTGTAGCTAAGGCTATATATAAAATAAAATGTTATATCATTATAAAATCCAAATAGATGTGCAATGTATATATACAAAATTTCAAAGCTACAGTTTTTAGAAAATGCATGTAGCCTATATGGTTATTTGACAAAGCGTGCATGTGTCCTACGATGTGACGTATCAAAAATCATGCTGTTTATAATTTCGTATTTTATAGTATTAATATTTAATATTTTTTATGTAAAATAGCATAAGAGAAATGCATCTTTAGTGTTTTTTTCTAAATTTGTGGTGTCACACCATAGGACACATACAGTATATTTATCAACTACTCATATACAGTGCCGTGCAAAAGCCTTCGTCCACCACCGGCCATGTTGTTTATGTTGTTTATTGGCCCTTTTTCTGTCTCTTTATTAGGATACAAACAGATACAATAACATAGCTTATTCAAGTATTTAGTCTGTCATCTTTTTGGAATTAAGCACATGCTAAACTTTTTTGGGGAAACCGTTCTGAAGTCATCAGATTAGAATTAGAAATAACTTTTATTTCATTTAGGTATTGCTTACGTCTAAGAGATGGTCACACTATGCCACTTAGCCAAGAGAAGCTGTTTTATATTTTTGTCAAATTGCATACTGTATTTTTTGGTCTATATTCTAAAATAGACTTAAGTGCTAAATGTATAGTTAAAAATATATTTATAATTCAATATAATAAGTAAAAAAACACATGCATGAATAATGTTATCATGAAGGACGGTGTCATGAGTGTGTTTTTACACTGAACAAGATTGATATTACTTTCCTACCCAAGCCTATTCAGCCCTTTGAATAGCCACCTTACATAACCATTAGGATCCATTCAGAAGCCATGAAGGACGCTGTTTCCCCGCTGAGAGCGATGGGTTTAGCTTGAGGCCAGCTGATGTGAATGCAGGCAGGTTCCAACAGTGGTCCTGAGACCCAGCTGAACATTAACCCACATCTGACTCTGAGCATCTCACCAATCACCATAAATCACAGCAGTGCTCACCGGCCTCCACGACAGCATCAGTGTGGTGACTGCTATCTGTCAGGATTCCCTTTTTACAGTACGATTAGTAAAAAAAGCCCATTTGGACACAAAGCCCGAATGGATCTATTCACATTCCACCATCCACTCTGTGGGTCTGTGTCGATCAATAAATTACGGAAGGACCACAGACGTAATGATAAATACTGTTACAGAAGCCGTGGGGTCGTGAACATGTCTGTTTGCGCACAGTGTACCATTTCTCATCTGAGGATGACTGCAGAACATCCCTAGATGTGGAACAGTGAATGATTAATAATGACATTTTTATTTCTCTGTGCTACCCCTGATTTCAAGCCTACCAGCTGCTGTCAGTCTGTCAAGGAAATAAACTGTTTATGGTTTGTTTGTTTGTTAATCGCATGTTTTGGATATTGCCATTGAAATTTATGGACTGTGTGAATGCACTTTGCAGAGTTGGCGTATCCTTTGTTTTTAAAGACAGCCTTAATATGCAATGAATTATGTTCATATTTTATACACTTTTCCCATCAACAAAATGAGCAAATATTGACATTATCAGCCAGGATCACTTTTATGAAAAAAAATAATGCAATACATACATTTTTCAGATACTGGAACCGAGTACTCTTATTTTTCAATATATGAAAAGTAGCAATTCCTTAATATGCATTTTACAATATACAATTCTATATATTTCTAAATGTTTTGCTACTGTTCTTCTAAAACTATATCTCTTTATTTTGTGATTTAGATTTTTTGCCAGAAAAATTATTATTAGTCATCCTTTATGTTTGTCTCTGGGTTTTGCAAATATCAAATCAATGAAAAGAATTAAAACTTTTTTGTCAATTTTGATAACACAGTATTTAAGTTAAAAGTACAGTTACTTTGATCTATTTCCTCAAAATCAGCCAATTTGGGCATCTGAGATATAGGAAAGACGCTGATGATATATTAAATGATATAAAATGTTAACAGTTAATACATAGAAAAATAAGTGCACACAAGCACACTATGATATTCTATAGTGATGTTGTGAAAAACACAATAAATCAAAACCGTATGTTAAATGAAACTTCAAAGGTTAATTTTGATCTCAGTTTGAAACAGTGTTACCAATTAGGCCTGGCAGAGATTGGCCTCCTGACCTCTGACCCCTGCTGGGCTCTTTTGCCCATTAAAACCCTTTGGGGCTCAGCTGGAGTTGATGTAGTGCCCATTCTCATCTGACCACTAAACACACAGCTACATTCAGTTTGTAACTTCCATTTTCTGTCCCTTTGTCCCTTCTCTCTGTTCTCTGTGTGTCAGGCTTGCTCTCGTGTTGACCTCCGGCTCTTGAATGGAAGGAAAGATCCAGTCGTTCCTTACTGTGCCTGTTGCATCTTACAACAAACATGTGGCAGTATCAAATAAAGATTATTGTTAACAGAAAAGTCTTTACAAAATATCCAAATTGTGTATTTGTTTTCTTTTTTTAATGGACATTGACCTACATTTTTCCCGAACATGATACATTGTAGGCTATACATAATATGTAAAGTAGTTTCACTAGTTTCAGGTAAACAGGTTTTCATGAAATATTTTGGGTTATTTTTGGTTTAGCCTACAAGTAAAAAAATTAAGAATCAAAGCAGAATCTGATAAAATACGAAAAATCTGATCATTTCCCAACTACTAACTAAATTACATAAAGCATCATTATTTTCCAGTAATTTACCCAATATTAGCACCTTATTGTGTCTTTACAATTAGGTTTGTCAAAATACAAGACGTGCAGGCTAACATTTACTGCTCTGTCCGAGTTTTCCTTGAATTGACCTAAAACAATAGTTGTAATCATTGTTGTTGCCTACATTGTTAACACAGCACCTCCAAAGAATGCTAAAAAGCATCTCTCTCTCTCTCTCTCTCTTTCTCTCTCTCTCTCTCTCTCTCTCTCTCTCTCTCTCTCTCTCTCTCTCTCTCTCTCTCTCTCTCTTTCTCTCTCTCTCTGAAGCTCTTCCCTTTTCAGGCAAGCGCAGTAAAAGAAACCGGCAGTAAGATCTTTAGTGGCTCCCTGGGTGCAAAATCAAAGGCCTCATTGATAACCAAACAGGGCGACATCATTGGGTTACAAGTGTATACCCAGCAGGGCGCTCTCTTTCATAACTGTATGAGTGTCTTTAAGGCACATTCAACTAAAGACAAAAAACCAAGAACAAAGTTTTAAAGTCACATCACAATAAGTGCATGATGGCCACAGCTGTCGTAAGAAAGTCACTGTTTAAAAGCAAGATTTTATTACTCCGAATATCTGTTTGTCTACTTTACCCTGAAATAAAAGATATAAATTATGATCAATGTTTTTAGATAATTAAACTTTAACTTCCAATTAAATATAATATAATACAATTCAATTCAAGATTTTATCAATTAAGTATTTTCCTATAACAACATTTGTTTTATTTAAAGAGGTTCATGTAAAATGAATACAGTATATGTTTGAAAGTAGGCCTATCTATTATGGACAGATGAGGTTTATAATTTCATTACGTTATGGTTAGAACAACCCTGTTGCTGTAGGGTCGAAGAGTGTGCAGGGAAAACACAGCTCCCTGAAGACAATTTTACACTACATGCCATTGAGTTTTGTTTCTATCAACAACATGTTCTCATCCTCCAAGCTTAGTTATAGCTTATAAGGGGAATTAAAAGAAATGTTGTTTCAGGCCCGTAGGAGGAAAACAAAAAGCAGGGAGGTCTTCTTCCAAGCATGCACCCCCCTTCTTCTCTCACACAAAGATATCACATGCCTACAGAAATTTGAAATACAGCGCATAAGTAATATGGACTACTGCATGTGGTGTTTTTAGGAGCTTGACAGCCCCCGATCACCATCCTTCACTGTCTAGACGACACATGTGTTCTGCTAAATCTGATGCTACACGGAATAAAATCACACAGGTTTGCAATGATGTGAGGTTATGTTGACAAAAATATCCCTTAAGTTTCCCTGATACAATCTGTGTTGTTAAAGCTCATCAATTCAAATTACATTTAAAAACTTCTTAAAATATATAGTATACATCACTGCAGAAGTTCTGTGTTCTAAAGGTTTACATAGTAAATTTCAGACGACAATACCATTACCAAGCACACAAACCCTCACACACATGTATTGAAACACACAGTGTACTTACTGTATGAGGTTTCAGTAAATCAGATAACTTACACAAATAATGCTTGTCAGATGAAGGAGGGGCTGCAGGGGAAGTGAAGGCCATAAATAAATTACTGAGAGTTCAATATACAAAAAATCCGGAAAATAGGGAATATACTGTATATTAATATGAAGGAATTTTCCGAATTCATTTTTACAGTTGATTTACCTGTATTTTACATTTTGCATTTAATTGCATCTAGCATTAATGGAAATGTCCGTAAAATAAATAAAAAGTGCTGGACAGCAGTGAATTCGTTTTTTTTAAGGGATTTTTTACAGTGTCCCTACACAAGGAAAAACTACATTGCAAAACATTAGGTACTAGGAAATATGATATCTTATCTTGTATGTAATATTACAAATGATCTCATTTTCTCCAGTATACTCTATCTACACCACGATGACCAGGGCTTTTCACACCTAACCCCTAAATTCCATATCAACCATAGGTTAACACAATCTTTATTTGTCACACCTGTCATTTTGAACATTGCTTTTAACCCTGGGTTGAGAAACCCTTCCCTGGAGAACCACAGTTCAATTTCTGTGAAAAGCCTTCATAAAATAAACCAGAGAAAACAAACACGCCATTCATTTTAATCTTGAAGAAAAACTTTACTTTTTTCTGTAAGGCATAAATAGTGATTTTAAAAGATTGATTTCATTTTATACAAAAATAATACAAATGCGGAGAGAATCACATTTTGTATAAATCCATCAGAAAACAGCACTGTAATCACAGTTCGAGTGGCAGTGGGTTCATAGTCAACATTACACGATTAAAACTCAGAAGTGACCTATATTCAACTCTCAGATGGGTTTTCGAAAAGACGATTTAAGTTGACACACAGTTTAAAATTCCTGGATGTACATGTAAAAATGCACAGGAAACAAGGTGAGTTGTGTGAGCAGGTAAAACTGTTTGAAATGGCGGATGAGACGACATCTTCCTATCACATTTCCCAACTGATAATAAAAGTAATGCTGCCACAACACACCATTTCAACAGGAGGCTGTGTTCTATTGCACTACATAGTCCTAACATCTCGTGACAATGAAGGCTTAATTGTAGGCCAATATTTAGATTACAACGGCACGTCATTATTCACCACCATTATCACAAAGGGTGAACGACGAACGAGTTATCTGTTTCTCTGATCCACCGTCTCTCTTAGTTCATCCGGTATAACTTGGATAAAGGTTTGGTCATACCATGACATTTCACCATCTAAATGCTGGCACAGAAAAGCCGTTCTTTACCAAATCTGTCTTTAATAAAACAGGTACTGAGAGAGATCGATCTATACATTCACCCATATTCTTCCGCTTTGTTGCATTTTCTTACTTTTAAGGTTTGTTTCTTCAGTTAAGTTTCAGTGTACTTCTTTGTACACTGTCTTAACTGCGTTCTCCGACACATTGCATAGTCCTACATTTCCAAAGATTGTCACATCCTGAATCACAGTTTACATTTTTTCAACAAGACAAATAAAACAACAAATGTGGACTATCAAATATGTACATCCTTCAGACAAAAGAAATAATAATGATATAATAATCGTTTCTATTTACATCCAACTGTACAGAACATTGTCTATGCATTATGGAAGACTTCTTTATAAACCCCACGGTTGCATCATCTGCTGATTGTCATTGAATCCACTGTTCAATTAGAAGGTTTTCATCGAGCACATTCAGAAAAACACCAACATGTATTGTGCTCCTGTCCGAGGAAAACAACCTTGCATTCGGTTGGGTGCCAGGAGCTTTTCCATCGCAGCGCTCTTGAGTTTTTGTATGTGGAGCATCATTTAACCACGTTATTTCCTATCCATTTGTTCTTCAATGACCTTCTATGATATGTTTTTTCCATTACGATGGGAAATAAAATACTGTCACTGTAGTTTGAGCATGAAATGGCATCATTCCTTGTTGATCAAAGGACCAAAGTCTTCACACTTGACGATGGAACAAAACAACCTGACAGTCTGGTTCTTGGTGTTCTCGCAGCACGGATAAGTCCCACCTCAGTCCATGGTTTATTGACTAACGCATCGTCCAGTGCGCCGTTAGTGCGTATTATGGGTTGCCATAGATACGGGTGTGATGAGGGGGAATGGAAAGGATGTGCTCCTGTTGCTAGGCATTGGGAAGTCATGCACACGTTCACCAGGCCTGAAGTGGACACTGCAAAAAAAAAAAGAAGAAACGGTCAAATAGGTGCATGCACAGAGTGGGATTTTCTAAGGCGCCAAAAGAATGATCAGTTCTAGGCCACACCTGATTAAATATATCCCTCATCTTCCTTCCCATAATCCCATTGCTTTCCCCTCAATTGAAAACGGCATTTTTGTACTGTTTGCGCTTTTCGTCCTTTCCCTTTTTTTTGGAGAGCGAGAGGCAGGTGACCCTGTGGTGACCCGCTGGCCGACAAACAGCCTCACCTGATAAAGGTGCCGAGCAGCTGTTCAGACTACACTCATTAGATGTAGGTCTCTGAGTGAAGTAGTTTTTGTTGTCGGGGTGGGTGGGATAGCTCGGCAAACAGGAGGGCTATAAAGCCAGAGCGTAGTTTGTAATGTCCCCCAGAGCGCCCATCGCCCACGACTGCACCGCCCAGTCCAAATACAGTGCGCTGATAAGAGCCTGGGAGAGCTTGAAATTGCTCTTTTAGGATGGGGGGTGAGGAATCACATACCTGAGATAGCTAAATGCATTCAACTGAACCATTGTAAGGCCACATTGAAGGCAGAGTATTAACAACTGTTAACAAGTAAAATGTTTGAGACGTATTCGAATTATTCAGAGTCACAAAAAAAAAATGATGAGAGGTAAAACACATACTGGCAGGAAGTTCAAGCCATCAGGTCTGATCTTTAAGTAATGCGGCAGCGTGGGAAATTGGGCGTGTGAAAGCGGTGACTGCACACTGCATTTCAGGCTAGAGTGGTCACAGAGCGCAGGGGAAAGAGGAAGAGGTGTAATTACTGGACACACTCCCGTCCTCGACAGGAGAACCGAAAGAGCACGAAGGCTTTGATTAACAGTGAGGATAATTTCCTGACCTCAGATGAGAACGCGGATGAGATCTCTGTAATGTTTTAATTCTCTTGGAGAGCAATGAGGAGAAACGGAGCAAATGGAGAGATTTAGTTAGGCCTCCTGCTCATTCTTATTGTGTGTCAATAACTGTCTGTTATTTTTCCTAAGGAATTTTAAAAGAAAGGTAAAGAGAGAGACAGACAGAGACAGAGAGAGAGAGAGAGAGACAGAGAGAGAGAGAGAGAGAGAGAGAGAGAGAAGAGAGAAAGAAAGAAAGAAAGAAAGAAAGAAAGAAAGAAAGAAAGAAAGAAAGAAGAAAGAAAGAAAAGAATCAAATCAGGAAAGTGGACGGTGAGTGATTGGTCAGGCTCTTCAAAGGAAATAGGAATTCTGAGGAGTTTCCACATGTTTGCTCGCCTCATTGCTTCAGATGTGCAACAAACCCAGCTAAACAAAAGACTTTTAAGCGAGTTTGCACGTAGATTCTTTTCTATTTTAAATCGACATGTGTCTTACACAAAATTCAAATTTCCCTCATGTCATTCCAAACCTGTATGACTTTTTCCAGCAGAACAAAAATAGATGATATTTTGAAGAACGTTGGTAACCAAACATCGATGGCCACCACTGACTTCCATTGTGTGGACTCACTCAAAACCTCTGAGACTTTTCTCAAAATATCTTCTTTTGTGTTCCACAGAAGAAAGAGTCATATACATGTACAGGATTTGAATGACATGAGGATGAATACATGATGACAGAATTGTAACTTTTGGTTGAACTATCCCTTTGAGCTTTTAATTGGACTGATTTAACATTTCTATACCATTTGGATTTACATTCAAATGACTTGTAAAGTTTGACTTTAACTTATAAACTTCAGTTCAATAGCTGCCTAACATTTTTACGTTGATTTTTTTTAAAGATTTGTGAACCATTTCATGAATATTTTGGTAGCTTAATGTCATTACAGCCTTTGATTATCTTAATATCTCCAGAAGAGGGTTAAACCATTTGTTTCTCAAGTGATTCCCGGTTGTAAATGCACACAGGAGTTGACCACCCATTCAAGATATCAATATAAGCTTTTTGGGTAAATCCATCTGATTCTAGTTTCTTTCTGTGTTAGGGGTTGTTGGTGACTGACCTGTTTGCTGGAGGACATTGAGCTCAGGGTACTGAGGGTGTTGGCGTCCGTAACCAACATGGGGGGAAATCGAGATGGATGTGAATACTGGGGCGGCTCCTGCTTGTGTGAGTACACTTTAAAAAACACACACACACAAATAGGTCACATCTCATGATCCCGGTTAACAGATCAAAATTACTGATCTTGAACAAATGAGGTAAACTGACTGTGTGAGTGCGAGACGGATGCCATGAAGGGCTGCTGGGACATGTGGCTGGGCGACTGTTGCATGAGCTGTTGATGTGGGCTGTTCAGCTGCTGCGAGAACTGCATGGGCTGCAGCGCTGCCAGGCTGCCTGTGACACTGTTGATGACGGGTACCGTCTGCCCCTGCGATGTGTTCAAACCTGGACGCAAGAATAATGAGATTGAGAGAAAGAAACAGACAAACAAAACAAAGAACGATGGCACAGCTGGACACTCACTCTGCGCGATGGCCATGACTCCCGAGAGGGGCATTAGGAGGTTGGGGGTCTGATGGTGCATGTGGTGGGATGCGTGGATGTTGGTGAGGGTGCTGACAGGAGGAAGACCTCCACCGGATACAGAGATCTGGGAAGAAAACAAAGCACTTAGTACACCTACAGAAAAAAACACACCCATTCGGTGCATTGTGGAAATGAGTGTCTAACTGGTCCATTCAATAAAATGTCTAGGATTCTTCCGTCTCAACTGTACTCTTATCTTAAGAAGGTATCGGAGCCCTGAGAGACACACAGAGGGTTTATTTGAATAAGTTGAGATGAGAGGAGGCCGTGCTCAGACAACCGTCTGACGGCTCAGATAAGCCGATGTCATACTCCCTTCCTCCTGCGTCGACTTCCACCCTTCAACTGACAGAATCGCACCATAAAGCCATGATAAATTCAACCTATGGCGCGAGCTAGCCGCGTCAAACTAGCGCCCGAAAAAAATATTGCACAGAAAAAATTGGCCCGAAACAAAAGGTACACGAAGATCTCGCCCAACTCAAACATTGATATTTAGATAGGGCAGGGGGAGGCAAAAAAAGCAGATTTAAATTCATTGAACGCTGTTGTTACTCAACTGACATTGAACAAGCACAACTCCACCCGTCTTCCTCCCTCGACGGGGCATTTAATCAATACAAACATAATGTTTCTTTGTCAGGTTTGTTGGCATAGCCATGGCCGTGCCCCTTTCTCACTACCAGCGTTTGCTAACGTCAGCCCTGCGGCGTGCTTTGGGCCAAGGCCTGCCGTCTGCCTCTGGTTTTAGTGCCGGGAAGTACAATGCTGTGTTTGTCAGACCGCTCGCTGGGTAAAGGTAGTATCTATCAGGCTCCGCTTTGTGTTTCTGTGTCAAGAGCAGACACTGTGTTATCTTATCAAGGTCCAGGAGTGCCCATGTGTGCTTACCATCTTGGCGTCAGGTGACAGGAGGCTATGGCTGGGGTCCAGGGCCCCCGGAGAGACCTGCTGTAACACTGAATGGCTCGTCGCCATTGTGCTGCCGCTATGGTGATTGATCGTCGTGGAAGAACTGACTTCGCCGGAAGCCTGTTGGCTGTACCTGACACCTGTTGTTGGAAATGAGAAAGCAAATGGTTAAATCACGAACTCTGATATTTAAAGTTAGTTCCCAGACCGCCTCTAAAGCTATGTCGACTCCGTATCTGTTGGCCGCAGACAGGTTAAGACAGAACAAATAAACAGGGGCCCCTGCACCTGTGACATTGCCCCCAGCGCTGTCAAGGCCATCTCGATGTGTACATGAAGTCTAGAAACTGTGCTACATTGACCGCCGACTGGGTGAAATAAAGTTTTATGAGTGAATTTTGCTCTTACAATCTTTAGTTTCAAGTCTAGACCTTGTTTGCCAGGACTCTTAACCTGTCAGCTGCAGGAATCCAGCATGTTTCCTCTCAAATGGATGTTTGCCAATTCCAACCTTCTCTGATATGAACAAGGTAAACATTACTCAATTAATGCTAATGTCAGACATGGTTTTCAGTCGGTTGTAAAACAGCTCTCTCCTCCCGTCAAATCTAGTTTTTTCATGCCGAGCAAGATGAAGACATGGTACAAAATATGCCTTATTTGTAATTGTCTCTTTCTTTGAGGTTTTCAATAGAAATCTGTCACTTACAAAAAGCAAAACCAGACAAGCTGCTAAGTGACTGAAGAAATGCAAAATGGTCTATAGCTTCACCACAAAAGCAGTCCCGCTTCATTATATTACGGAAAGCAATTGATCTTTCTGCCGTGTTTCATTGCACAGGGGAACACAGCAGACACAACTTTGTCTCCCTATGCACACCGCAGCATTGCCAGCTCTCCAAGGCGTCTTGTAAACACCAGGACGGGACAATAAAGCACTCCATCGGCCTACGACTTGCTCGCCACACAATGGAGAAGCAACCATAAACAGTCTTTACTTTACAGCCGTGCACCCACTAAAAGTGTCAGAGAGAGAACGGGCTATTGTCTGATCTCGTCAGGCATTCACTAGGGCTGCGGGGATCTCCTCTCACGTTTATCATTCAGGTCTGTGCTGTCTGGGCCATGCCGACCAGCAGGAGGGTTCGGTTTCTTAGGGAACCAGGAACTGAAATACAACCTCTTAGAACACAGTATAAAAGCTATGAGAATTGGGAAATAAGCATTACTGTAACAGATCCTTAATTAAACGCAAAATCAATGTTTATCTTTTTTTAAATTATGCATTTATTTATTGCCTTCATGTGGAATGATCTCCAAGGAATCTAAGCCATGACCTTGGTGTTGCTAGCAAGATACATAACATTGTGTTATGTTCTCATAAGGCTAGTGACTGACCTGTGTTAATTTTCGTTTTTTTATCACCTTGTGGACTAAAGAAAATTTTCATTATATCAGATTCGAAAAATGTTGACTTTCAGTCAGGGGCTGTTCCAAGAATGTAAAAAAATCTAAATCGTGTTTTGAAATGTCTGTAAATGTATAATATGTGGAGAAACGTATAACGTGAGGATTGAAATATTGGCCGATTATTCAGACTGTTTCTGAATTACTAAAAATTGTGTTTTTGGGATCGCTAATATAAAAACAGGGAAACAAGGAAAAACTTGTTGACCACGAAACTTCATAGCTAAAAAGGCAAAGGGCGGTAGGAAACTCTTAAGGGGAGTGGTAGCAGTAGACTTCCGCAGGTTTAAAGGGTTCAGCTCTCCCTGGGACACATGTAATATCAAAGCCTTGCTCCTCATCCCCAGGCAGTGCCCATTATAGCATTGCCGCATATGAGAGGCCTCCTGTGTCTAAGCAGGACGTACACAGCCTTTAAGACCTTCTGTGGCCTCCAATAGACCAAGCAAGGACAGTTGAACTTTCCTGTCCTCTGCCTTCTTACGGTTGGGAAAGGAAGCCTCTAAAGAAATACTTAAAAATCATAACGTGCACGAAATTATCTGATTCATATTGTCCTAAATAGTCTGAGGAACTAGAAGCAAATAACATGTTGGAAAGGGTTTGCTTTTGCAGCGACACCATAATACAAACACAAGATCACAGGTAGCCCCAGAAAGCACATATCAGCTGACCTTCCAGCAGTGGCACACCGGCCTGTGTGTTATCAACGGGCCAAACCAGAATCAATAAAAACTAGACTCTTTCTCTGATGTGACCTGCCAACGACCCCTTCAGCAAAACCCCAGTTTCACGTAACTTCTGAGAGGGTGGAGTTTGACCAGGAATCACCCTCCATACCTCGAGCAGAAGCTCATCAGTCCTGTCCGGCCCGAAAAGAGCCAATACCTCAGCGGACAGCTCCTGCTGTTCCGCTCAGACCCCAGCCTCAGCCTCTTTACCCCGGACCATAAAGGTGAGAGGGGCTTGGGTGTACCCCTCCCCCTGGACCAGCAGAGATAAATGAACCCCGGTTACAGTCACTACAGTCTTCTAATACGCCGCAGACAAAAGGGTCCCCTGCCGAGGGAGGGTAAAGAGAGCAGGGAAGAGGGGAGTCCCTTATCAAAGGCTCGGGAGATGTAGTAGCCAGGGATTTTAATTGTCAATTAAGCATGCATAATACAGGCTGTGTCCTGGCAACGCGATGAGGGGACCTGCTGTGCTATTCTTGTCGGACACCAAAAAACAGCTGATGCTGCTGGCGGGGACACCTTGTAAGCCCCTTGACTAGAAGCACGGAGATTGCCTTTCACCCCCATCTCCTTCAAAGACCTCCAGCTTCCCATCCTGACCAACTTCCGCACACAACCTGAGGTCATTGACTGGTCAGGTGTGCAGAGGGAACCACCACCTGCAAACATACAAGCCACTCATCGCCGCGTCGTATTTACACACAAAAAAGCAACACACCCACGGCAAGAGCACTCCAGCTCTCCGGTGCTCAAACATGAAAGAGCAACAATAGGTAATAAGCCGGAGTCAGAGTGTGTGGCTTTTAGTGCCCAAGTCTTGCCATATCAAACTAAGTCAATAAATCCTCCTGGAAATACAATTCGTAAGATAACAGATGCCTGCAGTAAACTGCGTTGACCCTACAGGTGTAAGTCTCGAGAGTTGGCCTTGTGCTCGCCTGACCCACGGCTGACCCTAAACCCCGTCCAAGGGTGGCTGGTCTTTGTGCCTCAGTCTTGCATGCTGACTTCAGTGAAGCTGAGATTGCAGGTACAATGCAGATTGTTCTCGGTGTGTTTTCAAAGCTGGGAATAACAATGCCATTTGCTCACTCTGTCACTCTCATTGATCACTAGCCTTCGCTCACTGCTGTCTCCCTGATCTCATCAACTACGTCATCTGATTCTTCTTCTTCAGCTAAGGGAATGGTGATGATGACCTTTGTCCTAACTGTCCGGGCCAAAAAGAATTGGCTTGATTGTATGTTTATCCTCCTAAAACATTTAAATAAAAGACACAAGCTTGCAATAAATGTTTTTGTACCTTGCATTTTGCTTGGTGGGGAGTTACTGGTTTGCGGGTGATGAGGAGAACCGTGAGAGAGGAGGGAGTTAAGACTGTGCGTCGGCCCGGGATAGGCATCCATAGCCAACTTCTGCCTAAACGCTTCTTCTTTTCTCCTGTTGGCAAACCAGTTGTAGACTCGCACCTCTGTGACCAGGTTGGAGCCGAGACCCTGAGCTTTGGATGGAGATACTCCCCTCTGGATGCACTCAGCCCTGAACGTGGTCAAGAGAAATATTGTCAGTCAGATACACATATGTATGGCTACAGAAACGCTGCTTTTTCTTTATTCTCCTTACCGGTTACATTCCTCCACCAGTGCCTCTCTCTCCTCTTTGCTGGGGTTCTTCTGTCTTTCATAAGCGTGGTAGAGGATCTGTTGGGACGCAGGACCCCATTTGAAACGGTTGCGCCTGAGCTTCTTGCAAGCAGGTTCAAGGCTAGCATCTTCTTGTGACTGCACCATACTTGGCGTGGACTGACTATACTCAGAGAAGAACAGTAGCACTTGATCCTGACTGCCTTTGTCGGACATGTTGTTGTCGGAGCCTTGCGTGGCCTGGTTGAATTCTGAAACATAAGAGAGGGATTTTGGTGTTTTTTGCCAAATTTTATAGAGGACATGAAGCGATTCATATGCTATAGATAGATAATTATGTTTTAATACCAGTTTAACCGTGAATATAATTATATTACTCATTCTGAGTGTGACAACACATACATTCAAAATGAATAATGAAATTATGGATACATTGATAAAGTTTTCAAGTAAGAAGTTGCATTTTAAAATAAATTGTTCATTTAAATAAATTGGAAAATGTATTTGTGCCCCTGTCCCATTTCATCAGCTGTACAGAAATACTGGGGAAAACACTGAGTCATGGAAACAGCAAAGGCACATTATTCAAGAGTAGAGGGGAAGCCTGTCACGTAATAAATAAGTCACATAAAGCATGCAGCAAGAAACACAAATATTAACTTACGTAGCAAAATCTCGCGCTGCTTCCTGACGTACCAGGTGTACAGTGCCGCGCGCTTTTGCGTTTTCATAGGCGTGCCTTTATTCAGGTGCTGCGACAGGTGCGACTGGTTGAGGCCCGTCACATCCACCACCTCGCGCTGCGGTATGTTGTGCTGCTGCATGTAGCCTTTGATCATACGGGCCGCGCGCCAAGGGTCCTCGCTGTAAAGAATGGAATAAAAAACACTCTCCTTTAACATCCGATTTATTACAAAAATATGATTTGAATCTCAATCTGAAATGTACTTTTATACTTGTAACAGTGATAGTACACTCTGCTTTTTTCCGCACCTTTCTATAAGGTCTACGTTTAAACCCGTGTAAGCGCGTGCAATTGTTTCTAGGTCTAATAAACAATCGTTAATCAGTGCAGTGAATGGGTTGTAAATACATCCAAAGGTTAAAGACTTCATTGCGTGCGCAATTCAATTACTGTGATTTAATTACAAAAGGACAAGCTAAGGACAGCTGATTGTCTTTAACACAGCTGTATAATATTCAGCAAGCACAGTTTAAAGCCATGAAAATCTTATAGTTTAATTACGCTTATAATTTTTTTGTATATTTAGGCATTTCTCTCTTTAATGGGGAAATATGACGTCTGAAATAAAAACGGCTTTACGGGAAACGAACAATTTAATTAACCATAACACTCTCATATAAGCTTTTAAAATGTTCACACTATGCCTTTGTGTATGGCAAAATATAGCATTTATTACCTCAAACTAAAGTTAATAACGTATTTATTTGGCCTCTTTCTATGATGGACTTTATTTTATTTGGCCTACATATGGCATCAACATGGACGCTGAACCCAAAGATCAGCGACCGCCAAAATTTAGATTCAGAAATCAAAAACAAAATCTAAATGGTTTTAGGTTTAGGAAAACGTAATAAACAATTGAAGAAAAAACAAATAGGCCTATGGATAAATCGAAACAATTAACGTAAACAAGAAACATAGGCTGTTGAAATAATTTGAAACAGAGAAAGGAATATTCCGTTACACAAAAAACTTGTATTGAATTTGCTTGTATCGCAATAACATACATAGCCATATGTTTAAGTATTTAAATCACATTTCAAATGATAAAAAAGATTTTAATTCAAAATATGTCGACAGAGCATTATCGAAAAGCGTATTGTAGTTTCCAGCTTCCAGAAGCTGCATTAAAAGTTTCTTACCACGGCCATTTCGGATGAAACTCACACTGCACGGGTCTAATTGTTGAAATCTGTCCAGACTGTTTGATTTGGAGACTGACAAAACATATGGCTGTACGCGAACTTGGTTTATAACTTTCGACAATGAATAACTAGATCTCCATTCACGCTAATCATTCGTCACTGTGTGTCTTTCAGTTGATGATTTATAGGATAAAATTAATAACTCAACTCCACGTGCTTTAGTTTTGATTTTGAGCTTTATTTTGAGGCGCTGATTTTATGGTAATTTCTAGTTTATACTATATAATTTGTGTAATATATTTAACAACATATACAAATCAATTGTAATATTACAATTGAATTACACTTTAATTTTAAACCTTTATATAATACCAATAACAGTTTTTTTTATTTTGTAAAATAATAAAAGAAAATTAAAATGGTTGTTATATTTTTTATAGGCAGCTTAAAATAAATTTTAAATTATTTTACATACTAGGTCAAATGGATATTAAAATGTATAGAACACTGCGCGTTTTCCTTTCTTTCGAGAAAGCAGAGGTGGTTAATAATAAATAGATCTTCTTTAGTTGATGTATCTCTAAGCTAAAGAAATATCACAGGTAGATAATTAGTAACTAGAATGTGAAAAGAGGAAACACTGGCGCGTGGATTTAAATTTGTAAACACACGTCAGTATCTATTTAGGAAAAAATAAAGATATCATTTTATTTCAACGATTTTATGCAGAACTATTTAAGTTGAATTATTGTCAAGGAAGCTTGACACTTAAAGCACATTTGAAAGTTGTATGTTTCTGTGAAGATAAATTACAAAACTAAGGAAAGTTATGTGGCCTATCAATTACTGTCATTTGTCTTTAAAAGCTATATTAAATTTCCAACAGGCCTTTACTTTGTAGCAGTATAATATCAGTTAAACTGTCACTTTTTATTGAATTACATTTTTTAGATAATTACATATACAAATCAAGCAAACTTACGCCAAAATTCGCTCGATTTCTGCCCTCTGCTCTGCTGCCTCCTCTGTATTTTGAGACTGCAGCTCTTTCAGTATTGCCGGTGTATCGTAATCATCCCCGTCCTCCGAGCCCTCGTCCCCTGATAACTTTCCTTTACTGTGTCCATTGGTTAGCGTGTGAAAAACCGGCTTTGAATCCGTATCACTCCCATTGAGTTTGGAACTGGAGGGAGACATCTGAAGACTATCCAGTTTAATTCCATAACCCCTAGGGCTTGGATCTAGGTCCTCCAAAGCTTGAAGAAGCACATCTTTGGTAACTCCGGAGTCCAATAAGGCGCTCAAAAGCTCTTGCTGCAAAGAAGTTAACTTGGAAACCATTTTTGCAAACATCTAAAGGAGGTACAGAGGGAAATACAGTATGTCAAATTTCCCCTCCTTACGCCTCCAAAGAGTTTCTCTGAAGACACCTGCTTCCAGAAGTTGGGCCACTTCCCTGTCGGACTGAATGATATAACTTGCCATGATGCTTCCAGAGGGCAGGCAATAAAAAATATGGTAATGAGTGGGCGGCTGGTGAAGGCCTTTATGCAAATGAGCAACCAGTCCGAGGCCATATTGACGCTCAGGTACAGCGTGTTTACACACTGGAGCTGGGCTGTTTTTATTTGCCTCTGTTATCAGCAAAACTTTCGAGAACTTTGGACTTTGTGGCCTTTTTTGCAGGGCTGTAATAATAATAATAATAATAATAATATTAAACCTAAAAAAAGTTTAAATAAGAATTTCGTTAAAAATCATTGTGCCACTGACTGTAGTCACTAAATTTTAAGTTGCTGACACGAGCCACAAAACAGTCTGATCTCAATCAATCTATTCACATTAAGCAAACTTACATCTCATTTTGGAACCAGACTCTTAGGGTTGGTTATATATGGGAATATATATACCAAACATTAAAAACCTTAAAGGAACGTGATTGAACGTGATTGCTTAAAGCCATTGATAATAATAAATGTATTGACTGCTAATGTTCTAAAACTTTGAACGTAACGTAAAGTTTACATTTTACAAATAGGCTATACAAACCCCGTCAATTAAACACACAAAAAAAACAATTAATATATTTTATTATGAAAATGCTATATTAAATTTCATTTTTTAATATTTATAGTTGAATAGTAATTTGTTACTGTGATGTATTTATTTATGTTTGCTTGGTTTATTGGAGAGCTTTATGCGTGCACGCGGCGGTCATCTCCCAATCAGTGGGCAACATGGGGTTGACACTGTAATTTTCTCATGCCTTTTTAACCATTAACAACAAATAATAACAAACAGCAAAAACTGTTTATCCAGAAAGTAACGCCTCAGCCCTGTTGTGAAAGCGTTGTGTGTTGTAGTGCGTAAGAAACGGACAGCGCATTCTCTCATATAGTCAAAATTCACCCACAGGTGCGTCGATCAGGACACAGAATCACCGAAATGAAACAGAAACACTAGGCCTGCGTTCTTCTCCAAAAAGAAGGAAAACGATGCACTCGTAAAACACTTTACTCATTGCACTGAATTTAGATAAAACATAAAAGTGCTATTCATTTATGCGCCACCAGGGACAGTTGTATGTGTTTGTGGAGAGGGTGAGCAGTTGGAAACGCATAAACGGCGCATGCAAATAGTCATTTAGCCAGAACACATGGTGCTCTGATCCCAACCATGAGATTTACCAGTCAGTCACGATATAACTGACAGAACACGATTCTGAAGTCACTCACTGATGCTGATAAATTTAGTTTGGATAAACTCACACCTGCAACAAAGTGTCTCTATAGCTTTTCTGTTCAAAGAGACTGCGAGGCTGTTTGAATATAGATTTGATATATTAGATGAAAATGATGTGGTAAGGGCATGGTGATAGACAGCTCGGTTTGCATCACAGGAGTAACTGTATTAAGTTCTGTGCAATTCTGGTTTCATTTGCTGACTGTATCAACACAATTTCAGAAAGTGCAGCATGAAGCTAAAAAAATACTGTTAACTTTAATTCTTTTCGTCTCTGCATTGAGATCTTGAGGAGGTTAAATGGTTATTTAGGTTTTGCCAGTTTGGTCTTCATTAGTTCTGCTAACAGAGGAAGAGAGTCTTATCCATCAATACATAAACCATAAAACTCGAAACAATTTATATGGCTTCACTGGAGATTAAAACGGTTCTTCTAAGGTTTACTTGGCGCACCAAATGGTAGGATTTGCACCAAAATGAGGTTTCACCTTTTGCATTGTCAGATACATCACTAAATGCACTAAATCAAACACTGCCAATTTCAACAGCGAGCTCAATCCAGTTGAAGTCAGTTCATGTTGGTTTCAGTGTGAACGAAATGAAGCAAGAGGTTTTAGGTTAACCATGAGTATGGCCGGTTGACCCAAACTGTGCTTGGCAGCCATTTGGATCTGTGACCTCCTTCCACCCCTCCCTCCATCACTGACTGGGACACAGAGCGGAACGCTTGGAAAGTTTTTGGGCGAAAAGGGCAGAGAAGGTATGGTGTGTGTGTGTGAGATTCAGCAGCCGCTGATCATGTCTTGTTCCACACAGTAATCCGGACCTTACACCCAGCATGCCCTCTTTGACCGTTCCACACCTCTGCTCACGAACTTAAAACCATCTGACAGCTCGTGTTGTCTATATGGTGATTTCGTAAGTTACAGTGGTAAATGGAACAGTATTATTTAAGGGTCACAGAGGCTTTTTTAAATCTGGGGGATATTTTGGTAAATTGGGTCACTGTTTTATAATGTTGTTATATAGCCAACCAGTGTGCACAAACGGAAATGGATGTTATTACCATCACACATTAAACACCTTATTATTTAATGTTTGCTGTATACTTATTTGTTAATTCACTGAAGCTTTACTTAACTCTGCCCTCTCGCTATGGTTGTGGGCAATATTAGCAATTTAGTGTTCATGGATCTGCACTTTGAATTTTCACTGGCAGCAGACCATCCAGGTACTTGGATATTAATTAAAAGATGATTTGGAACATGATTCAACTTTCAAATATGATTTAGGATGGATATTATGCAAATCAGGACAAGTGTTAATTGCTGGTTTGGGTGTGGCAAACATTGTGGTATGAGAATCATCAGCTGGTTTAATACTTCTGAGGGAGATTCTCTTTACTGTGAAACCCTCAATGAACCATAAGTGCCGCTGATCAAGAACTTCGATGATCTGATTGGATCACAGTTTCCACTGAAAACAAATGAAGACTTGATTTATTTCAGAGAAAACCGTTTCCTTACATTTTAATACATGCTGCTTAATAGCTTCAGAAACATAAGGGAGTTTCAGTTATGCTTCGTCAGTTAATTTTGCGCGAGGTAAAATAAATATACAAAATGAGACAGGTGTTTTGTTTTTACTAAAATTAAAGACAGTTCTTTCTTCTGCAGAACAAAAAACATATACATTTGTTTAATGTTGGTAATCAAACAACATCTGCCCCCAAAAAGCACATGAGACATTTCTCAAAATATCTTCAATTGTGTTCGACAGAAGAAAGTCTCATTCAGGTTTTGAATGACATGAGGGTGAATAAATGATGACAGAATTTGTTATTTTCGTGCGAACTACCCCTCTAACGTGGATATAGCAGCTCAGATCATTAGGTCTTCATATTCAAATCTTTGACTTTTGATGGCAGACTTCATCACAGCAAATCGGAGCACAGTCTGAGATCTCTCATGAAACCCTGGGATTACTAGATTCTTTTCTCCGAGACCTACATGAGAAACAGGACTCTAAAGATAACACAAACCTATACATTTACCCATTTATTCTGCCTGTCCAAGAGAAACATTTAGAAGTGGTTCAGTTGAGAATATTTAAGTGATCTCCTTTGCAAAGTTTCTTTCCTATTATTTCTATCCTCACCATTAGGGAAGCCTGCAAAATAGATTTTTTTCCTTAAATACAATTTCTGCAACATAATGTAATTCAGATTCCTGGTCGTCCTCCCTCTACATAAAGAGAATCTCAGATTTGTTTCATTGTGTTCTGTGCGGCTACAAAGAATCAGTTCCTCTCCAAACCTCAGTCTTTGGATAACTGACACGCTGTTGGTTCGGTTAACACACACAAGAGAGTAAGTTTGGCTATGTGTGTGCGCTATTTCTTCTTGAATTGTGCCCAATACATAAAAGCCTCCTTGTCCAGTTTACTCTTACAACTTCTACATGTGTGTCAAGGGCTGGTGATTCAACGCTCGTCATCCCCACATCCTTTGAGGTTGGTGAATTATAGGCAGGGCATACCGCTCATTCTCTTTTTGGCTCCTTTAATAATCTCATTCAAAATCATCCAAAAATCTATTCTTGCCCGTTTTTGATTAAGCAGATTCTTCGCCTACAGCTATAACAGCAGGTGTAAGGTTTCACTGTAAAATCATTTTAAACAGATGAAAGCTCACCTATCTCTCCATGACAATGAGTAGAGGCTACTGTCAAGATAAATGAACAAAGTATGGGAGGGTTCTACAGGGGAACCCTGTCTCTGCAGGGTCAGGGTGTCCTCAAGTCTTTAGCTCCTCATCAGGGCTCCATGACCCCATACCCACACCTCCCCTTCCTTTTTGCCCGGGAAGCACCGTTCCAATGCAATTCTGAATCATTACATCAGCGTACGAGTAAAAGGCCTTACTTGAACCAGCTTATAATGTTTGTAAAGGCTGCTTTAGGAAAGAATGTTCGAGCAGCAGAACGATACATGGGCATTGGAAATAAACAAACTATTTGCATAATACCATGAAAACCATTATTCTCCAAATTACCACAATTTTGTCTGGGAGAATAAAGGAAGAGTTTGGTTCCAAAATGAGATAACTCGTGTTTTTGTCATGTTTTCTAGTTCAAATATCTACAAACTCTTAAATCATGAAATACTTGACGAGGAAAGTTCCTTTAGATATGTAGTCTAGTTTTATGAAAGAAAATAAAAGAAGGTTAATGTTTAAAACAAGCAAAAATCTGGCAATGTGGTATACGATTTTTTTATATTATTTTCTTTCACGAAACTAAGACATGGGTCACTTTCCTTGTCAAGTCAATGGTTTTTATTTAAGAATTTGTAGTTGTACTAGAAAAAATATAGAAATAGTAAGAAATTAATTTTTTTTTGCAATGCAGAATGTGGGATAGACTCAACCTCGAGGTCATTTCGCGAACCATCTAATGCATGTTGCACACAAAGCTGTAAAAAAAATCTCAAACTAAGTGCAAATGTGATTTCGCAAACTTTACTGCTATTTGTAAGTTTTATGAACAATAATTGGTTGAGTGCAACTGCATAATTTTTTTATTAAATATGTATACCAATATTTCATTATATTTTAAAACTGTTAAAATCAACATCATTGATTGCGGTTACATGTCAATCAAACACCTTTTTTCCATTCTTGACCAGTTTAAGCAGCAAAAAGCACCAGACATACAGTACATGGCTAGTGTCTATGTATGGGTTTAATTATATTGCATGTAGGTCACTAAATTGCAAATGACCAAAAATGTTTATATCAAATATGATAAACATATTAATGCATCCATTAAGAAAATACTTAACTGCTGATATGAATATAGTTTTACATTCTCAATAACGGTTGAGTGTAATATAATAAGTTTGTACTCAGCAATACAGAGAGGTGTGAATGTTCGGGCTGCAGCACACAGCAGACCGGCACAATAAATCAGACAGCTGGCGCTCAGGTTAATAGCTGCCGCATATTCAAACGGAATGACTCAGAGAAAACAAATGACCCAAAAACACACATGCAGGCACACTGAGGCATGAAAGAAAAGGGAAAAAGACGCCAACCAAATCCCATTTCGTCCTCCAGCCTATAGGTGTACATCAACAACAGTGAAAGGTCACTCGAGACAAATGTGTTAGCTCGGTTCTGGTTTGCTGTGGAAGAGTCGAGTGGAAAAAGGTGAAGACTATTTGCTATAATTCAACTTTTTTTATTTTAAAATCACATACTTTTAATCTATTGTGTATAACTAAAATAAAACTTAAAATCTAAAACATTTGACCATAAACTCTATGTTTAGTCTGCCAACACCCTGCCACTCCTAAACATTCCGGACTAAGGAAGACCAAGGCCCATTTCCTGCTAGAGGGCAAAATACTGTGTTAGTTAGTTATTAGTGTTTTTGGCCAGTGCATTTGGTAGGGATTTGCATGTTCCGCGGCTGTTTTAAAAGTTTCAGTGGTCTTAATAGACACAGGGGTCTGTTATCTGCCATCAGCCTGCTGAAGTTTCACTCACTTGTGCCACCAAGAGGTAGCTCAGAGAAATAAACAATTACCATTAGAGGTCAAACTAATACAACAGATACAAAATAGAAAGAAGTCATCATAATTACATACATTTTTAGAATTCATTAAGGTTTTCAAAAATAAGTTTAAGATACATTTTGAATATGCTCTGAAGAAAATATAAGTGTCATGAGCACATGCAGTACTCGCTGTCATGTGCAAGAGTGATGATGGTGGTTTCCTGCGTTGCTTTATGATTACTAAGGTTTTGAGTGGTTTTGTGTTGCTCTGCGGTTGATAGGGTGTTCCGGGTGGTTTCTAGTGTATTCCGGGATACAAATAGAGCCCGAGATATATAGAGAAATAATCTAAAAGAGATCTGGTTTCTGTATTTCATTTGGAAAAACAAATAAAGAGTTTGGGAGGAACGAAGATTGTTGGTTATATGTTTCATAGCAATATCTAGTAGCTTTGTAGGCATGACTTCATGGTGCCTACACAAAAACTTACTTTAAAAATATACAGTATCTAATCTGAAAAACTCACAAAGTGTGATAACTAGCCCCAGGACTTTCCCACAGTTGAGATTCACTTTAAACATTGAGTTCAAGTGTCCGGCCTCTGCACTCAGGTTCCTCTGCGAACCTGAGCTCCACGCCATGAAACATACTGGAGGTCTGAACGGAGAGGTGCATCATTTTGGATATACGGTAACTCACTAAATCCACCCACCGTCTCACCTCCCACCACCCACCCAACATCCACACACAATTAAACATTCAAAGGCAATTACCTGCTTGGTTTCCTCTGTGATTAAGACTAGCTTTAGAGAAGTCGAATTAATGCACAGGCATGCAGGAAAGCCATTAGCGGCCATGAGAAGTGGAATGTTCTTACCAAAACTACAAAACAAACATAGCAGATATGCACCCAATTTGATACGAGAAAAAAGGTTTATCTGGTGTCATTACAAATTTCCTTTTTTTTTTTAAAGAAATGTTATGTCAAGTTTTTAGAGCATGTATCAGTCCGATTACAATTGCGTAATTATTTTCACAGTTACTCTCCCTAATGTACATCTTAACTGTCTGATTAAAATCCTACGGACAATTATATACACAGATTATAGTTAATATACTGTATATTTATAAAAGTCTACCAATACCATGTCTTCTATAAACCATGTATTTTATATTCTAACTGTTTTTCGTGATTGCTTTGTCCTTATTTCTATACTTTTCTTTTGTTCTACAATACATTTTCTTTAAAACTGTTTTGCAATAATCCTAAATAATGTTTGCGCTACAAAAATAAATAAAATTGAATTACAACAGAATGGTGACATAATATTCACTTATTTTATTAGTGTTAATGTAATTAATAATTAACATTTAATCCCAAAAATGCTACTGCACATTACTGTCTTTCATATATTGATTTATCATTTAATGTAACTTTATTAATCAAAGCCATCTGTCCGCAAGGCAGAAAAGCTTAAATCCTTGAAAGCTCTCGGGGAAACATCACAGACAAATGTAATGCTTTCTGAAACTTGAATAATTCAGAAACATGCTTTCAATCTCCAAATACAAAGGGCACTAAACCATCAAATGTATGTCTTGTTTATAGGCTGTAATGTTCCAGCCCAAATGTTTTATGACGATATATGACATGATGATATTGTGTTGGCTGTGCACGGATTGTTTTCACACAAAAGGCTGACTTATATTATTTCATCACCTCTTCGGGTAAGAACAATCATCTTATTTTATACCGCAGCAAATTCTTACTCCATTTTAACAGCCACCTCCAAACTGGGACTGACCACAAACAAGTGAGCAATAACTCTAATATTGTCAAATATAAAACGCCCTTTGGAGGTTGTTTGTTTTTGTTAAACAATCTATTATAACTCTAGACAAAATACTTTAGCATCTACAATGTTTGTTTTTCCACAATTTTACAACTTTTTCTTTTTAATCTCGATATAATCCCGTAAACCCAGGCTGTTTAGAACTGTTAATAGGCCTTTGTGGTTTTTGAGGTTTTAAACTGTACAGGTAAGCCAAAGCGCCACAGAATGAGGAACTCGGGTGTAAAGATTTTTATTTCTGTCAGCAAATTCTGTCATCCTGTTCTAACAGCAGCAGTAGCAGGTTATCTATATCCTCTTTATTCTTTTTTTTCAGACTGTCAATGAATAACAGATGAGGTGAGGAATCAGCATATTTCTCTACAGCTCAGACACTAATCAATGTTAGTGTGGTCTGTGTAAAACAGCTCTAAATGGAATTATTGTTTTACACTTCAATGTATCCCGTCCTCTCAGTATCAGGCTCACCTGAAATACAGGTGTACAGTTTCTGTGTGAATGAATATGTACATGAGGAATGCTGAGGTATGATTCACAGTTCAATATTACAAATAAAGGTGCTACACAATGTTATAGAAGAGCCATTTTTGGCTGTATGGTTCCATAAAGAAACGTTGACATCCGAATAACTTTTCTGTTTCACAAAAGGATCTTTGTAGTGGAAAAATTTTCATTAGATTATGACAAGGTAAGGAAGAAATGGTTCTTTAAAGAACCTTTAATTTATATCTTTTATGTCGTTGTGAAGAACTGTTTATTGAACATTTCTTTTTAAGAGTGTGAGAGAGCGCAGTTTAGTCAACGGTTCAGTTAACATCTTGGTTATGAAATTTGCATTAAGTATTTACTTTTTAGTTTTCCCAAAATCACAGATTGCATTACAGATATTTCAAGTATCACGGCAGTTCATGACAGTCAATATAGAATCTAGGCATGGGCCAATACCGGTTTCACGGTGTACCGCGGTTTGGAAAGTCATGGTTATAAAACCACTTAGTTTCTGTTCTACCGTTCCAAAGGTATGAGATGTTTTGTGCAGGAATCCATCAGGTTCTGTGCTATATTTTGTTTATGCTTAGTTAGTTGTTTGCTCATCTGCATTTAATTTATTTATGTATATGTATGGATGAATGCATGCAAGTTTAATTACTGGAAATGCATTTAAAAGAAGACCAAAAAAGGGTGCCATGCTTTCAAAATGTTGGGGAATTACTGATTTAACCTGACATACTGTTCATGTTTACTACTGTTCCAAATATTTTGTGTTGCTTAAAAATCTAATCTATTGTGTTCTATGTTTTTTACTCAGACATTTAAAATAACAAATTCAACCGTTATGGTTTGGCTTAAGGTTACCATACCGTCAAAATCTCATACCAATAGAATCTCACACAAATTTCCCCTTTTTTGTGTCACTCAGCACAACTTTTAATATACATAGGCCTACCGCGTGTGTTTATACATATAAATATGAAAAACCTGATAACATAAGAAGTCATACATATTTTACGAGGTGGCTAAGCCACCCCTTACTCCACTCCAAAACCAAAAATAAATCACAGGCGCAAAGGCAAATTTTGTTAAAATGAACACATTTTAGGAGGAAGCAAAGCAACGATAAAGGCTTACCCCTTGACTAACGTCACGGGGCAAAGTCAAATCTTTAAACGTTCTGAAACATTATTCTGTGGGCTTAACACTGTAAATATCATGAAACCAAACAGCTGTATTAATTAAGTAAAATCCTTTAAAGTCATTCAACTATTTTTTTTATAGTGGGACATATAAAAATTTATCAAAAATCCAACAGTTCATTTCTCTATAATGTATATGGATTATTTAAGTTTATTTAATGAAAAAATAAGTATTTAAGCAAATTATATTTTTGAATAGACACTATTTTTGGTGAATTTTAATAGAAAATCTTTAATTTCTCAGATTTACCTAATTTTTACTTACATTTACCCTATTTAAACAATATATTTCATTGATTTCACAGCTGTAACATGTAATACATTTGTTTCAGGGTAAATTGTTTCTTGAAAAATGAGGTCATACGAATTCACACGAATGAGCCATGAAAATTTTCCCACCAGACTGCATTAAAATATAAAAAGATAGATTGTATAAAAACACATTAGATTAAAAGTTGTGCTAAGTGACACGGCTAAAAGCCGTGCTGACTGACTTGAGAATATGGGAAAATGTGTGTCCACGAACACGAATCAATAGATTCAATTTCATTTCCATGAGACTGTGTTGCGTATTCAATTGTTGCAAGGTGGCCTGAAACTCAAAGTGGATCTGCTTGGCATATTCTCTCAATAACCCCCCCTGCCAATGCCAACACCACCAAGAGATCACAATCTTCTGCAAATACCTGATGAAATGCCAGCTAATGTTAAACTCAAAGTTACTCATTATTTCATGAGTAAAGAGGAAAACTTCACACTCAATCAACCATGGCGTCTGTCCTGACGTCCCGAGACACCTTTGCCATCAACACACATGGATTAATTTAACTCTTTAAACTTAATGGGTCAAGTAAAATGACGTTTTAAAATGGCAGCTGAATGATTTTTGTTTGCGCAAAGCTAAAATGAGAAAGAATCGATTAAGATCTCATTCAAAGGGAGAATGCTCTTGTTTTGTTTGATGTTGTCACTATGGTGCTGGTCGGGTGATGCCGTTGGGTGAGAGGACATATGGCGAACAAACCGCCAGCAAATAAGATCACAGGTGGGTCATCATCAACCTGAACCACCCCCCCAGGGTGGACTTTTGTCCCTTCTCTTCCATCTCCACGCTTCTCTGCTCCTTCGCTAATGAATTCATCTGCACATCTCCATTCCTTAGCCAGCACATTAACCCTGACCACTGGAGCCATCCTCACGGAAAGAACGGTCCCTCTCCAACCATGTAGGGCCTCATCGGATTGACCTTTCCACCTTGGCACCGCCTCCTTCTCGACAGAACTTCAGCCCCATCGCATTTCAACACAGAACCAATGCATGCTCAACCTCCTGCCCTTCAGTCACTCACTCAACTCTTGCCAGGCATGACAGAATGTTGACAAGCCATGGGGGTCCAACTGCACACTTAGAAACCTGCCCACCTGGGTACCCGCCATTCTTTAAACTGCATGCCATCACTACACTCACTACATCGAGAAATAGAATTGTGGAAATGCATGGCCGACCAACCCCTCACAAGCTATTACTAGACTGCTTCCCCGACCTCCTGCTGAGACTATTGACCCCAGTGGAAAAACATATAGACCTCAGCGATGTAATAATAGCAAATAAACTAGAGCATTAAAAAGTATAGTAAAGTCAGAATTTTTCTAAAAATAAAGTGCTGTGATGGTAACTTTCTATCATCATTTGCTCAGACTATTATTATATACTTTATATCTTAGATAGAGAATCAATCTTATTCAGCCCATGTTAAAAATAAATAACAATTGTTTTAGAAATAAGGTTCTGCTTATCTGGACTATCTTGTTAATATCTTTTAACCTTGTCATCTGTCACCTTGCAGATGTTGATACCAAACTTCTGACTATCGTCCAAAAAACAGCAATATTAGCACATTATTTACCTGAAAATGAGATCGAAATGTATGTAAAACTTAGTTCTACATACATGACAACATATTTTTTGCATATACTATACAAATTATTTTTTTAGTAGCTCTGTTGGTAAATGTTTGTAACAAAAGTTTTATGGATTACTAAAATGTTATGTTAAAAACATTTGAATGCCAAAATAACTGGAAGTGACAACCCTATAGTAATATCATATTAACTCAATTAACAAAAGATGCATTCTATCTAAAAGCGAATGCTCACCCAGACCTGCCCTAAAACGCCTCGAGTAACCACACGCCCAGAAATCTACGTCAGTTCGTGGTCTGATTTGACTAAGACCGCCCAAATGTATACGCAAGTAAGGTGGGCGTACCTGCCAGTACAATTGCTTTGGAACATGATGTTTCAAATATGGTAAGAGGCTTAACATTTCTGTCACACGCTTGCAGTATTCAACCAATCACTACGCACTGGTTAACTGGCCAATCATAGCACACCTCACTTTCAGAGCGATGAACTTTGTAAAAAGTGAAGTGAAAGTGACCTATTTGTTGTATGGTTACCCATACCCGAAATGTGACCTTTAACCCATCCAGAGAGTAGTGAACACACGCACAACAAGTCATGAACACACGTTCACCAGGAGCAGCGGGCAGCTATCACCGCAGCGCCCGGGGAGCAATAGGGGTAAGGTCAGGGCACAAGGGCACCTCAGTCGTTACCCGCCGGCCCTCAGAATCAAACCGGCAACCTTCTGGTCACTAATCCGACTCTCTAACCATTAGACCACTACTGCCCAAAATCAGTGTGACTCATGTGGAAAATACTGCGTTTTTTAACCTAAAATTGTGTATTCACATTGCATTACATCTAAAATAAATGATAATATTAGTTTAAGCCGTGTCATATGACCCCTTAAAATCACCATGAAATCAAACAGGAAAATTGTATTATTATAAGCAGTGATTTTTTATTAATTTGCACTTGTAATCTTTAATCAAAAACATTAAGCTCCTCTCCCCCTCTCAACAACAACAATTCACCATACGACGTCAGCAACAAAAAAGAGGTAGGACTATACTAGCATTTTGAATGTGCCACTATACCGGCATTTTGAAGCCCTCCCCTTCAGACCCAACTTACAGCAAACCAATTAAAAAGGGAAGGGCAAAATAAAGCCCAGTCCTAAAAAATGTTTCTAATTTCAGAAGACGTTTCACTCGGATGTACGTCACGATACAGAAAAGAAGTCGATCGCAACTTCAGTTTCATGTTGACTTTAGAGGGGGAGTTCACCCAAAAATGAAAATGTTCATCATTTAACCTTCATGTCATAGTATGTGTATGACTTTCTTTCTTCTGCAGGACACAAAAGAAGATCTTTTGAAGAACATTGGTAACCAAACAATATCGGTCCCCGTTGACTTCGATTGTATGGACACAAATTCACTAATACATTTCTTGAAATATCTTCTTTTACGTTCCACAGATGAAATAGTCATATACAGGTTTTGAACATGGTGAGGAGAATAGATGATGACCAAATTTCTATTTTTTGGTAAACTACCTCTTTAAGTATTTAGTATATTTGATTCATAGTGGAAAGTCCTTTTACAATCCTAAGAGCCAAAAATTCTACCAGGACAGTGGTGATCTCATTTCTTAAATTTACCAGTATAACGTCGAGATTACATCTTAACCAGTTTGACGGTACCACATGCAGCGCAGAGGTACCGAACAGGTAGAAACTGTGTCCCTGCGGCAAATCGGTCAATGAGCATGGAACCAAGCTCGAAATTCTCAGCAACACTCATAAAGCATTGCGCCGCTTTACAACCTCATTGCTCAACATCACATGCCTTGCGAGATGGGATTTTACCTGAGATAACGCAAGAAGGATCAAGCTTGGCTCTGATCTGACCTTTTGGCTATCCTTAACACAAACACAGAGAGAGCAGGAAACTCATGGACACGGTCACCATAGTTTTCATAAGGGGTTCTCAGACCTCCCAGGGCTTTCTGAATGACATTAAAAGTAAGGCACTAATGCACAGGAGCAATGCAATAAACTCCTGAACTGCTGATCAACAAACTGTTGAATCTTGAGCCAAGACCAAGTTTTTCGCCAAAATCAAAGAGCTGCAGCGCGTTCACTGGTAGATCTTATAAATCATGTCTCGGAGATAAGCTAATTGCCTTACCCTTGACAGCAGCTCAGAGAGAAGGCTGTAAAAGGGCAGGATTACATGTGTAGACCATAAAGTCATGAAGGAGAGAGAAAAGATGTTGAAAGAGCAGGAATCGAAAAGAAAGCACATTTACGGCTTACATGCTTTGGGTAAGAGTAAGAACAAAAGGATAATAATACGTTTTGCGTGAAGGAATGTCATGAAAACAGATGAATCAATTTTGTGATTGAGGTTATGGAAGTCAAGTAGGAGTACGAAGCAGATTCAAGGTGCATATCTTCCTCGACTGTTTATGGAGTGCAGAGTAAAGGTCGAACGGAGCACAACCCTCTATCAAGACACTTGCTGCCTCATAAAAGACTGTGTGGATCACCTTTACCCCGTTTCTTTTAGTATCACTGTTGGCCAACAGCACAAAAAAACACAGATTTTAGAAATAAAATAAAAACACTTTAGTGAAAACTTCTCCTAAATGAGGATTCAGTCTTAATATTGTTGGCTGCCTATTGCACACATTTTAAACTGCGCTGACGGATTTTAACTGCATTTTGCATTCTAAATAATAGTTTTAGTGAATCAGTTTAATGGCATTTACGGCCCGGCATGTAGTTGTTCAACGTGACTGCCTCAGACATTTCCTGCAATGCTTTGTTGGGTCCCATATGGCTGCCACTCAATTTAGAGCAAAGCTATTAGAACAAACTACTCTTGGGGGCACGAAGGTAGATTGGGCATGACGTTAAGAAGCTAATCGTCTAAATGTCCCCTGTGCAAGGACAAACTTTGAAGAACAAGGACAACTGATCTAAAACGAAGGAGTTTCTAAAGAGGTTTTGTGAAATGTGAAGCATTTTGAACACTTTATGAAGCATATGGAAACTTGCCTAAATGAAATGCTTTCAACTGTAGACTTTCTTTGTTAGTCTGGTCATCTTCACTTTCTCTCGCACCCACATGGAGTATAACAATCAGCCGCTATTAATGAAAAGAAGTGGGAAAATCATTAACTTTTCAGGGGAAATCCTGTCGGTCTCATCCTTTCCAGACTACAAATATCACAGGTCCTTCTTGACATCACCATGAAAACTATGTGATCTTGATAAGGACCGTGGGGAGGACATCTTTACTTCATTGGTGTTGTGCATTACTTCATATTAGAAACTGGGACTTTTCTGGCTGTCAGAAAGCCAAACACATTTACAGCTATGGTGGAATAACAAATGCAACAGAATGGAGATGCACCCATTAGTAATAACAGCATTTGTATTTCATCTTTGTTCAACAGATCTGAAAAGTATGGCAAAAGACTGAATAACCAGACGTGTCCTCCCGAAGCACCTTACCCTGCTGGGCATAAACTTGCAAAACCACCACAGCCATAAAAGCTGAATGAGGAGCAAAACAAAGAGCCATGCACCAGCACATCTTATCACAAGTAATGGGCTGTAAAAGAAACTAAAAGACTCTTGAGCTCCTGAAGCGTGGTTGTTATCTGAACCTACATGATCAGGTTCTCCAATTTAATGGTGTCGTGAACGGAGAACACAGAAGCTGCCCAGACATAACATAGTGTCAAAATACCAGGGTATATCAGAAATGGATATTACAAACATGGCTAACTACATTTATGAAAAATGATCCATGGTTTAACTATAGTAACCATGTTTCTTTGTTTGTTTTATTTGTAGTCAAACCATAGGGATCATGGTGCTGCTACAGGAACCACAGTTTTACCATATTTGTATTAAAACAGTGGTTATACAAATGCCCCAAAAAACATCTAAGGGCTCCTCAAGATGACATCAAAATATGAAAAAAACAGAAACCACCCATTTCCATTAAAAAAAACATTGTATCCATGAAAACCACTACACAATTAATTTATGTTGTTTGTTTTGGGCATTATTCAACTCAACTTCATGTATATAGCGCTTTCTACAATTTTCTTTGTTACAAAGCTGTACATGAGACATATTGACTATAAGCAAATCAATTAAAGTTATATACCTGTAAAAACAAGAAAAAGGACACAGAAGACAGACAGACAGACATATCCACATACAAACGCTCCACACACACAATATGCACACTACTAACATACATAGACATAGACACACACGGGGGCGCGCACACACACACACACACACATAATGGGATTTAAAATTCCAGTAGGCTTTAAAATCCACCAATAGAATGCATCACATACCTATAGACACCATTACAGTTTCCATTAAAACCCATTATACCAGTAAATTCATTAGAGTTCTATTGTTTTTCATCAGTGATTTAGGACAAAAACAAGCAATAAAAGCTAAAACTACTACAAATCGAGATATTTTCGTGTTTTTATGACAAATGTAACAAATCTTAAATCTGTAAAAATTGTGAGTTGGGGCATTCAAATATTGCTGTGGGCAACTTCTGCCCAGAATCCTGTATTGCATTGCTTCCTGATCAGAAATCCTTATAACTATCGAAAATCCCAAAGATTTACAAATTAAAGATGAAAGATTTTAGTAACTTTCGACATATGTTAACAGCACTTGTTGTACCTTGGGCGCAATCCATGTTTGAAGAGAAGTCCATTTTTATTTCGCCAAGGGAGTAAGAAAGTATTACATATGTCGCAAACACAATATAACTGTGTTCTAGAAATGTAAACACAAACTTTAAAATCGCTATTTTATACAAACGCAGCGTAGACATTTGACGCTCTCTCACCATGTAACGTGATGTTTCCATAGCTACGGCGGCGATCATGTTGCATGTCAACGGAGATGTTACGTGAGGAGAGAGCTCCCTCTTGTGGTGAAAAGATGCAGCAGCAAGCCTCTTTAATGGCTGCCGACACTCATTTTATACTGATATCACTGACAAATCATGACACTGGCTTGCAAACGAAAAAATAATAGAAACAATCAATGGAATACTTATTAATTGAATGGTTATAATGGGAATTGTATCGATGATGTCAGCTGATAATGTGTTGGATTCTCATGTGGGATCTTATCACATAAAGCACCATTAAACGCTGAATAAGGCCCAAGATGGTTTCATCTGACCTCCGCCCCTGACCCAAAGTTAACTGCCTGAGTTTGGTTATAAATTACGTTTATTTTATATTGCTGAATTATATATATTATTGAATTACATTGCCATTTTATAGCTCATTAATTATATTAAATTATATGAAAACTACTCGGTCAACCAAGTTAAGATTGGGCCACATATTTGACGTTGAAACCGTAATGGAAACCATAAGAATTTGTAAAGCTTTTATCAACCGAAAACAACCACATGACAAAACAGCAATTTTGATGACACATTTTTATTAATATGACAGGGCTATGTTTGGTGGTACCTGAGTGGGTACTCTTTCACGGTGTGCAAATGTACTCACAGTCCTACTAACAGAGAAAGCCTCAAACAGCATGTGCTATGTGCAAACTTTACAGCTCTATGTTTGTGCAGACATCCACTGATCAGAACGTAAACAAGACACATGCAAATAAATCCTACTAATCCGAAATTAAACGGCAGAACAGAGGACAGGAAGATGCCCGACGACATGTGTTGCGCATCTACTTATTACATTCAGAAAACTGTTCTGCAGACAGATGAAGACAACACGCTATGTTACAATCTGTTAGCTTGATACTTGGTTGTAATGAGTTACATATGAGTCTCCATTCCTAAACTCTATATTTCTAGTACATAAATCATTCTATTGAATATTCAGGTAGACATCGTCAAATATCAATATGGGGGACTCTGAAATGCAATATCTCTCCTGTATCAAAAACAAAAATTAGAGGTAATGAGAATATTATATCAAGAGGGGTCAAACTATATAGACTAGCCCCCATACAGCTGTGTGCTTCTGATCTTTCCCCAAATACCCCCAAAATGGCATAGTGCATGGAACTTTTCAATTATAACAGCACTAAGTCACCAAAAAGATATAAATTCACAGTAGACAAATGTGCTGGTCAATACACATTTTCTAACTTTATTACACTCCCCCCCCCCATTTTAAATTCAACCAACATGTGCTAAGAAAAACTTGGAAGGACCATTAACAAAAATTGTCAATTAACAAAGGGGCTTCTAATAAAAAGCAATTGAACTGCAACATGTACACAAGTAGTATAGGATATGATCCATGCAGTTGTGCACAGCCAGCGTTGTCATGGTATGGTCTCATTTAATATTCGTAGTGTGTGGGTAGATACAACATCAGCCACCAGTGCATCACAGTCTTCATTGGAAACACATTCTGTCTGGTCTTCACTCAGCCAGACTTGAACAGGAGAATGGCCACCTGCCCCAAGTAGAAGTAGATGAAGTGTTTCGTCTCGTGGGTCACATAGCTGCCGAAGTTCCTTCCCACAATGCAATGCCACGTCGGATTGTATTTCTTATCGAACTCCTGTAACACGAGGAGATGAGGTTTTAGCATCAAAATGCTAGCTCGACAAAAGGTTACGAGTCTTAAATAACAAGCCGAGCGCAATGACAATACAGATTTCATCTCGGTGCGATTCACCTTTTTGATGTATGCAGCAATGTCCTTCTCGATGTTGTATTTCTCCATTGCCTGGGTGGCACAATCGACAGCATCCTGCTGCATATCTTCAGACATGTCAGCGTTCTTGATCACAGCCTTCCTGTCAGTCATGGTGCCTGAAATTGATGTAAAGAAACAGAATTAGGTTTGGAGAAGTATGGTGAGCATTTCTCGCAGGGGACAGATGGCTTCACCGATAGTCCAGTTGTGTCGAAACAGTGGGTCCTTTCATGCGTAGTTCTGCTCCCACAATGCCAGGTGAATTCCCGACAGAATGCCTCCTCCTCAGAGGATTGTATTTGTTAAGGTACGTTAGTTGAGTGACATCACTTCCACGAGAACCAAACAGGGCTCTGTGTTTATACGTCATTCCAACTTTGTTATCAGTAACATCTGTACATAGACGTAGATCTTTGTCGACTATAAAATGGCTAACGGGGCAAGTAAGTTTCAATGCATACAGGGGGAAGACCAGATACAGAGGAATGGTGCACAGCTGATGTCAGCACTTCAACTCGTACCATGTTGATCACACCTTTGACGCCCGATCGTGGCTTATTTTAACGCTTGTTAGTAAAACGATTATGGTCTCGATTCACGCATCAAGTCAGCATGGAGAACGCTACGTCACTCCATTCACAGCGTGCGAGTTTGATGTTCGAGCATATCAATGAAACTCTGGACGTCCAGGTGCGCGCGGATTTAAATGGCGTAGCATGACAAACGCATTCTTTCGTTGAGCAACCGACCCGAAATCATCTGACAAAATAGCCGAACTGTTACCCCCCAAAACGTCATGTGAATGTGTGCAACGAAAGCCTCTCAAAATCCACGCACTGAATATGTGTTGATGACTCGAAAACGATAAACTACTCGACTCACCTGTCAGCAATATCGGGCGACAGAAATGTGCAATTCAAAACCGGTCGCTGTCGTCGTTCCAGATGTCCCTTTGACGCTATGAGAGGAACATAAAGATGAAATTAAACGCCGACTGGTGCCCGCTAAAATCCCTGGCTCTTCACAATGCCGTCCTACACAGCGCTCACCATTGGCTACAGACCAGCCGCTCCCTGCGTCGCTCTGCCAGCATCTTATTTCAACCCACAATGCATCTTTACCCGTGACCAGAGGGAAACGCGCGTGTTTGGTTGTGGGCACGGACAGGATTGTGTAGGCCTATTGCCAGGATGTGCGGAAAAGAGCTTAAATTAGCCTTGGTGGACGTTTGCAATGAAAACACTTCACGTTGAGTAAACACTTACTGCAAGGTTGTGGGTTTAATGGTTTGTTCCTGCCGTGGTGTAGAACAATGAGGGTTGTGTAAATGTCAGAGTTGTGCATTTGTGTGCTTGCTAGATACGTATATCATTGCTTTTTGGATGAACGGCTGAAGGTTTATTAATGCAATGATGAAAGCAACATTATAATGATCACCAACGTGTTATAGTTACTGTAAAAACAAACACAATTTCATTACCTAACCTAAAAGATATATACAGTTGCTAAGCAACGTTAATACTAATTTTCTTTACAAAGGACTTGGTAATGTCATTCAGAACAGTAAGCATTGAGAAATAGGAATTCACCACACAGAAGTTATGTACCAACAAAACCTTTATTAAAGCAAATCCCTGTTCACTAAAAAGAATCAAGACTCTTATGTTAAAGGATCTGTCCATTAACAGGAGAGTGCAAATCTAAAAATGCCTGAGTAAACCCCCACCCATCCCAAGCGTACTTTTAGTTTACCATACTGCTCCTGTCGATTCCATTCCAATTGACTCCTCCAGCATCTGCTCCTCCAATGTGTTAAAAATGAAGGGCCAGAAAGTATAAACTTCCCAATGCGGTAAAGTGAAAATAAAGGGGTCTGGGAGGTACTTTTGAACTGTGGTCCTAAAAATCCTATGATCCTGGGGCATCTGATCCTGTTCCATGTATCCAGCATTCCCTATCCCTATCTTCATTATGTACTGATCCCAGTGATCCAGGTTCCACTGAGCCTCTCCTCCAATCCAAACCTTAAAATTCCAGCTAAATCAAAACAAAGGAGGTAAAGAGTTAGAATCAAATCCACTCAAACCTGCCTTTCTTGATGCATGCATGTAGCGCTAAAGCCAAAACACATCATCTTACAATACCTAACACTATACCTAAACGTAATTTTACATGTTCAACCTAAATCGTCAACTCCATCTTGTGATTTGAGATTATTTAAAAGGAAACTTAAAAAGAACCACATACATGTCACTTGATTACTGAATAATTTGGAGAGTTAACCAAATAGAGCCCTGTTTTAAACTTGCTAGTGAAATATTGAAACAGGTTTTTTTTTAATTCACCCTTTTCTGCAACAAAGTATGGATTCAATAATCCTTTATTACAAAGCATTAGTTTGGTATCATGTCTAGAGGAAGACAGCATAAAATACAATTACTGTGGAACCCGCTACCCCATGAAAATTCATACATGACATTTACAAAAATATTGGGGGCCATTACATAACCCATTGGTTGGTCTATGAAAGACTTCCACTTAATATTAAAAACGAAAAAAGATGGATGGGACAACTCAGTTAAAAATGCATGATTAAAAAGTAAAAAAACAAGACCAAGGGTGGGGGAAAAAGGGGATGACCAGAAAAGGAGGGGAAGACAACATTCAATACATATGCCTCATGAAAAAAGGGGAAAACCTAAAGCATATGTTGTGATGTGTAAAGACTGTAAAAACAAATGAGTCAACAGCTCCACCAAAAAGTTGACCAGACAGGTGACACTGGAGCGGTTTAGGACCGAGAGCGAGAACGGCTATGGCGAGGAGAGTACTGCGGGGATCCTCGGCTGCGCCGTGGGGAGTAGCTACGGCTGCGGTTGTTGCTTCGGCTGCGACTCCTGCTGCGACTGCGGCTTCTGGACCTTGATCTTCCATAGCTTGGACTGCGAGGACCATCCACCTTCACACGAATGTATGCGGTTTCTCCCTAGAAGAGAAAAGGAACTATCCACTGAGCATGTATAACAGAAATACGATTACATTTTCATTATACTTACCAGAATTCCATTTAAAACACCTCTGTCAATGTAACACTAGTCTTCCCTTATGCAATTAACATAATATGCCCCATCTGCTCTTTTCCATTGACCATGTCAAAGTGCCTGAAAACATCTTTGATCTAACATGGCAGGGTGTTGAACGAAACTCACGTTAAGAGTATACATGGTCCCTGTATTTCAATAACCCATGAGTCAATTGGATGCAATGCGTGGATTACAAGACATCAAGCTTGCTCACATCGGGCATTATTCATGAAACATTCGTAAATATACGAGTGAATTGCGCGTAAAATATCCCTTCCTGAAAACTTTCCTTCGGATTCACAAATACTTCAAACGTCAGATATGATGGTTAAAAGAATATTAATTAATTTGAAAATGCTGTAACACTTTAATATCAACTTCTCCGTTGTTGTGTATGGTGGTTGGTAGGGAAATGTAGTGTTTGTCCCACCTCTTTGCCACGGTGCTTTGATGGCTGTGTAAAAAAGGACAGTGACGAGCTCTGCGATTTACCCAAAGTTTGAAAGTAAAAAATATTAAAAGACCGGGCAAAAGAAATCATGAAATATAATTATGATACATAGTGCATCCAAAACGCAGTGTCATCAGTTTGTCTAAAAGAATGCAGAACGTTACGTGCAGTTTTACGCACTACTTACACGTGGAGCAGGTGTACATTTCTTTCGTACAAAACATTGTGAAAATACGAACACACGTGAATCCTAAAATTTACAATAGAAAAATGTGATTTACACAAAAATAAGTTATGCTCGTGTTTCATGAATGAGACCCATTCTGAGGAGTGGCTTTACAAAAATGTATTCTCCAATCACTAGTTTTCAAGAGATAATCTCCCTAAACGCTGTGCATCTTGGGCCAGTTGCACCAGGGTGTAACCCCATGTCGGATTTAACTACGTCCAGACTTGTGAAAAATATTAACACCTGTTGCACCATCTAAAACTTCGACCAGGCGCAGCTACGCTCAGCTTAGAGGCCACATTCTACCGCACTGAGAGTGACATTCTTACTGCCTCAAATAACTTATTTTATAACTACGTAACATTTTTAATCACAGTTAAAAAAGGCTTACGAAACTAGAAAAAAAAAACTTGCATGCAAATTAAATTATGAAAAAGACGTCTGACACGAATCAGTGCTCCATTCCAGTTGGTTTCATATAGCCTATAACTGTGGTGATAACTCGTTGATTAATTCTCAAAATTCAGTGCCGCTAAAACGAGTTATCAGCAGGGCGGAATGTGTTAAATAGGACCGGGAGCAGGGACACAGAAATCATTAGGCTACAAATAAATTCTAAAACATCACTTTTCGTTTGGGTGTACAGTATGAAATTATTAGACACTTCGTATATATTCTTTTTTAAGAGATGCAAGTTTCTTTTACTTAAAATATGGAGTTTCAACTCGTCCAGTAGATAAAAAAACACTTTAACTTATTTACTCTATTCCTTGAATTCCTCCCATTCTATTATACTTTACCCTCGAATAATGTCCCTAAAATTATATCAGTTTTCATGAAATACAGTTAACTGCAGACAACAGCAGATTTGGTTCCGTTCATGTAATGTAAATATAATTTAATATAAACCTCAAGAGCATCAGCCTTTCATTCGTTTTTGTGAAAGGTATTTGACGGATATATTAAGTTTCTTGCTCCTCAGGTTCTTTTACCCCAAATTTCTGATTGCTTGTGCTTTCAGCAATTTCTTCCGTAACAGCAAACAGCATCCTACTACTGCTCACAAATCGCACTTGTGTGGTAACGTTAGATGTGCACTTGTCAATGAAGAAAGCAAAAATTCACTTTAAAATGCACAATTTTCTGTAGATAACGCAGGCCGAGATTCATCGCTACGCATTCCATCTGTATTAGACGTGACATCTCAATTTTATACTGTATTTTTTTTCTCCATGGAAAAACGTCAAGAATTTTTACTTAAGCCTACTCTGACGAAAGATTTAGTCTCAGATGTACGCTACGCCTTAGGGGGCATTTTACATCCAGACTTGTCTTACGACCGGGTGTACGTCCAGCTGGTGCAACCAGCCCCTTAATCCTACCATAACAGAGGCTTGCTTACCTTAATGAATTATCCAATGCTAAGTCAAGCAAATCCAAAAGTTCAGATTAAAATCTAAAACCTACCTCGTGCGAGCGGAATTTTGTGTTATCCAGTTTTCGAACAGCGTAGGTCATGTCTTCTTTACGAACAAACTCCACCACGCCAGTTCCATCTCGGAAAACGTCAGCATAACATACATCACCTGCTTCACGCATGTGATCCTTCAAGTCCTGCCAGCTACCGCTTGGTGGAAGACCTATGAGGGAAACATTTGCATTTTTAAACTGCTTTTAAACTCGTAAGAACCTTGATAAACAAAATGGAGGATCGCTTACCTGAAACTATTACTCTGTACTCCGAACGTCTGGATGGGGGTCCGTATCTACCCCTTGGAGCACCACCTCCAAAACCACCACCTCCTCCGCTGCCGCCTCCTCCTCCTCCTCCTCCGCCCCCCCTCCCCCTCCTCCTCCGCCACCACCACCACCCACCTCCCCTCCTCCTCTCCCCATACCCCGTCCACTCCTTGGGAACTCCACTCGAAGCCGATAACCATCATAGTCATAGCCATCCCGAGCATAAACGGCATCTTCTGCATCCCTATAGGAAAAAAAATGGGAAAAGCATGTAAATGTAGCATGGCATGTACAGACCCGGACTTTGTGGTTAGGGGGTCGCAGGGAGTAAACCTACAAACAGAGTGCTAATCCACCGCCAATCTGACCAACTAAACACACTACCCAGAATGCAATGCATACCGAGAATATGTAAAACATTTCAAGCCAAAAGCCACCCCAGCTGACTTTAACCACTCCAAAACCACTCATCTGTTACAAAGCTCATTTCCATATACAAAGTACAAACCTCATGCAAGCGTCAAACCAACCAAAATGAAAAGTGTTTATGTACCCATTTACTACAAAGCAGTATGTTTTGATGCAAAAATAGATTCATGTGCCTACATAAAACCGGTGACCTTTACACTATGATGTAAACCAAACGTGCTTTTTGAAAACAGTGAGCGCGGATAAGCTAATTAGCATGCTAAGTTAGTTAGCAACAGCACGAAAACTAAAAAGCATTAATGCCAAAACCTTGTTTTCCGCGAACACTAAAGCATACGTTCGTATAAAGCACGTTATCATAGAAGTTATCTGAAGACTTAACTTGCTCAATTCTGTTGTTTAAAGCAAACACATTAGTGCCACATGGCTAAAGGCTTAGTTTACCCACCTGGGGTCTTCAAACTCGACAAAGGCAAATGGAGGTCCACCTCGTCTGTTTTTTAGATCGATATCGCGAATAGCCCCATACTTGTAAAACACGTCTTCGACATCTTTAGTGCGGATATCAGGAGGCAAATTGCCCACATAAATGCGGCAGTCATTACTCCCAGCAGGGCCGCGGATCACACCACCACCAGACATGTCGGTAGAAATACAGCTTTAACCTTCCTGCAGATCAAATGAGATAATCAAGTTACACTCTTGGAGAATGAAACAACTATATGTTAAAAGACCTAATGAAAGCACACAGACTACATCACTCAAATACAAAACAAAGAGGCTTACTATTGTTCGCTGCACTTGTACGGAGAACGTGTTCCTCTGACGCCGCGCGAGTCGCTTCCTCTTCAGCGGGCGCGCTTTACCCGCTGCGGAGTAATCTGGGAACATTCACTGATCGGCGGGTTATGGCGCAGCTACATCCGCGACGCACAATAGTTCACACATCAACGTCCAAAACAAGCAACGTGTTTTAATTTAGAGCTGATATATGGGTTAGATAAAATTAAATTATGTCAAGATTTTTATTATCCACTGTGGTCTTGGGGTGGAGCCATTGTTCTACTTATTTTTTGCACCTGCTGCTGTAAAATGTGGATTTATTTACAATAGAAGTCTAAAACAATCATCTTCTAAGCCATTTTATGAATATTCAAGTTAGGCTTGTGACTCTAAAGCAACATAACCTATGAGCTTTGATGTATTTAAGAATATTGCGAAGAAATATCGATATAAAGTGCATCTAGCACATCCAGTAATAATAATATAGTTTAAATAATAGGCCTATAGCCTAATTTATATACAATCTAAAACGTTTTTTTCTATTTTGAAATTGAATGCTGTGTTCTGAAAGAAATGGTCAGATACCACTGAAATATTACACAGATTTACACAAAAAGTGATGCTAAGAAAAAGGCAAATATTGTTAGAAAAACTAATTAGAAAAAAATTGTTCCTTATTTTTTTTTCTTGTTAATCTACACACTATTAATGTTGATTTAAAATGAACAATTCAAGTTTTACATGAACAAAATAAAATGATTATCAAACGACAATGTTAATGTTTATATTAAAGTTTTGTATAAAAATAGAGCACAGATGCAGCTTATGCTTTCACGATTTATTGCAGCATTTTCAGTTCACATTTACTTTGCTCATACATTCAGGACAAACATACAAAACAAATACTCCTTAACTTCACGCTGTTATTTGTCATCAGAACATTCTCAATGCTGAAAGGATGAAATACAGACACATAGCACAAGATAAATCTTATGAACTAAGAAACGAATCCTCTGAAATTCCTTATTTATGTTAAGAATAAGTAATAAGGATCAATATTCCGTCACTTGAAACTTACCTGTAAGAGTGATTCGTACATACTCAACAATCACTTCAGTGAGTTTCATGAAGAACACATTTTATATTAGTTTTATATTAGTATCACATTTATGAGTTAATATAATCAATCAACATTAGTTTTTATGGCAGTGGCAGTGGAGTTAAGCTAATGCTGAAGTATGTGAATCAATAGCATTTCAATATGCATGGCTGGACAGGTAATGGGATAGACCAGTGGCACCACTGCTGTCCCCACCAAACGTGTACTTTCCTTGGGCTGCCAGACTGTTGATCTGAAAAGACAAGACAGAGGTAGAAAGGAGTAAGTGATGATTACCAGTGCAAATGTTGCTTTCATGACCTGTCTGTCAAAAAGAGAATTTGCTTGTCATGCCTCTGCGCGTTTGATGAACTCCTCAGTTGCAGCTCTCTCGTTTTCTCTCTGTCCCCGCCAGGTCTTCAGAGCCGAGGCCTGGAGAGCTCGGCCGAATGAAAAGGTGAGAGCCCAGGGCTTCACCAGAGGGCAGTTGTTGATGGCATTAAGATTGATGGAAGCCTCTTCTTCGCTTTGACCGCCTGAGAGGAACGTCACTCCTGGAAGTCAAGAATAATGCATCGTCCAAAAATAGTAAGAAAGAGAGCACAAGTAAAGGATGAAGTTTTAATATATCCATACCTGTGACTGCAGGTGGGACAGTACGGCGCAGAGCTGTGACTGTTGCTATGGCAACCTCTTCCGCACTGTATTTGGTTGGGCAACCATGTCCAGGGGTCACCATGTTGGGCTTGAGCAGGGTGCCTTCCAGATACACATGATGATCGAACATGGCTTTGTACAATGCTGCGAGCACCTGTGTTCAAGGGATAGTTTGCTCAAAAATTACAATTCTGTCATCATTTACTCCCCCTCAGATTGTTCCAAACCGGTATAGATTTCTCTGTTCTGCTGAACGCAAAGGAAGATATTTGGAAGAATGTCAGTAACCAAACAGATCTAATCCCCCATTGACTCCCATAGAATTTATTTTTCTCTACTATGGCAGTAAAAGGGGGATGAGATCTGTTTGTTACGGACAATCTTACAAATATCTTCCTTCGTGTTCAGCAGAACAAAGACATTTGAACTATCCCTTTAGTTGATCAAATAAACTCAGGACAGTAACTAACCCTCTCTGTGACAAACTGGCAGCGTTTCAAATCATGGTCTCCGTCCGGCAGGATCTCTGGTTCCACTATGGGTACAATGCCGTGCTGGAAATACAGTGTTAACAAGATCTCAAGAACTCTATTTTATATCCATTTTTGAGGATGAATTTGTTCTCTTTGGCAGTTACCTGCTGACAGATACTAGCATAGCGGGCAAGAACCTTTGCATTTTCTGTAACACACAGGTCGGACGGTGTGGCATCACTGATTTTCATAACACAGCGCCACTTTGCAAAGTCAGCTCCATCCTTTTTATACTGAGCACAGCGTTCTGATAGCCCATCCAGACCTGTGGAGACAGTCAGGACAGTTGAAAAAAAACTCAAATCTGATCATGGACTCAAGCAACTACTGTGAAACTCCTTAATAGTCCAATATGAACTACAGAGTTTCAGAAACCTGAATATTTTTGTTTGACTCTTTCTAGTTTTTACTGGTCACATAATGACTGCATTTTGCTTTTGTCAGGCAGGTTTACCTTGTGTAGTGGTCTCTCCCTTTGTCCCTGACAAGGGCACCACACCTTTGTCGACCTGTAAAATAAAGAAATTCATTTGAATTTTGAATTCTGCTCTTTATATTTTAAGGAACTGCACTTCAAGATGACTTTAAAGTGATTGTTTTCACAAAAATGAAAATTCTGTCATCATTTACTCACTCTCTTGCTTTCTTTCACAGAACCTGCACAGACTGAACTATCAATTCAATGTGCAAATAAAAAAGAATGTCTTGAGAAAACATAGAGATAACATCCTAGGAAACATAGAACGTTCCCCTAACGTTACACATTTTACGGACATTCTTTTCAGGTTTTATCTTTTGCAAGCAGAAAACAACATCTCAGGACATTCGGTTTTGATTCCGGGTTTTAAAAGTTTGTTGTTGGTTATTTTTACAGTAATAAAATGTCATTTTTATAACTTTAGAGGACCGTCAGGAGAGTGTTCGTTTTTGGTTCCCAGGAACTGACGTTCTGGGAATGTTCTGGGGAACCAACCAATGTTGTCTGGGATGACGTAATGGGATTTGAAAAGGTTGCAAGTCAGACTGAAACCAGCACCGACCATATGACCACCACTCATCACACCCGATCATCCAAATACCACCCTTCCAAGATGCCATACCTTGATTCCTACAGTCACGCCCTTGTCCTTTATCATCTTAACAAATGGGACGCCATCATCTGTGTTCTGGTAGAGCGTTTCGTGGAAGAAGATAACTCCACCGATACAGTTGTCAATGCGATCATCAGCAGTAAAGAGCACCTGGCGGTAGAGGCGACGGTTCTCCTCTGTGTTCTCCACCCCTATCTGGTTCAAACGCTTCCCCATACTGCCTGTTAGAACGGCCACACCTAAGTGAGTTCTTATTCATGTTGAGAACCAAACAATGTTCCGACTGATACAACAATATATCCAGTGGATGAACGGGATGAAATGACACCAACCTATAGACTCATCCGCCGCTAGGATGCCTTTTCCCGGAGACACAATGCGCAGAGCGATCTCATGAAGCTCCTTCTTTTGCTCAGTGGTGAGGGATGGAAAGTGGTGGGTCATCCTGAATGTCTAACACAACCTGAGGGACGAAAAAGTAGATAGAAACACGATATAATCTGCATTTCAAACCAACCTTAAATTACAAACACAACAACACGTAGTAGGCTTAAAGCATTTGTAATATGGTATCCACAGCATTTGGTCAAAAGTCATATTCTTATTATTAATTGAGCCCTGAAACAAGATAAAAATGCACTTAAAAAAAAAGAACAAACATTTCATCAAAAACCTATAATCTAATCACAGAATCTAAATCATAACATTTCTCATAAAAACAAATAATTTATGAAATAAGTAACATTGAGTCAATTGATGTTTTTTCTGATATTAACTTTCTACAAAAGTTAGGAAAATCAACAGATGGAATGAAAAGGTTACTCACCAAGTCAGAGCCGCAAGATCTCAGACTGAAGGGCTTTCTCCTACAGACGAGGAGAGACGTGACTGATTATTTTACAGTGCTGGTGTCCCACTTCTTTATGAAGGTGATATCCCAGAGGTTGCTGACACTTGTAGGGCGGAGCTTACTGTCATGACCTCATTAAATTATTAGAGGAGGTGTTAAAGGCCACCAAAGGTTTTTCACCTGATTCCATTTCTCTAGCATTAAGTATTCTCATCATTTTACACATACATTTTTAGATTTTTTAAAGAAAATGTGAGTAGCCCATGCAAAACTCACTACCACAATATTAAGCTGTTGCGTGTGGTTGATAGGACGTTGCTATGGTGGTGTTTAGGTGTTGCTAGGGTGCGCAGAATGGTTTTCTATTGGATTAAATCAAAAGTCTCTGCTATATTCTGTTTGATATACAGAGTAGTCAGTGTTTTGGCAAGAGTGTCTTTCATTTCATATCTGGTTTTTAACTTGAATCAGACCAAATTCCCATGTATAATTAGATCAAATATACACAAGGGTAATTATTCAATCTCTAGTTATTGAGACTCCAACCATACCCTTAGGAAAATGCTGGAAGTCACAGAGCAAATAGGATTCAAGCATGTAAATGTCTTTGAGATTTAAATCCAGAATCACATCAAGTAGCTATGAATATCCGGGTTACAATGAAATGATCTTTTTTTAGCACATTTTTGTCCAGTGCAAAAAATGAAAGCATACGATAACACAGATAAAAATGTCAGATATAGAGGGATACCTTGTCTCACTCCACATACAGCACCAAAACCCATATGAAGTGACTCTCAAGAGAACTGTTAAGAGTTACGGATATTTTAAGCCGTCTCTACTGGGGCTGTGATTTTTTTCCTGATACCTAATTAAAAACATTAATAATGATGCTTTATCTGGTGTTCAATTTTCAACCCTATTAAGGCTGTTCCCATTTGGGTTTGTCATTGCTCTCACAAATAGGTCACACCAAAGTCTCAAAGTTGGATAAGTGTCATCAGGTATCGTTAACAGATATATATTTTACCATTGTATCATCATTTTTGGAATCATAATGACATTTCAGTCATTAAGTCAGGGTTTGAGTCCTCTACATCAGTTCGTGGCCAAATTATTTAGGGAAAATTGGTGATCTTCACAGTACTGTCCTGAATGTTATTCACAAGTGATACAATTAATATGGTAGTCATTGCATTTTTTTGTAAGAAAACCGCAGGGTATTTTATTATGTGCAGTGTCATGTCGTTTTACTCTTAATGGCAAATGAAATGAATAGGATTTCAACATAGTTAATGTACAATTTTCACACAAATGAAAATGTTCACAGGAAGAAGCTTTTATAATAAAAATAATGCATTGATGAAGGCAAATGTAGGATCCCTTCAAATATCTAATACATGTGGCATATTCAGATGAAACTATATCATTTAATGTAAATACTGAAGGTATAAAACATGAGGTATCAAAATGTGCATTTACAGTAATGCACTTACAGTAGATGCGGTAATGCGTTCCCATTGGTTTAAAAGCTTATTTTTATTTTTTAAATGTTGACTGTTGAAATGCTCAGTTATAACATGGCAGAGCAGTTTTATCATGCTAGTCTATTTTATTGCATACTGTTTGTTCAGGTCTTGTAACTAAACTTCAAAAACACTGTGCATTTTAAGGTGTATTTAAGCCCCCCAGACTTCCTATTGTAAGTGAATTCTTTTTGCTTGTCAACAACAACAACATAGAAGTACATTTATGAGAAGTTAGTCAGTCACAAAGTTTGTACTTTTGACACACACACTGAAACACAGCAAAATTGTAAGAATTGTAAAAAATTAAAAAGTCAATACATTTTGTACTGTCTTTGGCAGATCCAACGTTTGAGGTGCTTAAATATGTTTTGTAGGCTGTTTGCTTTACAGAGAACTGAGTTTAGCGAACTGAGGTTCCTGTTGCTTCGGTCTCTAAGGTAACTTTGTTCATCTCATTCTTCATCAAGGTATGAGACACACCTTCAGAGGTGGAGGGAGAGTTCAGCAGGTCACACTCAAAATTCTGGAGCAGGTCTAATGATAGACCTCTCATTGATTTTTCCTGTCGGTCAGGATGATTCTTCAGCTCCAGGATCGGCTCGATGGGACTTTTCTGCAGCATCTGGGAATCAAAGGACATGCCACGGAAATACCTCTTGTTTCGGAAGTGCTCCAGGCAGCGCAACCGATGTGTGGGGATCTTGCAAAGAAGCTACATTCAAACAAGGTCAGAGTGTTTATGTGATTTGAATATGAGCTTAAATTTCAATTCAATTGAGGCTTACTCTAGAATATATGACTTAACTTCAATTGAAATAGATCAATGTATTGCAAAGTATTATATTACCTCTATGAGCAGAAAGGCCAAATCTGGACTGAGGTCGGCTGGCATGTCGTATGGATGTTCAGTAACCCTGGCCAGCATCTTACAGTGGTCTGCTTCTGCAGGAACAGGAAACTAAAAAAATACTACATTCACCAGTGAGATCGGCAAGCCATTTTTCCTCCCAGACATGACCTGGACTTTCATACTACAACATCCTTCAAATCATATATTATGCATTGCCTCTGGTCACATCATACCCTTCCAGTGGCTAAACTGTAGATGAGAATACCAAGAGACCACCAGTCTGCTGCATGGCCGTAGGGGCCGCCACTCAGTACCTCAGGAGCTGTTTAATGACCAGATAATGTAATTAATGCATTCTCATTTACAGCACAGAAGTAGCAGAAATAGAGATGTACGTCGTACACACATAGTATAAATATGAAAACACTACCCAGTCTCACCCATGTATTGGATTGTGCCACATATAGTGAAGGCTCTATCCCCACGCTTAAGGCGACGAGACAGCCCAAAATCAGTCAAGCGGAGGTGACCTAAATCAGACAAGAATACTTCACAGCTACGCCTGTCGCCTGCATTCCCTTTACCACAAGCTAAATGAGACCTTTCAAATGTAGGCTGTGGATATTCAAACACAAATATTTGTGTTTAATGATTTGCACATTACATTATGTCTGAATAATTGTGCAACAGAATGGTTGTTTTAGAACATTACACATTACATAGTATTGAATATATAAGCTATTTTTGAGTACTAATATGTCTTAAAATAGTGCTTTTTAAATACTATAAATATTCTGAAGTATTCAATATTTTAAACCAATTGCAACAAAATAAATAGTAGGCTAGTAAATCTCCTCTTATATTGATTTATTTAAGGCATTTAAAGTGATAGTTCACCCAAAAATGAAAATTCTGTCAAAAATGTTGGCACCCATTGACTTGCATTGGTTTTGTGTCCATACAATAGAAGTCAATGTGTGCCACTGCTGTTTGGTCACTGACAGCTCATCTTCTTTGTGTTCTGCTTAAGAAAGAAAATCATACAGTTTTGAAATGACAAGAGGGTGAACTATCACTTTAACACCGAAGACGATAATAACAATAAAGAATAGAGATAACATTTAAAAACTTTATTAAAAGAAGTCTATAACTATAATGATAGATAGGGATGATATCATTGGGGTACATTTCTGAACAATATTATATATAAAGTATAATATGAATTTAAATTCAAATGAAAGATAACGTTATCCTCTCTTGTTTTGATAGCTAATATAGGTATCTTTTTAATTATCTTTATAGTTATTGTTTGTGGTGTGAACAATTCTGTAGTGAGTGAAAATCAGCTTTACCTTGTTCGGTCAGAAGAATGTTCTCCATCTATCAAAAACATTCAGAGGATGGCATTATGACAACTTGATTTAAATATAATTAAAGTAAAAATTATATTATAATAAAAATATGACTGACGTTTTAAGAATTGTAACTTATACCTTCACATCCCTATGTATTATTCCAAAGTCATGTAAAAAACCTGCAAACGAGAAATTTGTGAAAACATACAGTATAACTCGATTGGTTTTAACCTAGATGTTTCCTTAGCTACTGACCTACAAATTGTAAAACACTCACCCAAAGCAGAGCCCAATTCAGCAGCAAACACTCGAATCTCTTTCTCATCAAATCGACCCTTCAGTGTCCAGTAAGTATACAGATCCCCAGTACTGCAATACTCGCACACTAAAGACAAAAACACAAGAGTCAGAAAAAAGAAAGAAAATCCAAAAATAATTTATATTTCATATAAATTAAAGCTCCAAAACAAGTCCTCCCACTCAAGTACAATTTGATCATCTATAATAATACTTCTGAAAGTCCAATTACAGGCCAATGACACAAATTCAGGCTGTCACAGGGTCACAAAGGGAGATTGTTAGGGAAGGAAAAGACACCACAAATGGTCTTAATATGCCATGAAGAGCTTTCTGAAGCTGATGAATAGAATATAGCAACAAATGGAAATCAATGGACAATACTGGAAGGAAAATCACAGAAGTTTTAATCATGCAGAAATTATACACTTAAAAGGGACGTTCATCTAACAATGACAATTCGTTCATCTTTTATTCACCCTCATGTCAGTCCAAAAAAAGTATGACTTTATTTCTTCCACAGATCACAAAAGAAGATATTTTGAAGACCGTTGGTAACCAATGAACACTGACCCTCAGTGACTTCTATTGTACGGACACAAAACCACTGAGACATTTCTCAAAATATCTTCTTTTGTGTTCCACAGAAGAAAGAGTCATATACAGGTTTTATATGACAAGAGGGAGAATAAAAGATGACATTTATTTTTCGGTGACCTGTCCCTTAAGCCTGGAACGTGTTTTTGAAGAACGGTAAAATAAGGAGAGTGAGAGTAGGTATGTGGTGTGACTCACTGATGAAGAGATTGTTCTGGCTCTGCCAACAGTCCTGGAGACTGAGCAGGAAAGGATGTCTGACTTGTCGCTACATCATAACAGTCGACACAAAAAGAATGAGATGGAGATGAGGGCAGACACTGTGAGGAAGGGAGACTAAATGCTGATGGCTTAAGATAAACAAAACAATCGAAATATGAAATGTTAATAATGTGTGCATGAAGAGAAAGTTTTTTTTCTAGTATCAGTAGCCCGGTTAGAACCAGATCAGACGAGATGTAGCTGACATACAGAGCAGTGGTGTGACTCACTTGGATAATCACCTCTTCTTTTGACTGCTGGAGGACTCTGTGCTTCAAAACATCAGCTTTGGGTAAAACCTAAACATTAGTGACAATATAGATTTGGAAATGAAGAGGTGCAATATAACAAACCTCATTTTAATAAAATTATGTCAGGATAAGGTATAAAAATCACCTTAATAGCATAGGTCTCATCTTTACAAAGGTCCTTTACTTTCAGTATGGGTCCTAATGAGCCATTAGCTATAAACCAAGAATCTGAGAAGCATTAGAAAAAAATATTTAAAATAACATTTTAGTCATGTTTCCTCACCCTCATATCATTCAAATTAATTATTTATTATGAATCTGCACCTCCACTGAGCTGTTAACTTAAAATAACAGCAGTTGGATCAACTAAGTCGAACTCAAGAATTGATTTCCCTGTTAAAAAAAACAGCATATGCTGGTTAGGTAGGTTTTTAAGCATGATAACTGGTTTGTGCAGGTTAAGGCTGGTCCTGAGCTGGTTTAAGCTGGATGAATGACCATTTTAGGACCATCCTAAACCAGCACATGACCATCTCTAACCAGCTTAAACCAGCACAAACCAGCTACCACGCTTCAAAACCTACCTAACCAGCATATGCTGTTTTATTTCAACAGGGATGTGAATCAAATCAATTGGTTCATTGAAAAGAACTGGTTCATAATAGTTCATTCCTAAATCAAAAGGTTCTCAAGTTAAACTTTTGTATCCTGACAAAACACTAACAGCATACTGGTTTTTAAATCAAACGAATGGTGGGAATAGTCCTAATACAGAATTATTTTTCTTATTTTTCTGAAGGATATTATTTTGTGGCAACTACCTGTAAGTGCACGTGCCCAGTAAACCTTTGTGGAAATTCGGGTAGGAAAACAGAAATGAAAGCTGGCAGTGTCCATTCTGGGTTTGATTCTGAGGATTGTGTTTGTTTAGAGAATCTACTGCGTCTCTAAACAGACCGTGACCACGAGCAGGGACAGACAGAAAGCTCTGACCACAGGACAGGGATCTCATCTTCTCCTGCGATGCTGCGAACTGCATGAAAAGAAAAAATGGTCCAAAAAAGAAACCTTTGACAAGCTGCACTAGGTAATAATGGCATTTATTTGAGAGAAAGACGACACAAAATCTAAAGGAAACAGAATAAAGAATTTGAATAACATTTTGTGAATGTTTTCCAAAATACTCAATGTCCAACTCAAGCTGTAATAACACATCAAAGTGCAATTTTAGATAACCTGGTTGTGTAATGTTGCAAAATGTTACTATAATAAAAGGAGTTTAAGTACCACCACAACTAATCTAATAGTATTATCTATTGTAAACATTTTACATAACAATTTGGCCTTGGGAAAATAGCGTTAGTCTCATAAAACTGCACATCAGTCCGATATTACATAACATCAATATATAAACGACATGCTCAATGTGAATGAGTAATAATTGAGACACAGCAGTTACTTTCTTACCTTGTTTTTACTCCCGACGCCGCCCATCACACACGCCCATCACATCTTGTAGACAATAATTGAACTGCACGTGATCTTAATGAAGATCCAAGCGATTCTCCGACAAAAGTTCTTCAAGAAAATCCGGTTTCATCATCTACAGCTTCTTTTCGTTACCCCGACACGACACAGGGCTCCATCAGCACCCACACAGTACTGTCCAAACCATCAGGAGTGCGTTAGACGTTGCTCCGCCCACTCATTAATATTAATAAATAAACACCGATCACGTTACAGCGCGTTCTTTTCTTCTTTCTTTTTTTTTACGTTACAGCGCTTTCATGGATCACACCAGGAACATACACGTCATAATTGATTGATTGCGTAAGTCTACATGACCTTTAGTGCAGTCTTTCCACGTCCTGTGGAAAATCAATGTTGTTTTCTATAGCCCACATAATGTTTAAATAAACATCAACATAAGAATGTTGGCTGGCTATATATGTGAATTACGTACCAGTATAATATTGTATGCTTAAAGTAGCGAGAAAAATACTCAAATGGATTAATGTGACATTTTATTTAGGTTGAATATTTTGTTGACAGTTCCCGTGGCAATTCTCCCTGAAGTAAATCCATCTTACAATATCTAAAAAAATAGTTTTTTTTGCTTATGTTGTTGTTGTCTGTCGAATGAATAAATTACACCACATAATCTTAAAAAGTAAAAACATCACTGATACAAGTTTGTCTGCTTTTTATTGACAAATATTAATTTACATGCTTGGGGGATTTATTACCTCCCATATGTACAAAGAACAATACTAAGCCCATTGCTTTGATACAGTGGGAAAAGAAATGTAAATAGTGCTCTTTTTTAACATTCAAGCGGAAATAATCAACATCTTTCACTTCTGATGCTGAAGACCAAAGATCAGCAGCATCTGAAGAGGTTATTGAAACGATAAAGATAACCACGAATACAAAAATATCAGAAAATCCTTTGTGTAAAAAGTGCCATAGTGTTAAAATTACAAAGCATTAATCGAACAGGCTGCAAAAATGACATAAAACACTTCTCTACGTCACAATAACAACGGCTTCACGGGCAGAGGATACCTAAAGGGATAGTTCACCTCAAAATGAAAACTCATATTTGTTCACCCGCATATCATTCAAAACCTGTGTATGACTCTTTGTTCTGTAAAACACAAAAGAAGATATTTGGAGAAATGTCCAAGTGGTTTGTGTCCATACAATAGAAGTCAATGGGGGCTAGTGTTGTTTGGTTACCAACGTTCTTTAAAATATCTTCTTTTGTGTTTTGCAGAAGTCAGAAAGCTATGCAGGTTTGAAATGACATGAGGGTGAATAAATGATCATTTTGGGTGAATTGTCCCTTTAACCCGCTTTGCTTTTGTGTTGCACAGTGAAGTTAGTACAGTAAAGTAAATGTCCTCTCATGGGATATCAAGTTCAGCGTATTCCTCTCCTGTAGGGATAAATTCCTTAAACATATTCAGTAATGAGGCATCTTACTCAATGGGTACTTACTGTAACTGATTGTTATGATATGGTTTTACAGTATACATTAATTGAATTGGGTGTTCCGGGTGCCACACTCATTTCCCAAACCAGCAGGAATGACATCAGCACATCTCTCATAATCTACTGCTGAGATGAAAGCCCGACGAACCGTCGAATTGTGGGACAGCATTACCTTCAGCTGTGAGAATTTATTATTTCTTGATATTAAGGTGGTATAATGCTGTGCGTAGTACATTTTAATACACTGAAATGATTCATGGCACAACAGAAGCACATAAAACACAAGGTTAGGTTTACAGCACTCATTTTAGACAGTAGAACAACACATTTCTCATCTCCCATAACAGGACCAGCACCTGGAGTCATGGCTTGTTCTCAGTGCTGGTTTGCCTATCTATGTCCAGCATGGACGTTTGAAGGCACCACTGGTGACGTTGGTTGTAAGGTATGACAAGGCTGAAGGGTTTGTGAGATTTACTTGCGGCGACTAAAGATGCTCTTTTTGGTGGAGCTTTTGTCGGCCGCGCTGAATCCGATCAAAAGTCTCGCCTTCTCATCCTCCACCTGCTGTGCGAGGCTGCTGTCTGCTTTACCATCTGTGGCTTTACCTCGAGACTCTGAGCCCGAGGCTGGTTTTAACCGTAGCTTCTCCTTAATCATCTAATCATGCAGGAAAAGAAGAACAAATGCATGTGCATCATTTTCTGACTGGTTGAGAATCGACTTCAGTGAGTAACTTCTTATGGGTTACCTGTGCAACCAGAGCCTTCCGACTGTCTCTCTTCACAGCCATAGCAAAGTCCAGCCAGGTCCACGTGTTGTTATGATACTCCAAACAGGGCAGAACCAAGTTCAGATCTTTCCAGTCTACACTGCTTTTCTCTCCCTGCAGGACAAGAGAACGGTCAGCATTGTCGCTCTCTCTTCAGAGTTTGACGAATCTGGCTGTCTGAACTCACCTTGTAGCTGACGCAGAGAGGAACCTGAGGAATCTTGATGTAGATGAAGGAGTTATTCATGGCTGCTCGCTCCTTCATCTTGTCAATATCATCAACAGGATGCTGAAAGAGAAGTTTTGTTATGTTTATCAAAAAGCAGTCTGGTCAATGAGTTTTTAAATACCAGTTCAGTGAAGACATGTTTTAACACTTCATCAGTGTTAAAGTGAACAGTCCTTCAGTAGTTGCATGGAGTAATTCAACAAATAAATATGTTAAATAAATATCAATAAATAATTTACTATTTTAATGCACTAATCACCAACATACAGTTTGCAGCTTTGTTTTCAATTTTATTGTAGTTTTGAATGAGCTCATTTTAATTTGTCAAATGTCGACATTTTATTATTTGTTTATTTATTTTATTACATTAGTTACATTCATTTTTATTTCATTTATTTATTTATTTTCAGTTAATCATTTTAGTGCCTTATTAAAAGGAAACATTTATTATTTAGTGTCAAATAATTTAATAATATAGTATTTCAATTTATATTAATAAACATTTTTAATAGAATTAACTTTTTAGTTTCAGAGAAAAGACAAACTGACTGGTCAGTTATTAGATGACTAGGTAAACTATTCTGACACATTCCTTCAAAACATTATTTAAAGATCATTAAACCAGATAAACCAGATCATTTAAACACATTCTGTTTGTTAACAAATGATTTTTGTGTGTTCAATATCATATTATTAAAATACCTCAGGTGGCTTGCGAAAAGACCTCCTGACCCCAGCTGTTCGATTTAACCCTTGTGAGACCCCTTTACCAGGCCCATGCCCACCTATGGAGTCTTCAGAAAGCTGTCTGGGTTTAACGACACCTGTGATTCAAGAAAACAAGCTTTAGACACCATACACTGCATATCAGAAGTCACCCTGAAGCAACATCAGATACGAAACCTTTCAATGCCAAAAGAGCAATGAGCTTTTAATAGCCAAGGACGGCCCATTAACACGCAGCGGATAGCAACCTAAAACCCTCACAGGAGTGTAAGAAAGGGAAAAGAAATCAATATAAACTTATACAGATCGGTATGAGGAGTGCTATTTATACCAGAGAAACGATTGCTGAGTGGTGAAAACAGCTAAATTACGTCTGTATTTTCGAGAATTTAGCACAATACTGAATACTATTGTATACTACTGATTTATTTAGTCTTTTAGTACATTTTTCTCGCCATCTGACTGTAATCGATCCTTTTGTACGTCACAAATAATGGTAAATTGTTTTCATTACAGGAAACTTAGAATACAAGAAACTGAGCTCACAAACCTGTAGTGACCAGTCTGAACTTGTCTTCCTCATCCCCAACTTCCTCTTCCTCCACATTTCTTCCAGGAAAGAAAAATCCCATCATCCTTTTGAAGAACTGGTACATGAGCTGAATGGTGATTGGGACCACATTTACCTACAAACAAAAATATTTTAGTTTTAGAGCAGCACCGCAATAATTCTTTACAGAGATTGTACAATACTAAAAGGATTGTGTTTCACAATAATAACCTCAAAGTGTTCCTTGACAGAGATCCCTCCCACTGGGGGGCGGACCTTACTGAAGATGCGGAGTGCAAGCTGGCGTCCTGATTGGCAGGGGCTCTGTGGGCGCAAAACCACCTACAACACAGAACATAGCATTAAGAACAGCATTGGGTGTGTTCATTTAAGTGAAAACTAGGGATGCACGATATATTATCGGCCATATTGGTGTCGATATGATAATGGTAATAATAAAATCAGGCAAGAGCATTGCGTTAACAAAACAAGGTTGTGGGTTCGATCCCAGGGATTGCACATACCTATGTATAAATGTATAGGATAATGCAATGTAAGTGGCTTTTGATAAAAGCGTCTGCCAAATGCATAAATGTATATGTAAATGTAAGTAGGCTTGTCATGTCATATTAAACAAGAACTACATGTTACTTTGTTTTCTGCATACAGTTTTTTAAAATAAAAGCAGTTGTTCACATTTTGCCTTTTGTTTCAGGATAAGAAAAATGTATATTAATGCGGCTGCCATATACTTTATACGCTATATCAGCCAATATATCGGTTAAGGGCTTGTTAAAGAATGTCAGTTATAATTATCGGCCAAAATGTACATATCAGTGCATCCCTAATGAAAACCACGAAACAGAAGGGATCATGGACATGGTTGCATACCCTAGTGGTCAAACCCAACAGAACATGTAAATAGTGAACAATGAGACAGCGAGACAGACAAAATAAATAAATGGATGATCAAGTAGCCTGCAATTTAAATCTAACAGTAAAAATGTGAGTGAGACTTGTCCAAACAGAACAATGAAAAACTTATAATGATGTCTGAATGAGGACGAACCAACAAACGTGATTTTACCCACACCATACATACCCTTAAATGCTGCACAAGAGAAACCAAGCAAAGAGTTGTAAGATTAACAAATATTACACATATACAGTACTATAGAATTCGGTTGGTTAAGGCCGGGTCTTGACAACCTGAAACTTATCAGATTTTTCATAAATAAAATACATACATAAATACTAGGGCTGTCAACGTTTACGCATGCAATAATTTTTTTTTTAGATTAACACGTTAAAAATATTTTACGCAATTAACGCTGCATCTGTTTGTTTTGCCATCCTTTGTCTAGTTAACATTATTTAATCACGCTCTTATTCGTGTACAGGATTTTAAACCACTTAAGGGATATTTGAACCAGTTGCTTTGACACGTTCAGTGAAGATAGTCAGCTTCTAGCTGTGGGACGTGGCAAAACGCAACGCTAGGTCCAATGTGGTGTAAACAGTCATGGAAAAAAGGCTGCGTCAGTGAATCTCTGTCAGAATCTGTCAGACAGCGCACCGGTATTAAGTTCTCTTTCGTGCTTGAATGAATAAAACCACACAAGATTATGACAGACGGCCCGTTTTGTCTAGCATTTTCGCAAGCACAGACTTCTACGTGTTAAAGAAAATCTTACTTAACATCATCTATATGTCATCTGCGTAAAGAGACAGCTCTTACAGGGGCCGCATTCTTTAACCTACTGCTGTGACTCCTGTCACTAATGTTAATCAAAGAACAAAAGAAAAGAGGAATTCAATGTGTGTCGTAGCTTTAACGAGAATTCTTCTGTATTTAATTTACAATTTAGCATTAAAGACTACATTTTTTGAGAACTTCTATTAAATTTCTGTATATTTTCTACCTGTTACAGATGATAGCTCTCAATTATACTTTTGAATGGGTATGAAATACAAAATAATCAATTTACTAGAGACATCAGTTACAGTACTTATATCAGAATGTTGGCTTTCATTCATAAAATGATGCTGTTAAAGAAATCTGTTGTTTATACATTAATTTGACGATTCATTGTGAAATTAATCGAATGTAAAAGTATATTTTAAAACATTAAAGGGTAACTCCGGCCAAAAATGAAAATTCAGCAATTAATTACTCACCCTCAAGTAGTTTAACATCTGTATGACCTCCATTTTCCCAAAAACGCAAATTAAGGTAGTTTTGGAAGCTTTCTGACTCCTCAGATTGCAATGCAACCATCGCTCGACGCATATGCATTCTGACCACACGCTAGGGATGGGCGATATGGCCCTAAAACTCTATCACGATCATTTCTGGTATTTGTTGCGATAACAATACACATGACGATATAACTTTAACACCATCCCTCGCTGTTTTTCGCTAAAAGTGATAGTTGCTGCATGTAGTCTAGAGCCTCAGAAACACAAACATTAATCAAATAGTAAAAATTACCCCAAATCAAACATAAGTATACCTACAGTATTTTTGTAAATATAAAATATAATAGTGACATTCGACTTCAAATGCGCTGGAAAATAACACTCAAATCAGGAAGTTTTTTAATATAGTCGTTAGTTTTGTTTGCGCACAAAACGTATCCTCGTCCCATTATATTAATTTATACTGAACCACCGGAGGACCGTGGACAATTTTACGATGTCTTTGGCAGTTTCAACCCTTTGAAGATTGGTTGCGTTGCAATCTAAGGAGGAGTCAGAAAGCTTCCAAAACGACCTTTGTTACCCTTTAATGTTATGTGCGATAAATCACAGAAAAATTTTGATTAATCAGATACATTTTTTTTAATCGATTAACAGCACAAAAAAAAACATTTCACATTATATTATTTTTCTCAACTGCCCTCTCAGACGACAAAGGTAAATTATTAGGCAGACCAACCATACCTTGTAAGCAGCATTCGGAAGCAGGTTATTCATGGTAAACCAACCCAATTCCAGAAGATGTTCTGCCGTGTCATCAGACTTATTCAGCTGTGTAGAGATCATCCTGTTATGAAACCCGTAGCCCGCTATGTACATTCATGCTAACATTTCACCGATTGCAATGATTGACAAAAAACATGGAACTATTTCAAAACAAAAGCCTTGTAAGCCATCCGACACTATGAAGTTCTTGCAGACTCACCTTGCTGTACATGAATCTCTGTAGCTCAAGCTCAGCAATACCCAACTGCCCGTCTTCCTCCGTGAGACACCAGCGTGCCTGAGCAAAGTAGATCTCAGTCCGACGCACCACACTGACGTCCTCCGGCGGTTTCCGCAGCTCCAGTTTGTTTGCCCTTTGGAGCTTGAAGTCTTTAAAACACCTGTGAGAACCAAACGGTTGCAGCCATGAAAACGTGACTTAATAAAGAAATCCAGTTAGAGTATCAACTGTTCAACCCACCGTATAAGTATATTAAGCTCTTCGCTCTTCATCTGCATGTCTGTCTTCTCTTGGTTGAGCTGATTCTGCAGACGCAGGTTGATATCCGACAGCTCATCTCCTCTGAACTCTTCAGACTGGGACTGTGAGGGTCAGAACAAAAACTAACATGAGGAGAACATCTCAGAACATAGACCAACATGAGCAGAACATCTCAGAACAAAGACCAACATGAGGTGAACATCTCAGAACATAGACCAACATGAGCAGAAAACCTCAGAACAAAGACCAACATGAGCAGAACATCTCAGAACAAATACCAACATGAGGAGAACATCTCAGAACAAGGACCAACATGAGCAGAACATCTCAGAACAAAGAACAACATGAGGAGAAAATCTCAGAACAAAGACCAACATGAGTAGAACATCTCAGAACAAAGACCAACATGAGCAGAACATCTCAGAACAAGGACCAACATGAGCAGAACATCTCAGAACAAAGACCAACATGAGGTGAACATCTCAGAACATAGACCAACATGAGCAGAAAACCTCAGAACAAAGACCAACATGAGCAGAACATCTCAGAACAAATACCAACATGAGGAGAACATCTCAGAACAAGGACCAACATGAGCAGAACATCTCAGAACAAAGACAAATATGAGGAGAACATCTCAGAACATAGACCAACATGAGGAGAACATCACAGAACAAGGACCAACATGAGCAGAACATCTCAGAACAAAGACCAACATGAGCAGAACATCTCAGAACAAAGACAAATATGAGGAGAACATCTCAGAACATGGACCAACATGAGCAGAACATCTCAGAACAAGGACCAACATGAGCAGAACATCTCAGAACAAGGACCAGCATGAGGAGAACATCTCAGAACAAGGACCAACATGAGCAGAACATCTCAGAACAAGGACCAACATGAGGAGAACATCTCAGAACATAGACAAACATGAGGTGAACATCTCAGAACATAGACAAACATGAGGTGAACATCTCAGAACATAGACAAACATGAGGTGAACATCTCAGAACAAGGACCAACATGAGGAGAACATCTCAGAACATAGACAAACATGAGGTGAATATCTCAGAACAAGGACCAACATGAGCAGAACATCTCAGAACAAAGGCCAACATGAGCAGAACATCTCAGAAAAAATACCAACACGAGGAGACCATCTCAAAAGGTTCGAAGAACCAAATCACTTCAAGTCAAGAGATAGTTGGTTGTGGTCTTCAAATCTTTTGAGAGGTTCTGCTCGTGTTGGTCTTTGTTTTGACCCTCACAAACAATAAAAGGTTCAAAATGTGCTCTGACCCTCATGTTGGAGTAAATCTGTTTCTCCAGGCAGCGGATCTGAGCCAAATGCTGCCGTACGGCCTCCTGGAGGTGCAAGATACTGCTTCGCTGCTCCTCAGGGTTACTGGAGATCTCCAGTTGGAACCGCACACGTTGTTTTCTCTCACTGTGTTCCTACACAAAAAAGATCTCATATTAACTTGATAGACATCAATTTAATATTTTTCCTAACAATTTATTATTGTTTTAGTCAAGGTCCAAACCTTTCGTCGAGGTTCCACGTGGAGTAGTAAGTTATTAACTATATCCAAGATCATTGAGTACTGCACTGGATTGGTGGAAATCTCCAGATCGTTGTGGATGAGGGTAAAGGTGTCGACAGCTCCTGAGACAAAAACAATAATATAGATGCTAATTCAAGTCTCATCAAGACGGAAGTCTCCTGAGAAGACTCAAGCTACATACCAGCTCGTTTCTTAAGTAGGTCTTCTTTCTCATGTCGGTCACGTATCTCTGGTGGTTTGATGGAGGTGGCCAGCTCAGGGTCGATGTCGTGACTGTAGCCGATGTAGTACATGCGACAACTACAACGAGAGATGATACGCTGGACCTGCTGGGTCTCTTGCACCTGGGATGGCTGGTTCCAGTCTATATTAGCACAATGAGAAACAACAAAAAATTTACAATTCTAGATTTTCGTAGATCTCATAGTAGCATATCTCTCTTTAACAGGCTGAATAAGTTGAATCAGGGTGTGGAATGAGACGCAGAATCTGAACAAACACCAGACCCTAATAGTAACAGCAATGCAAGCACCACTAAAAGGCATTGAACACGAAGTGATGTCAGATGCAATTATAGACTCATGGTGGCTCACCTGTGGTTGTGGTGACCATGCCTCCAACAGCTTGACCACTCTCCATCAGCTCTTGCACAGAGTCTAGGTTCCTCTGTCTGTGCTCCTCAATATTTTTAACCTGCAAAGTGAAATTTGTGTTAGATTTGCGCAAAAAAATATTTTTGGTGTTGTTTGTTTCTTGAACCCACCTCTAGCCACAGCTGCCAGTCCTCTTGTTCTGAGGGGTTTTGCTCCATGGTAGCAAAGTACTGCATGCCATCCAGCAGACAGGTCCAGGTGGTCTTCTGCTTGAGCGTGTCGTTGTACCAAGCGGGATGATGCTCACACTGGAGTAGTTGAGCTTTAGCAGCAGACACAAGAACACAGCCTGCGGTCTCCGTGCCACGCAGCATCATCTAAACACCATGTGAGAAAATGTTTACATAAGGGTTGCAACGATTGCTCGAGTAACTCGAGTAATTAGACTACAAAAAATCATTGAGGAAAGCTTTTTTTTAATCCATTTAAAATCGCACGGAGATCGATCGACGTTCTGTGCGTGCGTGTTTATAATGATTATGTAAAAATAAAATACATCAAAGATGAAAATAAATGATTTACGTAAGATGTAAGAGGGACAGTTAATTATAGATATGCAAAGTATAACAAAACTGTACATACTATGCTTTTTACACATAAACAATTTATGCAATTATGCATAACGTTTGCAGGCTCTGCACTAAATATGCACTTTAAAACAGGTAGGTACTAATGGATGGCTTAATATTAAGAGTGGAGATGGGCTGCCTAAAAAATGTTCAATCAAAGTGATATTGAGAATGGTAAGGGGAGGGGGTGATGGAGGTTCCTCGTGAAGTTCACTGTCATCTCAAGGGGCATTCAGCAAAGACTAGTCATGACTCAGACAGCACGCAGACAGTGCGCTTACACGCACGCACGCACGCACGCAGACACTCACACACACACAAGCACCGCACACACACACACCCCCACACACGCACGCACACACAAACACGCACACGCAAGCTAAGAAAAAAATGTTTTTTAATAGACTAAAAACACATACAGAAGAGAGAAGCGAGACTTCTAAGCTTAGCGTGAATAAGAAACCGGAAAGCGGATGCTTCACGTTTTTTAAGGTGGAACGGATAGCGTCAATAAGAAGCTGGGAATAAGAAGCTGGATTCAGCCTTGTTAAATAAGTTTAGTTTACACAGATATTAATGTAAGCAATTTCAGCAATACATTTGTAAATTTTTCTAAAAAGGAAACAGATTAGTGGTTCATTTCAAGAGTCTTGTTTTCTCTTGTATATTTGGTATTGCTCTTTAATAAAGAAAAAGTTATTGTTATGCGAATACTTGGTTAATAAATGGAATAATTGGTAGAATACTTGATTACTAAAATAATCAATAGCTGCAGCCATAGTTTACTTTCAATAAAACAGTGTGTTACACTAAGTTTTTCAGCAGGTAATAGTGAATTCGTACCTGACAGTTGACAAGCTCTATGAACCAGTTGCGGTTGTACACGTCATCGGTCTGGCATGCGGCGATTCCACAAAGCTGGTCGCACACACCAGCATCTTCTTCTGAGAACACTACGAACTTATCAGTCTCTTCGATCAGCTTCTGTAGCATGGACGTCCCTAAAGAGCAATGAAAGACCAAGATGAAGACATGCCAGGTCCGATCTGATTGGTCTACTGCCTTTACATTTCTCAGCAAGAATTATCACAGGGTTCATTTACTCAATTTTAAGATCTTTGTGAGATAAAAATTTATAAAATATAAATAAAACAACAAAATAAAAAATATTTTACATGGAAAAATAAAATAATACAAATGATACAATATATACAGCCGTGGAAAAAAAATTAAGAGATCATTTAAAAATATTTTTTTCTGAAATGACTATTAATAGGCATGTGTTTAGGTAAAATTCTAATTTTTGGTTCATTCTGTGAACTACTGACAATATTTCTCCCAAACTTTAAATACAAATATTGTTTCTATTTGCACTTATTTGCAGAAAATTAAAACTTCAACTTGAAGCTGAATTTATGTCAGTCGTCAAAAGCAGTTAGTACCTTCATTATGACTCTTCTCTGAACGGGCTGTGGCGTGGACAACTGGTGTTGCTGGAGCCGTGTTTGGAGAATAGTTGGACATTGATCTCTTCAGCTTTTTCATCTGCGCCTGAGTGTCGATCCGCAGACCCTTCAGAGCCTCAGTGGAAAGGTTCCTCTTCAACACGGCTGCCTTTTTGTAGCCATCATACAACCCAAAGGCAATGTTCCTGTTGGCGGTGGTCCAAGATGCTCGCAGGTCCACTAAACACAGCTTGTGTGTATATGAAGCATTGCCCTCATCTTTAGAGTTCACCTCCTAAGACAAAAAGACCCCCAGAAGAACAGTTGCTCTGTAAACTATTAAAGACCCTTAAACATTCATGCATGATGTCACATCCCCCATGCACAGTCTTGTCATATACCACTGGAGGAATAGGAATATATAGGAAACGGTCATATTTCTAACCGCTTGGCCACTGTGAGTTTCAAAGACATTTTACCTCCTCTATTCGGTTGCTCTGTCTCTGGTAGCTGAGTGAAGACAGGCTAAGCAGATGGGTCTTCTTCACCTGGGCGTTGATCTGGTGGTCAGCGGTCTCATCCCATGTGGAAGCCATAAGATGCACGGTGACCAGAGAGAGTTCGCTGACCATCTGAGTGACATTCCACTCTGAGATCAGCCGTCTCATCACAGTACCAGCTGCAAAAGGCACAAGCAATAATTTCAACACAACATTTAGAGAACAAGTGAACAGACTAAAGCACGTCTGCCCCCTCTCACCCTGTGGAATGAGTCTCTGGGCTCCTCTGGTGAAGACGTGACCCTTACTACACTCTAATTGAATGCCTCTCTGCTGAGCAAAAGAAGCCCAGTAATGAACCTGCACACACAACAAGGTCAAGAAGGTTAAAGGTCAAGATGATGTCTTGAATGATTTATACAGAAGGTACATGTCATTCCAATGAAAAGAGTTTGCCCTCACGCCCACCATCCATGCAATCCCCAAGATCAAGTTCCACCAGGAAACCTTTAGCTTCACCTGCAGTTGTGGAAATGACGCTGTGTAGGACATTTGTTTGTAGTGCTGGCCGAGCTTCCTGCGGTTTGGCCGGAGACTGTGGAAGAGCTTGCCTCTGCAAATAGGCCGGGAAACGCTGGTCCAGGTGGCCCAGAAGTTCTGCATCCAGCGCAGCGTGCTGCTGTACAGGAGGATTCTGGGCTGACAGGGTTCTAGGAGAAGAAAATAAACAGCACACAAGCTCATAATCAGATCTTTAGACAGCAGAAAGATTATTTCATGCAGGGAAAGGCTTTGGCTCTGACCTTTGCCACCACGCCGGTCAAGGTCCATGGTGTTGGAGAGATTGAGGTTTTCCGAGCGGAAGGCCCTGTAGGAGTCGTGAGGCTGTCCTGAAGTTACATCTGCAACGTTCTCGTCAGCGCAGAGCATTACGGCGTGGTGGTCGTGTGGATTGCCATGGCACAGCCATTGGAGGTCAAGGGTCATACAGAGGTGTGGGAGATGCAGGAAACAGATATCATCATACCTGTTAGACAGAGAGAGTAAGGCGTATGTTGCATTATGTAATGCAACTAAATAAGTCAAAAATACATTGCATATACACATACTTGGAAGCTGTTCTAACGTTAACATCCAGGTCACCCTTAAAGACAAACTGTCCAGGGTTCCAGTCATAGTTCAGCTTGCTCCACTCCCAATGAAGATTCTCTGTAGTGTTGTAAGGGTCCTACATAGAAGAAATGTCATAGCAATTATCAGATATTTGAATTTTTTTAAGTCAACACAACAGTATGCAAGTCAGTGTGGTTTTTTAAATTGTTATTGTCTGCAGGGCGAAACTTGTAAACCAGATTGATAAGAACAGAAAAAAACAGGACCTGTGTCATCATATTTGTTCATAGTACAAACGATGCAGGATGAGAAAAGATTCAAATTGTAATACTTAAAGGGAAAGTTCCACCAAAAACAACATTTCTGACATCATTTGTCACCCTCATGTGACTCAAAACCTGTATATGATTCTTGTGCAACACAAAACAAGATATTTTGAGAAAGTGGTTTTGACCATACAAAGTCAATGGGGGCCAAAGTTGATTGGTTACCAACATTCTTCAAAATATCTTTGTTTGTGTTCTGCAGAAGTAAGAAAGCTATACAGGTTTGAAATGTCATGAGGGTGAATGAGCAAATGAAGAATTTTTGTGTAAACTTTGCTTTAATGAGGTAAGGTAAGCTCAAACCCTAAATATTGACCATTAAGTATCTATGAAACTTTAGTTTAGTTTCCTGCAAGAAGTGTCAAGTGGGAGTGCATTTGGGTACCTCAGTAGCAAGCTGGTGCAAGTTGGCTTGTTCTATGTCCATGACCCAGCGGCCATGCAGAAGGAGTCGACTTTTATCCCACCAGGTCAACAGGGGGGAGGGGTCAGCTGTTGGCTTTGTCAGTAAATCAACGGCTTGACCTATTAGCGTCCAAGCAGGATCCCAGCACGGCCCCCACACAATAGTGTAGAGGGAGATGTTGGCTGTACAAACAATTCAAATTAGTGAATAAATTAAGTATCACAAACTACCAATGCGCAATACTTCTACAACATGTATAAATGTTAAAAGTCCAATGTGTAATTTTTTGGAGGATCTACAGACTGATTTCACTCCGCTGCCAAAACGAGGCAGAGGGGGGAAGAAAACCGGAAGGACAGACAGACTACATTGGTTTGGACTACCATCGGGTGTCTGTGACATGAATAAACAAACAAATTATGCGTTTAAAAACAACGTTAGATTGGCTGAGTGTGCGCGAATGAAACCTGTTTATGGCATTTTAAACAGTCACTAATATGTGATTGTAGATATGTAGAACAGCTCGAGTGACATGCATCCTATGCTTATGTTGACCCATTTAAGATCATAAATCATTTAAATAACTCCAGGTTGGTTTGTCCAAACTATTGCAGTCTATCTGTCTTCCTGGTATTTTTCCCACCTCTGCCTCGCTTTCGATTTCAACATGGTGGCGACGTGAAATTAGTCTATTGACCGAATATAAAGACCTTACATTTAATTTCAGCATTTACAAACACATTTGTTAAATCAAAAGTTGTAGCTTTTAACATTAGTTAATGCACAGTGAACAAACATGAACAATTGTATTGAAATTAACCTACATTAAATTTTTTGTAACGTGTACCACCATCGTAGGCTACATTACTGTACAATCTCAAGAATGCCTTGCAACTTACAATGAATGTCGTAGTAGAACTTCAGTGGAGGCATATTCCTGTAGACGGTCACATCACCCCACGGCTGGCCGAGCTGAACGATCTGTTTCCGCTTCGCTCTTAGCTGTCCGTCCTGCTCGGTACCCATCAGACGCCCTGACAGCGCCCACTCTCTGATCTCAAACAGGTATCGTGGGTAATCCCGGATCCGCACTGAATCAAAATGAGATATAAGCAAGTGAAATACCAACAACATAAAAGCATAAATCAGTTACTTGTTACTGTCTTGACTTACCCAGAAATGCATTGAGTTTGAATTTAAAAGCACGACACCACTGGACCACCAGCTGTAGACCGTCTCTAGGAAAGGGGCTGATGCCATCAATGTCCCTCAGCTGTTCTCTGATCTGCTCAGGCCCGTGTAGCGACTGATCTGCCAGGGCCACCAGCTCCAGCTCCGACACGGTCCAAGTGAGTAGGGACTTGCGCATGGGCGTGTTGGCGTACAGCCGCCTGGAGCGCTGAATGTAGATCTCGATGTGTTTGCGCTCAAGGGAAGTGTAAAGCTCCTCGATCTTACGCGCAGGGAGCAGTTCGCCATGCTGCTTGCGTAGGTCGGCCACCTTCTTGTCCAGCAACTGCAGGCGCTTGGCACTCTCCTTGCTTTCGTCCTTCATTAGCTCGTAATTGTCCCGGAGTTTGATTTCAAAAACGTCATCCAGGAACACAAAGGAGAACTGGTTGATGCGGATGAGGAGGTCCGGAGGCAGCTTTTGTGACTCTACTGGTGGGACGGCAGCTCTATGTAGGGTCTTCAGCCACTTCTGCACGCTGATGGCTTTGTCGAACGTCTCTGAGAAGTTGTACTGGTAAGGGAACTCAATGGCAAGGCTAGGGGCGGTGAAGAGCCAGGTACGATTTCGGGTTGTTTGAAGGAAAGTGAAAGAACTTCTGTGCTGGTGCATATCATCGAGGTCATCCAACATCTGCACCTCTGCCCCAGTGAAGGAAAAGATATCATTGCCGTCGAAGTTGAAGACGAGGTGAGGTGTCTTCATGATGACGGCACCAGGCCCCCTGGAGAGGGACAGAGCTTCCGTGCTGAAGATGATGAAGTTATTTTCGGTCACATGGGCAGTGAACCGTGTGCATGCTAGCTCTATGCACACTAATAGGCTGGAGGGGGAACCCGTCGAATGTTTTCCAATGTTCTGTCGTAGTTTCAGAGATGAAGAGAGTGTGTTCCAATAGCTTTGGCTCTCAGTGATGTGCTGATACAGGAACATGTGATCTGATGGGGTCCACTGCATTGTTAAAGCGGTTTCGCTGCGTACCTGATCATATGAAGATGGGATGAACAACACAGCACTTTTTATAAAGAAAATTGGGCAATATTTACTCATTCTTAACACATATGCTGTTAATTTATAGATTTATAAAATCTTTATATGTTTTTTCAACCATACAGCAGCAGTTCAAAGTAACTCTAACGTGTAATCCTATTACATTTTCTAGTTTTCTATTCCAAAATCAAGTTATATAAGATATTTTAAGATTACAATAATAAATCTTAGGCCCGGTTTAAAGGGGGATGTGTAACTGAGTTTTATACATTCTGACTTCTTTACAATGTTAAATGTACTGTCTTCTCATGCTTGACATGGTCAACTTGTCAAAAAACGACTTGGACGTAGTATTTCTGTGCTTGATACACTCCCCCAGCATTCCTATAGGTTTCGGGAAGTTTTTTACGAACATGAAAATCTGTTTCGTTACAACTTTTATTCGTCCCTTATTGGACAATTCTCTTGGAAAAACACGCCCACGTGTCAACCCGTGAGAGCCAGATGAAAGAGCACGCCCTCACGTCAACCATAGAGAGCGGATGAAGGAGAATGCGCACACATCAACCAGCTGGAGCGAGAGAGAGAGCACTGCTTCGCAAAGTTCAGCTGTGTTTGTTTGTTCACTGCATTTTGGTGAGGAATGTACTATTCTGTAAGTATTTAAGATTAAAATGAGATATGCGTGTGATATGTCTGAGTGACGGCCACTTTAAGGCTAGTCCCAGACTAATGAATGTTTGACCTGTCTTCAGTATATTGAACTCAATATAACAGAAATATCTTAAAATATAATATCAGTGCCATTGTTTTATCTCAAGATGCACACCAGTAATCTATTATTTTAAGGCATTTTTATGAAAAAGCACCTTAAATATCTTAATTCAACTAAGGGTCCTGGCTTCAGCCAAGCCGTGTCTTTGAAACCGGGCCTTGGTTTGTTTAATAATGTTTAGTATTTTTGCAAAATTAAAACTAAAAACAAGTACATCTGAATTAAATTCAAATATTTCGACACAACAACTTAAAATCTCATTGGTTCTTGAATGTCTCATACTGAAATATCATATAACAACAAGTCATGAGAGAAGCAGTATGTTCTTCTCAGGGTGATGCTATATTTCACTTCAGCGCTCGGCTGTGCTTGTTTTGGGGTCAATTTCACTGTAAAAGCTCAACATTTTAAATGTTTTTACATACACATCCAAAAATAACCCACTGGAGACATTAAGTTACTTAGTTACTTATGTTACATTTATGATCATGTTTAGGATTTTTGGAGCTTGTTCCTGTACATAAATTGATAATTATTGCAAAAAAAATGACAAAATATTTTAAAGTATTAAAAACAGTTTTTTAAATGATTAAAAATCGTTTGTGTTTTTAGCGGAAAAATAATGTCATATACATTTGGTACGGCATGGGGGTGAAATCTTTCATTTTGGGTTGAACTATTCCTTTAAAGGAAAAGTTCAACTTCAAAATGAAAATTCTGTCATAATTTCCTCAACCTGTTGTCATGTGTGATATTCTTTCTTCTGCAAAACACAAAAGAAGATATTTAAAAAAATTGTGGTAACCAAAAACTATTGGTCCCCATTGACTTCTATTGTATGGATACAAAACCAGTGCAACGCATTGGGGGTCAATGTTATTCAGTTACCAACATTTTTCTAAAAATCTTCTTTTGTTTTCCAGAAGGAAGTCATACAGGTTAGAAAAAACAAGAGTGCAAATAATTACTGAACTGTCACTTTAAGTAACATTTGTAATTCTGACACCAACAAACTGTAACACATTTGTTCGTCCCCATTTTGGTATTAAATTCCTATACAAGTAATGACATCTCTATAGTGTTGTTGTACCTCCAGACAGCAGGTGTTAATGTGGTAAGAGATGTTGAAAGTAGTGAGGGCCAGTATGGGGTTGGGTGTTTGGGCGGCCAGGCAGCAGGGCTCCATGCTCTCAATGAGGGCCTTTACCACAGCCAGAGAAACACCCTGTACACACACTGTTGTGCTCTCACCCGATCCCTCAGCTCCCACTGCATCTACTCTCAGTGTGACAGCACCTATAACAAAACACCGAACAGAAAATAATTTGATACGATGAACAAAGAACAAACTAACATGATACATTTTAAATGTATTCATTACTAAATGCAGTGTTATTACTTGACATGCATTAACATTTTGATTGGACCTGAAGCTTGAACCTGATTGGACAAAAATGTGTAGTGCAGGACAGGCAATATTTTTGGTCTGTTTTCCCGGAAAAAAAAGACTGTAAATTTGTGTGTAAATGTGCATGTGCTAAATCGATTATGCTAAATCAACATTTAGGAGTATACTAGCACGGTTTGAACGGTTTCAACACCAATAACCATGAATTTGCATGAGTATGCAACAGATACTTTAAGTGCTTTTTGCCGTTTTCACCTGCAACACTGGAGAGTGTAAACATGTTAACATCTTCAAGGCCGAGGTTGAACTGAAAAAGTGGTGGTGGGCGAGCCGGTGGCGTTTCCAGACTGGAATGCAATGAGACGCTCTCTCCTTTGTCCAATCTTAGGACGGAAAGCAGGCGCGACAGACACAAAGTGCAGGTCTCGGACACCTCCACCTGGATGCCTTTCAGACTGGACTTCACACAAACATTCCCAGATGGGCTGGAGTTCACCACTCTCGATTTGCTATAGCTGCCCTGTGAAGAAATGAATCAGATCTTCATCTGAAGAATAACCTAATTCCATTTAGGAGAGAGCACTCGGGAGAAAGTGAATTACCTGCAGTGTAAGGGAGTCTAGGATAAGAGCCTCCCCCCAGACATGTTTTCCAGGTGGGTGAGGAGCTTGCTGGATATGAGAACCTTGGCCCACACGCCACCAGAAATGATCCAGGGTCAGAGAGGCTTTCTTAGTCACAGTCACACCGTCCTCTTCTGAGCAGCAGTCTAATAAGTGCTGCAGTTCTGTTAGACAGGGCAAACAAACACTTTTACATATGAACTGAGGTAACAAATCTATTCTATAATAATAGAAGCAATAATATTGTTTCCTTAACTGAACAATATCTGAAATCTACTTAATTTAACATATATTAATGTTAAACTACATATCAAAAATTGGGTTATAACATATTCGTCTTGATGCAGTACGTAGTAAAATCCAGATTGGATTTTTCTATAATGACTGAAACTGCATAAAAAATGTGTGTAAAGTTGACACTTTGCCTCTTAGCCAAAAATATTCTGCTTTAGTGAGTAAATACCAGTGCTGGCCGAAATAAAGCCCACTGCAAATGGTGGCGTATCTCCTAACTGCACAGACACATTAACATTGGACACCGAGGAGCTTATCATCACAGGGGCGTCCAGCTGAGGGAACCGTCTGAGAGACAAAAGGACACTCATATAAGAACAATAAACAAATGCTCCATTACAGCGCAATCTGTGGCGCTCTGATAGTGAGATGACGATTCGTACCTTTTTTTATGTGCTGCTTTATTGTGAGACAGCCAGTCCCATGACAATATGGCCAGCCAATGGGAGAACTCTTGGTGGCGATAGTGAATGATGCAAGTATTGATGGTGACCGTACTAGAGATGTCAACAGATGTCACCTTGAGGAAGGGGAAAGAATAATGAAGCACAACAAACATCAAGCTCTGAAAGCGTGAATCAAACGTGACTAGTACAGCTGTGAAATGCTTTGAATTTGTTTAGAAATTTCAAAAGAAATTAGTACATGAGCTCACCTGCAGTATAGTTTTCAGTGTGTTAAGACATATAATTCTTTGTCTACTTTGCGAGAGCAGAAGGCCATCTAAAAGAAATAAAAGATAAAGGGAAAAACAAACAATATTGTGTAAAGAAATAGATTTGACAACCGTGATGCTAGGGTGTTCTGGGTGGTTCACAGGGTGTTTCTAAAGGGTTGCTAAGTTGTTCCAAATGGTTGCTGTGTGGCACTTGATGGTTGCTAGGCAGTTGGCCGGAAAAGAGTTGCCAAACTTACAGCCATGATGCTATGGTGTTTTGATGCTAGATGGTAGCTAGGGTGTTACTAAGGGGTTGCTAAGGTGTGATGAATGGCATAAATGCTTTGTTATGCGGTTGCTGTATGGTTCCTGCCGGTTGCTAAGTAGCTGGCCTCAAAAGAGCTAATAATCTTGCCACCGCCATGCTGGGGCATTCTATGTGGTTGTCAGGGCGTTTCTGAGGAGTTGTTTTGTTTATGTGCGCTGTTATGTAGTTTCTGTGTCTTGCTCGGTGGTAGCTAGGTAGTACGACCCACTACAAGCATGATTTGCGGTACCATGTTATGTCAGTAGCAAAACAGTTTGAGATGAGTTTTTTACTATAGTCCAATACGTGATTATAGCCTCAGCAAGCTCTGCTAATAAATTAAATACAAAAAAACAATGAAAGTCAATGTCTGCTTTATACTGTTAATGTAAACTGATTTAAGTTCTTCCTCAGAAGCGATGCGTTTCTGTGTTCTTCACCCACCCTCCAGCAGAAGCTCCAGGCGGCTCTGTGGGAAACTGAGCTCAGGAGTGAAGCTCCTCAGAGGAACCTGCTCATCGTCCCGATCATAACCCACCTTCAGAGACTTTAAAGTCCAGTTCAAATGTCTGCAAAACAAACACAGACTCTTTTAGGATATGTACTCTAAACCACAAGATCAAAAACTTTTTTCTCATTGCTCACCTCTTCTGACTGTGCATGGAAAGCGTGATGTTAGTGTTTTCAAAAACAACATTGACCTTCTGAGGAACCAGTTTGTGAAGGCTCTCAATAGTCTCTGATTGGAAATATGAGTCCTCTTCATCATCTTCAAAACAGGAAAAAAAGCTTTTAGAAAGTTGAACAATAGGCAACAATAGACAACATGTGTCATCATTCCCACACCCAGTCTAGTCTAACCTGCTGTATAACTGGAGCAGTGTGCTGAGGTGGTTCCAGGATGTATGGATAACTGGCTGAGGAAGAGGCCTTCATGAAGTTCAGCCAGCAGGGTTCTCACACTCAGACCCAACCGGCCTGGCCTCAGGTCAGGCAGACTCACGTCACCATTCAGAGCCAAACTCAGGGACACTTCAGCCAGACATGTGTCCTGCTAAATAGTAGAGAGGTCACTGAGCATCTAGTAACAGGACAGACCTCTGTTCTGGTCTAATTTGTTTTTATTATAACTATACAGTATATTGGTTTATTAAAGTAAATATTTAGGCTTTTAAGCTTACATACCAGCCTGCTGCTCTTCAAAACTTTACTGCTGAGCTGTCCCACTGAGAAGTCCCAGGCCAACCTTACAAGATATCACACTGTCACTCAGAGTAATGCAACAGATCTTTTTAAAACCACTGAAACTAAAGAAAACAACTTCTCTTTTTTTCAAACATGATAATTACCTTCTACTTTGATGATCCAGCAGCAAAGTAATAGCGGAGGAAGTCATGTGCCAAAGAGATTCAGGCAGCGCCAGATTCAACACCATCACATTAATGGAGTGAATGTGAAATGACAGCAGCTACAAAACAATTTGGATGTTAATCCAAATGAAGACAAATATATTTCTGGTGCTTCTATAGGTGGGAGGCTTTATACCTGAGACAAGAAGTGCAGGGCAGATGGACTGAGAGGAGTTCTTTGTGAAATCTCATCTGTGCTTCTGGATGCCCGGGGCCTGAAAGGCTCCTGCAGGTCAAATCTCACCTGGGCTTCCCCCACACATAATGCCAAGAACCTCCTGAGAAGTGAAAGATCAATATGACAGATCTCTAACACATGTGAGGACTTATTTATTATATATTTTTGAATTCATCAAGTTAACAGATGTTAGATAATCCAAAAGTTTAACTTACGGCAGTTCCGAGTTAACTATTTTACAAGAAATCCATATCTTGTCAATTTCCTATAAATGTACAACAAATGGTTTAACATAATTATCAATGCATCTCAGCTACATATTTCAAATCCATGTCATAATATTTACAATAACATGCAACTTTTAAGAGCATAGTAACAGATCATATTTTATTTTTTGTGAAAGCGCAGAGATTTTACCCACCAGAGTATGTTGAGGCTGAAACTGAACACTGATTCCACTCACTGAGAACAGACCCACAGACTTGATCTTGAGCTCAGCTTTCAGAACGTTTTGGAAAAACCGTACCGCCAAACTGCAGACCAACCATCTTGCAAAAACCAAAGTAATGATATTAAAACTTCTCATGAAGCTCAGGACAATGATCATTCGTCAACAAAACACATCAGTGCAGTTAATGGTGCATATTAGTTTCTTACCTAAAGAGTGAGATAAATAAAAAAGCAAGAATCAGAAATACTGATATGGCGATCACCAGAGCAGACATTGTGCTGCGTAGAAGTTTCTTCACATCTAACCTACAATCATGGCAAAGGTGGGAACCTGGTGATCAGTGATCGCTGACTCCAGATCAGAACCTGTCATACAATAAAATGACTTAACATTCAACATTTGTATATATACTGGGGGTGAATTCAGAATGTTTGTGACACGTTTGATATGATTTCACCCTAAAATGTTGACCGCTGATTTTTCTGAAATATTAAGTTTACAAAAACACTACATTTTATTAAACATTAACTGACACGGGACCAGAAACTAACGTTACTGCTTTTACAAATAATAGACTAACGTTACATGTTATTAAACATTAACTGACACAGAACCTACTGCATTTGGAAATAACGGCCACATGTGTATATTAATATCGTTATATTGTTTTTCATTCCCAAAACAATCTAATCATTTAATCTCCAGTCTCAGTGTTTGCCACTCTGGCAATCCAAACAGCTGTTGGGTGGAACTTGCAATGTTGATCCAAGCACCATTAGCCAGTTAGCAAACAAATTAACATCGCAGCACAAATATACAATTGTATTTAACTCCTTAATGAAGATGTCTGCTTTATTCATCACATTTTGAGTTCGGTTAACGTTACCCACCTGAAAGTGTCTATAATGCTGATCAATGGATCTTAGGTTTACACCGCCCTCTCAGTCTCATGCTAGGCTAATTCAGCTAGCTGCGGGATTCTGACAGACCACTGTCAACAAACTGACATATGACATGATGTTTTTCTGTCTCCTAAAACACACACGCGTTTGAGAATATATTTAAGAATATGATTACAGTTGTATCTAATGGGCTTGCACTTGCACTTCTTCTATTTCCAGGGTGAAGTCAGATAGATTAACTTTTTCGCGATGTGTTTTTTCATAATAAAGGTCATAAGGGACTGGTGCAAAATAAAATCTGTTCCAACTGTCAATTTTATAAAACGATGTGATGTGAAAGCTTAATTAGTATCAATCTGTTTTATGAGAAAAAATGCATTATTAAGAAATTGTTAAAATGACTTGCAGTCGGGAAGTTTAATAACCAAGACAGTCAACTGACTGTCATGTTCATGTCACCAGACTACAACTCAATCTGCACCACAAGGTTGGTCTTTTTTGACATATCATGTCGCCAAAATGTTTTCTAGGTGGGCACAAACATTACAACAATAATAATAATTCATATTATTTATATTCTTGTGATTTTTCAAAAAAAATAACTATTTACATCTGAGAGAAAAAAATGACATATGACTTATGAGTATTTCACCAAAATGACAAATTAATAATGAACATTAAACCAAAATTATAATACCCAATGTAGACATTTTTAAGATTCATGTTATGGGATTATGAAAGCATCCAAGTTACCGTTTTTCTAGCTGTGTAATTGTAATTATTCCAAAAGATTTTTGATTATCATTAGAAAAACATTGAAATGTATAATGACAAGACAACAACATTCACTGGCTAGAGGTTCTTCTTAAGCAGTCTCAATCACTGTATGCCTATTTCTCTGCAATACTTTATACTGAAGCTTTCTGCTTGTTGTGTTTGGCAAACCACTCGCCACTCTTATCTGCAGCGATGGCCTGTGAAAGACACCAAACAGAAACAGTTTAATGTGGTTTGAAAGTGGAAAGCAAGAATTATTGTATACTGTGTTGTGTGGAGAGAATCATTACCTTATCTAGTAATTCATTTCCATTTGGGTCCATGGCAGAGAGTTGCCTGAATGCCTCATCACCCACGAAGCATATCTCATGACCATCCTACGCAGTATGTGAGATCAGAGTCAGCTCACCGTACAGTCAGGCATTTAGTCTTAGTAAAACTTAACCATAAAGACTCACAGGATCTGCAAGGATGACAACTTCCACTGTGGCCTTTCCAGGTGTGTCTAGACTCACGAGTGGGGTTAGGATTTTGTGGTTTTCTTTTTTCACCACGGCCTCAATATCTGGTAACTGGCAAAATATGTAAAATTTATATGAAATTATATAAAATAAGTGTGCTCCAAAAGAACAAGAAACAAGAAAATACAAACACATGCTCCTGGTCAATTTTCTTACCTGATCTCGAGGGCAAGCAAATGCGACCCTGCCAAAAGCAGTTCCATGATCCACAGTGCCTCCAATGTCCTGTAGCTCCAGCTTACACTACAAAAGAGTCAAAGGACATAAGTATGCATATGTAAAACTTTCTTATGAAATATGAGTTTTGAGGTCTGGGTGAGTGACATGTCCTCAAGATGTAATTATTGCCAAAAATATATTTCATCGATCTTTTTTTAGCCAAACCTGATTATCTGAGAATCCCATCAAGACAGTCTTTTTGTCCTCATTTTTCTCAATAACTTTCATTCCCAGAAGGGAGGACCAATAATGAACAGAACGCTGCAAATCAGACACTGCCAAGGAAACTTTCTGGATAGGATCTTTGCCAGGAAAAGAAGCAATCGGCACAGTTAATTGTCACATTTAACAAATGCATTCTTAACCATTATATAAAACAATAGCCTAAATCTACATTTTATGTTTTGTGTTCAAGTAAAGAAAGATACCCACCACTGTCAGGCTGATCTTTATCTATAAGGTAGAAACGGTATCCTCCTGGGGCTTCAGTCATGTACAGAGAATCTCCAACTTGAGTAAGAGGCCAACCTATCCTCCTAGCATTACTCACAGCCTGACTAGACTGCAGAGTGAAACCCTAATAACACCATAGTGTGAATATAAGTGAACAGAACACAAAGTACATCATATCGTCTTGTTTATTTCAAAGAAAACGTATGCATGATTTCAAGGCAAAGTAGTTTACCAGAAAGTCATTCCCAAGGCCGTATTCACCCAGTCCATAATTATAGGTCAACTCTGCAACAAAGTGGTTGTCTTCTGGTCCAAAGCCCACCATGGTTTTACTCCACTTTCCATCATATGGACTGAAAATATTCATGCAAAGTAAATAAATATGTAAATATAAAACACAGCAATGTTTAGAATTTGTCATACACGTGTGTCTACATCTACTGTTAAAACCCAAACACAGTAACGTCACATATTGACATGAGACTAACCCATTACACGTTGCCTTGCAGCCCTCCTCGAATTCTTCATGTCGCAGAATCTATCAATTAGAGTTTGGGTTGTTTATACATTTGGATTTTAAACGGAGGTCAAATATGCGACGTGTCAAAACATAATTTTGCAAATTCATCATTAACTGTCTTATCAGCAATATTAGGAAGCAAAGTCCTCAATGCGTTTTGAAGACAGGAACATAACGTTACTTTACAGAGATGTTAGTTGTCCTACCTTCATTCCTAACACATCTCTGTAAAAACTCGCTGTTTTGGTTCTGTCTCCTACTTTAAAAACGAAATGTAGAGCTCTTCTAAGTGCCATCACTCTGCCAGACAGTCTCCCACTGACTGAAAACTACACGATCGTAGATTCTGCGTCGATTCAAACACCTTCCGATCGATTGCTCTTCTTTCGACAGCATGCAAGACTAAACCAATTTATGTTTTATTTTTTTTACGATCAGTTACATTTTTATCTGCATACTGTCGTATAAATGCACATTTTTATAACGTATCTGATTAGTTTATATAGTCTAATACAAAACTAAAAGTGGTATTTAAACCAAGATTTATTCTTGGTCAATCCCCCCCGTTGTTTTTCGCTGGTACATTCCGTTACCGATGACGCAGATGATGTCAATAAACATGGCAGCGCTCATGTACAACGTGAGCCGTGGATTTATTTTAAGGGAACATAGTTTGTTATTAAGAGGACATAATCAGGTTTTGCTGGACTCGAGGAGATACGTTCGAGCTCTTCGGCGGAGACCCGTGACTATCTTATATCCTGACGGTGAGCGAGAAACACGAATTAAATCAAACGAATCAGCCAATAAAAGCAATCAAACGTTCTTGAAACAGGGACGTGAAAGGACAGGCAAGAGTGATGGTAAACACAACAAAGGAAAAATTAGACCGGAAGTTGCAAACAATAGGACTAGCCATGTTAACGAGTTGATTAAGGACAAACTTGGTGGGCTGCGTTACGAAAAGGCCCCTGCGGATGATAGGAGACTTGCGTAAGTACATCAGTTACATGAAAATGTATACAATATTATTTAACTGGAGATAGAGCTAAATATTCTTTAAATGCTTTATGCAAAATAAAAATAAACATGTTGATTAATGATATAAAAAACAAACAACACTGCTTCATATAAACTGTAATTGTTTTAATGTTAATCAGCTGAATGTGCATAATGTTATTTGTATTGGGAAAGGTTAGAATTCGTTTTTTAAAAGCATGACATTTGTTGTTCTCCCAGACATGCGGCAAGTATTGGCCGCTCCAGAGCTTTTCGTGATAAGGAAGGAAAGGTTCTGCTTGAGGGGAGGCGTCTGATCTGTGATGCTCTTGCAGCTGGAGCGTCTCCTCAGATGTTGTTCTTCAGTACAGTGGAGAGACTGCAGGAACTCCCTCTAGATAAACTTCAGCAGGCCAAACTCATCAAAGTCAAGTATGAAGACATGAAGACCTGGTCTGATCTGGTCACCCCACAAGGTGTTATTGGTCAGTTGCAGAATTGAATCAAACTTCCTACTTCAATACACAGACTTTTCCAAATTGGTGTTTTCAGAATGTGTAATATACTTTCCTTATCTTACAGCCATATTCTCAAAACCTGATGCCTCTCGTCTGGCATTTCCAAAGGACACAAGACTACAGTCAGTTCCTTTGTTCCTAATATGTGACAGTGTGCGTGATGCTGGGAATATCGGGACTATTTTACGCTGTGCTGCGGCTGCAGGCTGTGAACGTGTTCTCCTCACCAAAGGTGTGTGTAATACATTTTTCCTGGAATTTGATTGGCTGAAACATTGACATATAGTGTTATTTGCACTTTATAGGCTATTTTGCTGATATTGGTATTCTCTTTTATACAAAATTTAATTTGCACTATTATACACTTTCTAAAAATTGACTTTTTAAACATACAGTGTGAGCCACTTATGTCAAACTCTTTGTTTTAATCACAACTTTACTATCTAAACAAAACCTTGCCATAACATGTTACTACTGTACTTGTCATATTATTATTTTTTTAGGTTGTGTGGATGCATGGGAGCCAAAAGTTCTCCGTGCAGCAATGGGAGGAGCTCATTTCCGGCTCCCTGTAGTTTCTAATTTAAACTGGAATGACATCTCCAAACACTTACCACTGGATATCACCGTCCATGTAGCGGATAACCGTAACCATTTTACCAAAGACCTTGTATCAGAGACGATACCAACTACTACAGAAAATGCCAGTTGGAGTGAGTACATTGAAAGTGACACTGAAGAGGAATCGGATGATGGACTTGCACTGCCGTGTGCGAAGCAGCATGTGTACCATGAGAGGTGGGCTCAGAGGAGCACGGCATTAGTCATTGGTGGAGAGACACACGGACTAAGTCCGGAGGCTCTGCGATTGGCTGAGAAAACTGAGGGTAAAATACTTTTTGTGCCTATGGCTGCAGGAGTGGAGAGTCTGAACTCTGCAATGGCTGCCAGTATACTGCTGTTTGAAGGCAGGAGGCAACTTCTGTTAGACAAAGGGCACAGAAAAGCAAGATCTAAATTATACTCATGAGTGTTTTATCTGTAATGTATAAAATAAAGGTACTGTCCGATTTGTTTAGTCTTGACTGTTTTGCATCACTACACGAGAAGGGAGAACGACGATAATAAAACTGGCTCTGGCTATGTGAACACACGACAAACCATGGACCTAAATAAAAAAGGCTAAGAGGTTCTAAAAATTTCACACTTGTGGTCTTTGATCAAAAATGACCGCCATAGGAAATGAATGGGAGAAAATTGTCATGTCTGACTGATTTTTGATTTATCGGAATGGTACGAAACTTGGTGACTTTTCTGGCATTTACTATGTGGACAAAAATCAATAATGAATGCGATTCTATACAACTAAATGGTCCTTACAAAATCACATTTTTTAATCCTGACTGCAATAGGAAAGCATTGAGAGTAGGAATAAATATTGTGATATTTAAAAGAAAGCGATCATAATTATTGCCAAAATATTCCACAAGACCATAACATTCACTAATAATCTAAAATTATTGTTTAAAAATGTACTACATTCATTTTACAGATTTTTTTTGAAACATTACTTTTGACAGAGGCTATAGCCCCTAAACAAGGACCACGGTTAGAAGCAAGAAACTGCATACAATTTACGTAGAACAGTGGAAATGTTAGGTCAACTCGAGTGGACTGGATTTTAAGATTTAGCATCGTATACTGCATGTACTGGAAAATATAAGTCATTTGATTATTGCATGCATATAAAAATGGCATACTGCACACAGTTAGATACTGCAGATAAATAAACAGGAATATTAGTCTTTACTTGGGAACGATATCAATATATATTATTTAATTGATATCGCTATCAATTAAATCAATCTTAATCCTGACAAAGACACGGGTACAAATAAGAACACGTTTGACAGTGCCTTTTAATGGCCATGAAGTCATTTAAAACAAAGACAGACAGAGACTGTGCTTTAATTGGCTACATTTAGTAAGGAAGCTTATAATTCAATGCTGTTTTTGTGCCTTCAAATATATCAGACCTCTTTAATACAGGGGACCTTCACAGAAAATCCACTTAAATGTCATTCGTGTTTGAGATGGGAACAGATCAGTCATTCAACATCAAATATCAACAAGAAGTGGGCTTAAGTCATTTTATGTATCAACAACAGCATAAAAAACAGCGTTAGCTACATAAAGAGTAGACAGTGCCTTCTATACACGGATATTACCATCAGCTAATGTATGCATGTATCCTCAGTTCATGTGTGCATATCTTTCAGCACCCAAAGAAAAAAAAAACAATCACAGCCGTACAGAACATATGGCCACGTAAAATGTGCAATGTCTTTGAAAAAATAAAAACACATCTAACCAAGCTATAAATGTTCTACCCTCTTGATTCTTGATATCCAGAAGGACATACATATAAAAGCGAATAAGCAAGAAGAAAAACAAAGTGTTGTTCACTTGCAGCACTAGGGTTCAATCTAATCTCTAAACGACAAAAGACAATCAACTTAAAAATCATTTATTCCGTCGGCGCTGTAGTAAATGCAAGGCACCACAGGAGGAGGCGGCCACATCATGATAGAGGTGCACAGCTTAAAATAAGTAAAAAGTGAGTTTCTGTTTGAACGGTCTGATAGGAAGAGAAATAGAGCACGCCTGGAGGTCGAGGGTCAGATGGAGGTTCGGGTCACAGGTTTGGGGGAGGTTAGTGCTGTCCAGGATTTTACCCCACTTCAAATGGGCTCTGGTTTGAGCTTCTCAGCCAGAAAGTCACTAACAAACTGTTCTACCACAGCTGGTGTGATCTCCTCCACATCTTTAACGTATTTGGCCCGAGCTGACATGTCTAGGATGGTGAGAAGCGGCGCAGCCTCAGGTAGGTTGGTGTAGTCCCGTAGTGAATCAGTCATATCATCCTGTAAGAAAAGAAACATTTTTAACACCCAATTTTAGAACATTTTAAAAATGTTAATAGAAGATTTTTAGGCCTACAAAATTAAACCATTAAACTTTCTTCTATGCCTTGAAACTATATAATGCCTTTATAAATATAGCACACAATACTAGTAATTGTTTTTTCAACAAGTCCTCCTTTACTTGTATATTTATATTGTATATGTATTTTTATTTAATGTATATTTTACAGTAGGCTTTAGTCAATAGCAAAGCGTCTACCGTGGATTGTACACCAGATAGATGGAGACAAATTTTGTGAGCACTTGAGAACCATCAACCACAGACAGATCTAAAGACAAAACTAAAAAACTAGTGCAGCAGTAACTCATATACATTGATCGGCATAGCATCACATCTGTATGCCACCAGAGAAGGGAGAATAACTCACTAAAATAAGGCTAAAATACACTACACGACTTTTGCTCAGATTTTGCCCAGATTTTCAGTCTGGACTTGTTGCAGAAGTTTATCAGTTAGTGTGTTTCTATCTGAAACTATGATGTCTAGTTAAAAAAAATCTGTTCAGATTTTAAAAGTCTTGTTGTGTATTCCAGCCATTAGGGCTCTTCACCCACCGAGATGAGATCCCCATCACCCCGTACTAAGAGAAGGTTCTGCCGGGAGGATCAGGAGGGGGTAAAAACATCACATTGTGGCTTCTGAAGGAACTACTCTGGAAAACATCAGAGAGATGCATCACACTGTGCGTGCGAGAAAGTTCTCGTTATTCCGGTAGGGGGTTTCTAAATATATGATTGTGTGGAAACAATGGGAGGCGGAGTGATCGTATTTCCGGAATGTCTTTTGCAGTCTTGTGACTGCAAGATGTGATTTAACCCTTACAACTCAAAATCGTGGAATAACAAACTTAACCCACAGGGACACATCATTAATAATTAAGTAATAGGCATGTTTGTGTTAATATTTCATGTTTGCTACAAAGAACCTTTTTAACAAACAGAAAAACGCACAAAGACCATATTTGGTTCCATTCCATTCCATTTTCTACCGCTTGTCCGAACTACCTCGGGTCACGGGGAGCCTGCGCCTATCTCAGGAGTCATCGGGCATCAAGGCAGGATACACCCTGGATGGAGTGCCAACCCATCGCAGGGCACACACACTCACTCATTCACTCACGCACTCCATATTTGGTTTATCTATTAAAATGATCTTATTTCTCCTTATGCAATCCCTTAAATTAATAATACATTTTCAAAAGACAACAGTGAATTTATAAGACATACAGCACAAATACAATATAGGGTATTTATACTTCTGACCACAAGTGGGCAGCAAGACAACAGCTTGAGTTCTCTGTTCATTCGATCTCTGACTGGCTTCCAAACTATGAGCAGTAAATGGATTAAACCACACGATCAGATCTTTGGCCTGTAAGAGTGGCTATGCTGCTTTTGCTGCCTAAAAAGGACAAGAATGTCAACAAAAAGTTTGTGGCCTCGACTTCAAGTAATAGTGTAACAGACAGAATGGAGGTATTGTTACATTAGGGGTAATAAATGAGCGTTTTAACAGTGACTGTATAACATGCGAATAGCCGTTATACTGCTACTGCTACTACCAGAATATGCAAATCCATATTCAATATAAAATAAATAGTTCACCTAAAAATTAAGTTTGTGGCATTATTTCATTTAAGCTCTATGTATTACAAACCCTGCATATTATCGGTTTTACATCTGTAAAATACAAAGTGAGTTTTGGTGACCACTGGTGTCAAACATATGAGACATTCGACTATTTCCAAAACATAACATTCTTTTCTACATTTTTTGTTGTGCGTAACTTACAGAATTGATGACATTTAAGATTTATTTGAACCATCTGTATGTAAATCAATAAAAAAATATATGTCTTTTACTATAAATTCAAACTTAACATTAAGTAAGGAATAAACAGAGCTACAACCTAAGATGGTAAAATGGTATATGTTGATGCATGTGTTAGCAGCTCAACCATATTGTAAAAAAAGGTCATAGCTCGACAATATATGATACAAATTTGACTAAATATCATTACACCCCTTAGGTGAGTAACAATGAAAGCATTTATACTTTTGAGTGAACTATTCCTTTAAGAGTTAGACGAACATTAATCAAAAGGTGCTGACTGATTTTCCTATAATATGGATCAGTATAACAAGTAAAGAATCACAAATGTCATCACTTCCTTTACCATGGCCAAGATGCATTTCACTGTCCAATCACAGCCTAAGTCACACCGCATTGAAAATACAGAGTTCACTGTATGAAGCACGGCATCAAGGGAGACAATCCTTGACAAGATGTGACATTTTAGCATTCAGGACGACTGACCACAAAATATTCCTTTGTGAACATCGTAATCTGATGAAATCTGCAAAAGCTATCCTTCAGAGGACCAAATAAAGTGAGAAATGAAGCCTGTCAGCGTAGCCCCTCCAGGCTTTAAGATATGAAAAGATTACATCTCTCAGGCTGTCTACCGTTTTATGGTAAGCCATGCATCATCCTTTATGTAGCAGCTAACCCTGTGTAAACTGTTCGTCCACCCAGACCCTTCTCACACACACACGCAGCCTCCAGCACTGAGCTCTGTATAGACGCACAGGGTCAGACTGCTGCTGCCTCCAGCTGTTAGCGTGATAAGGGCCAGTGTGTTTACCGAATTGCAGCAGCCCTACAACGAGAAGTTTATTCTGCCTATTGTGGGACTGTAGCATTCCATAAGCATTAGCCATCTGCTCATGCGAGAAAATACACGGTTTTCCGATTGGCCAGCTCTCTATCAAAGGCCCGCTCTGATTGGTTATCCGGGAGAGCTGCGTTCTGAAGCCAACAGAACGCAGCGGTAGACTCCTGGACATTAGGTTCAAATAAGCACATAGAAAACAAATAAAACCCATCAGTGCAGGAATGTGTCTGTCTCTCATTGCAGATCTGGCATTTTGTCACTGACTTAAGAAATACTACCAGTTAAATATAATGAAAGGTCTAACTGCAGTATTTGAGACATGAAAACAATTACTACATGAAATAATATAGATGGTGTATCACTCTATAAAGATTGAAAAATGATAGCCCAACCTCTTTAAAGGGATAGTTCATCCAAAAATGAGAAAATCTGTCATTTATTCACCCTCAATAGACTTGTGTATATAACAATTTCTTCTGTGAAACACAAAAGATATTTGGAGAAATGTCCATACAATGAAATCAATGGGGGTCAAATATTGTCTTAATTGTCTTCAAAATCTCTTCTTTTGTGTTCTGCAGAAGAAAGAAAGTTATACAGGTTTGAAATGACATGAGGGTGAGTAAATGATGAACATTTTCTTTAAAGGGGTCAAATGACACGGCTAATACGAATATTATGATTTGTTTAAAGGAGTCATTCGCCGGAAGTACGTGTTTTTCTTTGTCTTTTGTGTGTTATAAGTTGCCCATGCATGTATTAGACACGTGAAATTGCAAAAATGTAATTGTAACTACAGTATTAAACAACTTGCATTTAAGGTGTACTTTTACATTACACATTGGTATGCTACGAACTTCGCTATTGCAGAGCAAGTTGTTTTAACATCCCTGGTGCAATGTGGGTTTGTGTAGTGGACGGGGATCAGTGGGACTGGCACATGTCCAGAGGAATGCTTGAAACTCAAACCACGGCATTGCAATATGCCATTCCTAGTATCTGCCATATATGGATGTCACACACACACACACGCACACACTGAACAGTGTCAACTAAGTTTAAATTAAAAGAAGATCTAAGCAATTGAGGATGGTGAGACAGAAAGTTAGTGAAAGATCAGTATGAGATAACAAGAGGTCGGTGTTATGAAAATGCTGACTTTCCTCCCACATGATATACAGTACAGAGTTGAAAGATATAGAGACGATCAGGGAGATGAGAGGGAAGAGAAAAATGGCACAGCTGTTTCGGCACCCTCTGGGTTTAAGGTTTGCACTACATGTGTTTGCCATTCATCTCCAGCTCTTATTATTTACTGCATGTATGTGTTGATGATTGCTTCCCAAAGGATTGTTTTTCACAATTATACACAAAGAGATGACACATCACACTTGTGTGTAAAAGCAAGCAAACACTCGAAATTGTTGCGGCAAGAATGAATGAGTTTAACAGATCCAAAATCACAGTCGCTACATCAGGCTTAAAGGTTTTATTAAACGCATAAATCGACACAGACATACCTCCCCAGCCACAAAAAACAGCAGTGGCGTCTCTTCTTCTTTGGCCTTGTATTTGGCCATAATCTTCTCTGCGATTGGCTGTATGAGCTCTTTGGCTGGCTCAAGCTCGCCCTCCTCCTCTGCGTCTGAAAGAGGGCACAAAAACATTCAAATGGGGATCATAAGACTTGTATGACTTTCTTTCTTCTGCAGAACGCAGAAGAAGATATTTTGAAGAATGTCGGACACCAAAGAACATTGGACCCCGTTGGCTTCCACTGTATGGACACAAAACCACGGAGACAATATCTTCTTTTGTGTTCCACAGATGAAAGAGTCATCTATTAATGTTCTGTTGGTTGTATTCCGTTTAAACATTTCTGTAGAGCTAAAAAAAAATGAAGAGGGAAATTCTTTTGGACCTCCATTGGATCTTTTTTTATCAAAAGATCAGTGTCGAATTAAACGAAGCGGATCTGAAAAAATAAAAAAAGACAGTTGAAGCAGCTCACCCACAAACAGCACCAGACAGGGCCCTTCGTGAAGCTGCACGGCGTTGGATTCGCTGAGCTCCAGTACGGGTCGCGGGTGCCACGGAAAGAGCCGGCACTCAGGGTCGTTGAGAATTTCCACCCGTCCCTGTCGTGTGATCATGTGACCCTCTGTGTCCAACAGGATCAGTGTGGGGATACCTAAAGTTGAAAAAGATACTGCAATTTCATTGCTCCAAAATACCCCTTCATATAGCTATATATATTTAACAATAAATAATTTGATATGATTTGGTCACTTCATGAAAGCATTTTGCTTCAATGCTGGAAAATTTGGAATTAAGATTGTCTTTGGTAAACCTACTATTGAAAGATATTTCGAATGCAAATACATTTAAGAAAACTTAACTCAAAAGTGTGGTTAGTAATGCTGAACAGTGGCATTCATTCATATACAGGTCATACACACACACGTCCAGACGGCCTGGTGTCACTGATCTCAGTCGTACACACTCAACCTCTCTTCTGAGATAGAAATCTTCCTGCTGTATTAGCGGTCTTATCACACACACAGACTTCAGGCTCGAGGGAGCGTTAGTATCATATCATCCAAGACGAATTCCACACATTCCAGTCAGGATAAGCCAGGAGCCAGTTCTTTCCATCTCAATGCATCCACTCCCCATGAGGAAGAGGAGAAATCAGAAGATCACGATCAGAGAGGGGGAAAGAGACATCATCTCTTTTGTCTTTCTGTGTCTTTTGTATTTGTTCTACATTTACTGATGTTGTTTTTTGTATTAAAGTAATGGTGCTGCTTTATTTGTATGTTTTATGTTTGTATGCATCTTCTTTGATAATTTGAATATAAAATATTTGTCATGCCAAAATTAAAATTAAATGTATCATTTCCATATTTATAAAAAATATCGCTACGTGTACTATGTTAAGCAAATTGAGTCTTCTCTTCACACACGTCATTGGTTTTTTTAATGATGTGAAAAGAGAAAGGGGAAAGAAAGAGCGAGGTAGAGAACGAGTAAAGTAAGCTTGATTCGCAGCCCACATTCCTGAGGTCCAACAGCTCAGTTTGCAGTTCCTGGCAGGTTCAGCCATACCCAGCGATGGCCAAAGTGACATCCAACCACACACAGTTACATCAAACAACATTCCTCCACAAGACACTTCCACCTGAGCCCAAACAAGTCTACAGACGTACCTTGGATTCCATAGAGTCTGTTGAGCCGTGACCTTCTGGCCTCATCTGTGTACGGAACCGCCAACCATGGCATCTCGCTGAAATACTGTGTAAACGATTCTTCCGACCTACATAAGAACACACCACAGATCTCAGCACAGGGTTTGTGTATGAAGAAGACTGCATTGAGGCAATTCAGTAAAGGGCTGTTTCTCGATTAATCGCATCCATAATAAAAGTCTGTGTTTGCATAATATGACTGTGCACGGTTCATATTCATTTTGTTTTTATAAACACAATATAAAAATGAATAAATCTTTATCAATAATTTAAATAATATACAAATATGAATATATACATGCAGATATACGTGTATGTGTTATAAATAAAACATTAATATGCACAGTGCACAGACATATATTATGTAAAACACAAACTTTTATTCTGGATGCGATTAATCATTAATCGTTAAAATGTGCCCAATGAAAGTGTCCTTTACATCTAAAATAATCTGTGTAAATGTGTATATCACTTGTGCGTGTTTTACCTATCAGCACTGACGAACACAATCTCAAATTTCTGTCCCGATTCTTTCACTTTCCGGTATGATTCCACCAACACTCGGGTTAGACTACGACACGGGGGACACTGCAGGAGAACGCACACACATAAACACACTCAAACATATTCATAAGACATGACGTGATTTCCTAAAGGGTTTCTGATAATAAACAGCAGCACTTAGCGTTCCTACAGCACTTAATATTACTCTCTCTGCAGTTCAGCACTCAGCAAGAAAATAAATAAATAAATTACATCAAACTAGGGCCTAGAAGGGCTTTTAAACTCATCCACTCTTTTATGGCTTGGAGGCTTTCCGGTGCTAAACACAGAAGATGCTTCACTCTGCTCTCTTTAAGAGACTCTCGTGTAATTTGACTTTTGAATATTGGCATATGGTCTGGTTCAATTTAAAGCTCATCTGGTTAAGAACTGGACACTTAGAAAGGACCAGTTTTTAAAACTTGATATTTAGTAATAAGTAATAAAGAGGAATACATCTGCGTGGTTAAAGGGATAGTTCACCCAAAAATGAAAATTCTGTCATCATTTACTCACCCTCTTGTCATTTCGAACCTGTATGACTTCTTTCCTTCCGGCAGAACACAAGAGAAGATATTTTGAATAATGTTGATAACCGAACAACGGTGGCACCCACTGACTTCTATTGTATGGACACAAAACCAATGCAAGTGAACATTTTTCAGAATATCTTCTCTAGTGTTCTGCGGAAGGAAGGAAGTCATATAGGTTTGAAATGATAAGAGGATGAGTAAATGATGACAGAATTTTCATTTTGGGTGAACTATCACTTTAAGAATCTTGTTCAGAATCCACTTGCAAAGACAAAAATAAAACACCCGCTTAGCTTCGTTTTAAGATATCAATGCATTAATGCAGATTTTTATGTCACATACACAGTTACGTATATGCATGTGCAACCTGTAGTCTAATGTTCTGGTAAACTCTGGTAGACTGTGCAAGCAATACCATTTTAAGAAATATATGCTTAAAACTTGTTATATAAAATTACATACATAAAACTAAATTTAAAAAGTTAAAAGAACAAAACATTGAATGTATCTATCATAAATGTTTTAAGCAACTCTAACACAATACATTTTAACAATATCAAAACATATACTGTATATACAGTGCCTTGCGAAAGTATTCGGCCCCCTTGAACTTTGCGACCTTTTGCCACATTTCAGGCTTCAAACCTAAAGATATGAAACTGTAATTTTTTGTGAAGAATCAACAACAAGTGGGACACAATCATGAAGTGGAACGAAATTTATTGGATATTTCAAACTTTTTTTAACAAATAAAAAACTGAAAAATTGGGCGTGCAAAATTATTTAGCCCCTTTACTTTCAGTGCAGCAAACTCTCTCCAGAAGTTCAGTGAGGATCTCTGAATGATCCAATGTTGACCTAAATGACTAATGATGATAAATAGAATCCACCTGTGTGTAATCAAGTCTCCGTATAAATGCACCTGCACTGTGATAGTCTCAGAGGTCCGTTTAAAGCGCAGAGAGCATCATGAAGAACAAGGAACACACCAGGCAAGTCCGAGATACTGTTGTGGAGAAGTTTAAAGCCGGATTTTGGATACAAAAAGATTTCCCAAGCTTTAAACATCCCAAGGAGCACTGTGCAAGCAATAATATTGAAATGGAAGGAGTATCAGACCACTGCAAATCTACCAAGACCTGGCCGTCCCTCTAAACTTTCAGCTCATACAAGGAGAAGACTGATCAGAGATGCAGCCAAGAGGCCCATGATCACTCTGGATGAACTGCAGAGATCTACAGCTGAGGTGGGAGACTCTGTCCATAGGACAACAATCAGTCGTATACTGCACAAATCTGGCCTTTATGGAAGAGTGGCAAGAAAAAGCCATTTCTTAAAGATATCCATAAAAAGTGTCGTTTAAAGTTTGCCACAAGCCACCTGGGAGACACACCAAACATGTGGAAGAAGGTGTTCTGGTCAGATGAAACCAAAATCAAACTTTTTGGCAACAATGCAAAACGTTATGTTTGGCGTAAAAGCAACACAGCTCATCACCCAGAACACACCATCCCCACTGTCAAACATGGTGGTGGCAGCATCATGGTTTGGGCCTGCTTTTCTTCAGCAGGGACAGGGAAGATGGTTAAAATTGATGGGAAGATGGATGGAGCCAAATACAGGACCATTCTGGAAGAAAACCTGATGGAGTCTGCAAAAGACCTGAGACTGGGACGGAGATTTGTCTTCCAACAAGACAATGATCCAAAACATAAAGCAAAATCTACAATGGAATGGTTCACAAATAAACATATCCAGGTGTTAGAATGGCCAAGTCAAAGTCCAGACCTGAATCCAATCGAGAATCTGTGGAAAGAACTGAAAACTGCTGTTCACAAATGCTCTCCAACCAACCTCACTGAGCTCGAGCTGTTTTGCAAGGAGGAATGGGCAAAAATTTCAGTCTCTCGATGTGCAAAACTGATAGAGACTTACCAAGCGACTTACAGCTGTAATCGCAGCAAAAGGTGGTGCTACAAAGTATTAACTTAAGGGGGCTGAATAATTTTGCACGCCCAATTTTTCAGTTTTTTATTTGTTAAAAAAGTTTGAAATATCCAATAAATTTCGTTCCACTTCATGATTGTGTCCCACTTGTTGTTGATTCTTCACAAAAAATTACAGTTTCATATCTTTATGTTTGAAGCCTGAAATGTGGCAAAAGGTCGCAAAGTTCAAGGGGGCCGAATACTTTCGCAAGGCACTGTATATAGCAATAAAAATATTAACATGGAGGTGCCACACTGTAACAAACTAATTTCACTAGAATTTTACAGTTTAATTTGACTGAATATTTAAAATGGGGTAAAAATGTCAAATTACGGAAACCAGGGGTTGACGTTAACACTGTCCTGGACACCCATACAATCCATCTGCGGGTCTATTTTCAATGCATACTACAAAAAAATATAAAATAATTCACAGATGACTTTTTTACCAAAACAATGCATAGTAACAACTTAAATCTTTTAAACGGTAAACTTTGGGCAAGTAACGTTTTTTATTCTTGTTTTATTCTTTTGATTGACAAATTTACTTGTCCAATGGACAACCATACGACAACACTTAATGTCAATCCCTGGAAACAGATAGCAAATTTACATGTTGGGCATAAAATAACATGAAAAACACATGTTATTTTAAAATTGTTTTCTGGTGCCCTAGTTGCCACAATATAACAGTTTCTTTACACCGGACGCAACCGGCACGACACACAGGTTGTTGTAATGGGATTGCCCCACTCTGCATCCAGTGTGGACAAAACTTTTTATTATAATGCGTTCTAATGCGTTCTATTGTCTTTTGGCCAAGTCCGGTCTAGAAACGCTGTTTCACTGCATTACGGTATCGCAATCAGTCATCACGAAGCAATTTAAGCTTAACAGGACCATGACTAATATTATATTGTTCTCAGGAATGACTAATAAAAAAAATCCTTCTTTGTGTCTGTGTAGTTGTGTGTATCTGTAAGGACACTCAAAGCCACATAGCCACAAACTACAAAGCTACACGCTATCCTTCTGTTTCTGAGGTTATCCAAGGTCGTATATAAACTTAACTAAACCAACAACATAATAATACCATCCTACTGGCACCAATAGCTTTCCAATGTAACTTTAAAAGAGCTTCATTTTACGCTGATTAGAAGTAAGAAACGCGGTGTTAGAATAACAACTGAAATATATAGCCTGGTTTTGTGGCTCATCTTTACAATTTGTCTGGGTTGGGAAAATGAGGAGACTGGAAAAACAAGATCCTTCCATACTGTGGGCTGGCGCAGGCAAACAGACATTGTGAATGGTGCCAGTCAAGAAACGCTTCCACTGTCGATGCGAATGCGTGCGTCATGTGCTGGCCTGAGTGTAAAGGGTGAGGAAATGACTTTTATATGGGAAAATAACAGGGTGTCTGTGGAAAAGTTTTCCCATTGTGGTAAACCCAAAAGAAACAGTGGTGCCCACAGTAAAACCCTCCCCCATAACTGGATTGCTCTCAGCCTGATCTACTGTTTGGAGCAATGCCATGACAATTGGTCTGTCACTTAACACACACACATAACCCAAGGGGACATAACCTAACCCCAAGCCCCATCCCAAAATCTTGTAGAATAAACCTAATACATCAGCAGAGATTTCTCAGCAATTTTGTAGCCAAACAATGGCAAACTCACCCAATGGGCGGAGAAGTAAACTGCCACATAGGATCCCTCCAGGGCACTGCTGTCTGTTGTCTGTCGGTTGTTCCTGAGCAAGGGCCCGGCCACCACCTCAGCAAAGGGCTTCGGCCCCCAGGGGAACTCTAGACCTGCAGAACGTGGTGAGAGCGGAGACGAGGCATGACTATGATTATCGTCACACAATCCTCCATTCACTGCCAGCACAACTACAGCTATTAAACACATGCATGTGTCATTCATATATTTATAATCCACTGTATCTTTACTCTGTGTGACAAAAGCACGTGGAGAACTGTGCGGCGGTCGCAAATGGAGCAGATGCATATTCCAGTCATAATGTGCGGCAAACGTTCCATTTCTCATAATTCACAAGATGTAATGCAGTGGCAACATTTGTTTTACCATTCGGATCAAATGGAATGGATGAAGGGTTGTGCGGTTAAACGATTTAGCAATATTTAATTGGGGAGAAACTGAAAACCGGTACCTTTCGGATCATCCCGCACCACCAGCAGACCGTTCCGACATACCACCTTCCCCGTGGCTGCGTCGATGAAGACCAAAGAAGGAATACTGGTCACCTTGTACTTGTTCCAGAGTTTCATCTACAAAAAGAAAGACCAAAGACATCGACTTAGCAGAATTTACACAAGTTTCTTTCTTTCAGTCTAAGATGTGGAGTTTCTTTGTAGTGCTGTGCAAATCGATTTTTTAGATTCACTTTAGATTGAAGCATCTGTCAAATACATAGATATAAATGATCTTCTAACCCGTGAATTGAAAGTGAAATGTAAAATCTGAAGGGGAATTGTGAATATGACTTATCAATGGGGATACAGTCATTAGTTTCCCATCTTTAAAGAGTTCGCACAAGGCTTAAAAATAGATAGACTACAAAAAAGCGTGCGAGTTTAAATGGCTTCCTTTCTCCCTGAACTATAAAGAGACTTGGAAATGTGGCGAATTGAATTAAGCGTTAGCCAGAAGCCGAGGCGAGACGGTTAAGAATGAGCTGAGGGCCAGAATCAAACAGCTACAGGGCTGATTCAACTTTAAAGAGACATCTGAGCATCAGAGGAAATTCGAGGGAAGCGGCACTTCTTTGCGCTGTCTCTCAAAACGCGCCACATGGGCTAAAAAGCCAGCGATTAAACCAAAAGAGGTTCTCTTGTGTTGTCTCGCGGTTGCGGCGCCGCTGTCTTATTCATCCTCTCCTGGTAAGAAAGAAGCTGGTAAATTATTGAGAATGTGAACATGTAAAGGTGTAATGGATGAAAGGCGCTTGTGAATGCAAACATAGCAACTGCTGCTGAATGATGTGAGATATGTAACGCATGAAACACAGGTTCCACAGTCATGAATGATTTATCAAAGCGCTTCTGTTCCTCAAGTACTTCTGAGCACATTCTTTTATACAAATCATTTGTGGGCTATGGACATACACTAGGGGCTTTTGACTTATTAATTAATTTAAATGGATAATGCCATATACTTAAAAACAGACAGCATCTCAATATTAACTGAGAAATGTCTGGATATAGAGAATTTAAAGGACTTGGCAGACTCATAGCCAGAGATAGGCAGCATTTGAATTAAATGTATTTGAAATACGTATTTAATTACGTTTGAGTATTTTGTAATTTGAATTTTCCTTAACAAAAAAAAGTCAAATGTATTTTGTAATTAAATACTTTGAGAGACTGTATTTTGTATTTTAAAATACAATTTAATAATTGTATTCTTGCGTACAATAACTTTCATTCCAGGGAGGGGTGGCACTACTGTTCCGAAAGTGGTGGGGCAAATTTTTATACTTAAGTATGTAATAAAATTTGAGCTATCAATAATAATTTGAACTAAACAGCTTGTACAGTAAATGCAAGCAGAACACAAATAAAAAAATATTATTCAAATTAATTTAATTAAAAAGTAAAGAACCCTCAGGATTTTCGATAGGGAAACACTGTTCTAGACAATGGTGATCTTTGATCCATTAAAGGGAAAATTCTGTCATAATTTACTCACCCTCAGATTGTTCCAAAACTGTTTACATTTCTTTGTTCTGCTGAACACGCAGGAAGATATTTGGAAGAATGTCAGATCTCATTTCCCTTTACTGCCATAGTAAAATACATATATGGGAGTCAATGGGGAATGAGATCTGACATGCTTCCAAATGTCTTAATATCCACCATAAATAAATATGTAGAATGATTTAACAGCGTCTTATTAAATTTTAAATTTAAACATTTAATAATAATATGATGGTTTCATAGAATGCAACGGATTCTAAAAAAAGAATAGAAACAAAACGAAAGTAAGTAGAAGGAGGTTCTGCGGTTTACCCTGTCATTAGGCTATAGGTTGCATTATAGTGGGCTCAACCTCTACCATTATTCACCAGATGGCCGTTTGTCTACTTTTGCGATTCTGACAGTGATTGTTAGTTAAATTGTGCCATGAGCCTTCTCTGTGCCTCTTATATTTGAGGCTCCATATATTTCACTCGAGTATTTAAACGCGTCTGAAAACGCAGACTGTGGGCGCTCGACAACGCATTGATGCACATTGTTTGCCTTGATACAGAATTTCCACCAAGTATTGTCAAACTAGTATTAGTTTCGCAGACAGTTTGTTTAATTAACATTTTTTATATTGTGGTAGTCCAGGGATCGTAAAGTATTCATTCTTGCATTGTTTTTAGGCATTGTAGACAGACAAGTATACAGGTATTTGCCGATTGGTTGATGCTGTATTTAACCCACCCTTCATGCGCTGTGAATTGGATAGCCGAGGAAAAAGTGACTTTGATGAGCACAATCATTATGCATTTCCACATCGCCCTCCACTGGATGTACAATGAGCAAAAATAAACTATATTTAGAAAAATAATAAGAAGCATCTTGGTTTTCGGTTTGTTTTAAAATGCTCTCACTTTTTCACAATTTTAATTTATTAGTCATCCTTGGAAGTCAGCCACGGCCCCCTTGTTGAGAACCACTGAGTTCCTGAAACCATTGCGATATGCATATAGTTATATGCACATCTGTGACATTTCAATACTTTCTTGAAGCTGTAAAGCATGACAGTATGAAATTTGAAGTATTTATTATGTTAAATAATATTATTAAGTATTTTTGATGTTATTCATTATCCTACTTTAATGTATAGGTCAGGCACAGTTATTTGCAATATTCATCCTGTTTTTTACTTATATTATATACTTTTTATTAATCAATTTATTAAAAAATATTCATACAATTATATAAAAAAATATAAAATAATACATATTTAATCATGCTTAAGAGCATGTTACATTTACAGTGGAGGTTTCAAAATGACCCTCTTCCAGCAGTGATTAATGCACAGCTGATGAAATTATTTCCCTCAGAGGAAAATATGGATGTGAAGAGGGCAGTTAAAAAGTGTTACTTTGTTTATGGGTTGAAAGATCGCATCCAAAGAACGGCTCCAACACAAACCTGCAGCGCTGCCACGGTCAACAATCACATTCGCTACTCACTCAACAGCCCGCCTGCACCCAAATGTCTTGCTCTGTGCAAACCATCTAAGACATTATTGGTCTCTGGTGCATACAAGTCAGGTTAAAGGCCACAAAGTAAGACCGTCTCAAGTAACTGTACTTCTGCTTTCCTTAAACAACACACACACCTGTGAATGTGACACAGCTGTTTGTTAGGGCTTTGACTGCTGATATTGAGCTGTAAGAGAAGGCAGGTGGACACAAAGGCTTGCCGCAGGCTGAAAGACAGCTGTGTGAGTGAGTGGATGAGGGAGACAGGTAATATGAAATGAAAGACGGGTCCGTGATCAGCCGTGTCAACGGCTTCCCATCACTTTTAGTGAGGCTAAAAACACTCGCTGTCTGAAACTGATGAAAACAGGCGATTATGGAAAGACATGCACAGTGATCAATGTTGACATGTTTAGAGGTCAAAGAGTTCTCTAAGGAAATAAAAAAGTTTTAGTAGGAAAAAAAAACTGTAGGTTTTGACAAGTGTGTTTGGTTTTTGGAGCCACATCATAATAAGTTATATTCTATTCTGAGATGCTAAACATTGCTTTCTGTGTGCACCTGCATTTGCACAAAAGGTTGAAAAAAACCACCTACATGAATGTGAAGAATAAATGACTAAAAACGGAAAAGCAAGCTCATTAATTCAGCTCACGTCCATCCGATGATCTGAAGTGTTACATCCGCGGACAGTATTCAACTCTTTCACATTAGCTCAGGCTGGTAAACCGCTCACAACTGACATCATCACGCTAGAGACGATCTCAATTCACGCCATTAGCATAATCCTGAAGAAGATGATGGCTGGAAATCACAGCAGCTCATCACCTGCATTCATTAGTCACCATAACCCACATCAATAGCATTTCAACTTTCCATGGGGAGTGATGCAGTAAGAAAACTGTGTGTCTGTTCTTATTGCGGTGACGGCAAGCAGGAGGAGGCGAGCAAGGATGCGTCTTATTCATTTCTATGTAATGGCAAGATTTGACTCACTGGAGAGCTGTATACTCATTAAGAAAGTACAGTGAAGTACATAGCTTCTCCACATCAGTAACAGTACTGGCCTCAGAGCTATTGGCAAAAACTACAAATAAAACAGTAAATAGCAGCTGTCATTATAACCTTTATTTATGGCAGTTCACTTTGTTACTCTGCTAAGAGCAAGGCCCCACTGTGCCAATATTACCCGCTGTGACCCTTTTAACAACCACAGTGCACATTAACCATACATTACTTTCACTCAAACACACACACACGCACACACGCTCACACACACAAGCCCGAGTTGAGGCTTTGACAAACTATTAATGACAATGACTGTATTCAATGAAGAAAATATTTGCTTTGGAAATGTGAAACTTTGTAAATGTCTATATTATTGAAATCTAGCGACAAGGTTGTGAATTGCAACCAACCGCTCACTCCACCCCTCCCTTTCGAAACACTACGACAGCTGACAGAACATGCCGAATTACACCGACCCCGGTTGTGTGTATATAGAAAAAGCTCATTCTAATGTAATAAAAACATAACGCTTCATTATGTATGGTCTTTATACACCTCTGAAGACATAGCTATGTATATTATATTGCACTTCTATAAATAGATCATCCCAAAAATTACACACTGCACCTTTAACAAAGAAAAATTGAGCACTGAAACTAGATATTAAGGGCTTGCTGTGTAGATGCAGCAAGTCTGGAAACAAAACAAATGAACAATAATATAATAAGCTATTACAACGCAAATGATGGAGAAATGTCAATTGAATGTAACAGTGAGTGCAGAGCAAGGACTTTGGATGTAAAATGCAGCAGATACTGCAGTTCGCCCTTGTTTTTCTAAGGATCACAGTAATTGCGGTTATCTGAAATAATTGCGATGATGTCAAATAATTGCGATGAGACGATTATTATTTAATAAGTGTGACAGCCCTAGCCCGAGTGTAGTTCTACCGCACCACAAATGGATGGAACATGTTTGTTGGTGTAGTAATAAAAAAAAACAAGAGATTAGCTACAGCAGAGAGAGAGAGAGAGAGAGAGAGAGAGACAGGGGCTAATGTAAGAATAGCAACATATCACAGGAAAATATTGTTTGTCATTTGGACATTAAAGTGTATTCAGAACATTATTGAAACGTCTTTCTAATAAAAAAGACAAAATGGATAATCTCTGTCAAATTAATTAAACTGTCAAATGTGTAATTTAATGTGATAATTATATTCAATTACTAAATGTTGTAGTTTAAATGTAATGTTAGCTCTATTAATGCTGCAATCTGTAAATGTTTTGCTTGAAAATGAACAAAAAGCAATTATTGAGCAAGTACATTTTTGTTGTACAAAATTGTTGAATATTGCCTTTTTATAAGGATGTAACAATATCTAAATCTCACTGTACGATAATATCTCGGTGTACAGTCCACGGTACGTTATTTATTGCAGTATTTAAATGACAAATGTGAAAACGTGCCATAAGCATCCTCTTTTCTTTACCCACTAATCATAACTGTTCTCTATGTTAGGTCCGGAAGACCTATCGCTTCATACAGTCATGTGTCCATGGTAATATTGAGACAATTTTGCTATTGCGAAAACACGATATCGATTATATTGTAACATCCCAATTTTTTTCCTTTCCCAATTCACAACAGTATAATAATGTATAATTTGACAAGCCAGCTCAGCTCAGATTTGATTTTGTCATTTGCCAAAAGATAAGTATGTAAAATAACCTGCAATTTTATGGGGAGTTTTATTGTTAAGCTCTTGATAACTATTAGTAAACTATTCTCTGTAAGAAGAAATGCTGTTTTTATATCATGCTATATCATAGATAAACTAATCTTACCTTAAAATCTAACCTTAAGTCACAAAAAAATGTCACAATGGATAAAATCGTAATATTCTATTGAAGACCAAGAGTGCTGTTTATAAATAAGCTAGAAAAACAAATATTACTTTTCAAATTCAAACGTTTAAAATGTAGATAAATAAAAATGAAATCACTTTTCAAATGAACATTTGCCAATCGCTTTTCTTTGTCGTTTTGCCACATGCTGCTTTTCATCCATTTGTCAATCGTGTCAGAAAATGTCATTGGACCCTTCACATGTGGGGGCAACCAATCAACTTTCGGCTCAATTTTAGGATACACATGCAATTTAATATAAAGTTAAATGTAAGGGACTGCCACTGGACAGCAAGAAAAACCTACGATCAATAAATATTTACTTTATGACTTGCAATCCATACACTACATAACATGGCAAATGAAACAGAAACGTTAATATCAGACACTGTGTATGTGAACCAGCATATAGACAAAACCCCAAATTCTTGACACTATACTCCCACAGCAAGACTCCACGCAGATCCACTTTCACCAGGAAGGGGGGGAAGCAGGGGCACGTGTCAAGAAGCAGCGCCACGCACTACAGCTTCAAAGAACACCCGCTATACAATGCAGGCAACAAAGGAACGCATGTACAGTGCTCATCCACCCCTTGAGAGATAGGCACACTCTTCAGCTTCAAAAGAAAATGAAAACATTAGCATGGACGTTTTTGGCAAACACTTAAGAAGGCGCTGAATCACTACAGCTTTCGACAATAAAGCTGGCATCGCAATTCATCCCCGAGTGCTTCCACAGAAGCGTACGGATCCTGTGACTAGCCAACACCATGTTTCTTTCATGGAAGTCATACAGTAAGAAAGAGGTTGTCAAGTTTCTGTCAGGTGTCCTTTGAACAAACCCCATCCTTTAATCTTCTTAATAATGTGCATAAGAATCAAGATGTCATTTCTCGAGTCCCCACCATCAAAATGGGCTTTTTTTTCCACTGTGTACAGTATCGTATATAAGCACACTACATACTACAGTACCTATAAAAGCAGAGAAGCATTTGGACAGTAAAATCGAAGTCATGTTTCCTTGATCTGATTTTCTCCTTTAAGTGGAGACATGCGTCCCAGCTGGAGCGGAACGAACAAGTTAAACCTCATTACTCCGAATGGTCTAACTATATTATGTCTATGATAAATATCATTATCACCTAATAACTCAAGATCATTTTACCAATAGCTTAAGCCCATATTCCGGTTGGATTTAACCAAACAGATATAAGAAGTTATCTTTGCTTTTTGTTCAGGTCTGGGACTCGGGATAGCTCGGTTCCAAAATCTATTTTATTACTAATACTGCATGCTAGCACTGCTATGCTAATAAAACGATACACTAAATAAGCACTAAAATACACAGCATACAGTCATAACGGGTGAAAAATCCATTTTATGTTACACAGAACAACAAACCGTTGTTTCACCTCACCTGGTGATTTCTCAAAGCTGTTTGCAATGGATTGTCTCTAGAGGATCAATATGAGTTATATTGAGTAAGAGTAAAATAATACTCATTTTATGTTTAACAGTGTAAAGAAGTCAGAATGCATGAAATAGATTGTTACCCAACCTTTAATATAGATTATACGTGAATGCCTGAGAACAGGGTGGGTTTTGAGACCAGGATGTCCAACATCTTGTAGAATGAAATACAAAATTTGGGGACTGATATACAGATTTCCTCTGGCCTTAAACTTTTGCATGCACAAAGTGAAATAACATGCTGCATTTCATTTAGTAAAGAGGCTTCGGTCTCATGGCAGAAGATGAGTAAAAAACGAGTCTGGAAATAGTTCATACTTCATACTAAGAGAGAGAGAGGATGTCAGGAACACAGTGTACATTTCAAGCCTTTCTGATGAGCATAGCAGGCCTCTCTCGCCCGCATTTACTTCATCACAAAGCCACAACGCCTGTATGACCTCCATCAGGAGGGACTTTGAGAAATCTAGATAAAAGATTACTTGCACATGGTCAGTTATCCCGTCCCCGCCTCTTAAACGCAGCGTGATATTGCTGCATCATATTTACAGGCTAAAATATTCATTGGCCCGGCCGTCAACGGGTGGAGGCATTGTGCCCGCCGAAACGCTGGCTAAATTGCTCTTGGATAGAAGGGCTTGGTTGCCATGGAAACTGCCCAGTCAGGACATGTCATAGAGTGGCGGGCACATTGTGGGATTTGGGGTAATAATTCAGAGATAAATTAATGCTTTGGCGAGAAAAACAGGTGCCGGAGTGTCGCGGGGGAGTTTAGAAAAGGGGAACGAAATAAAAGAGCGGACAGACACGCTCTCGCAGACGCAAAGGAAAAAAAGTGAAATGAAGTGACACAGATGGAGTCGGAAAGAAAAGAGAGCGGGATGTCCCTCCAGCATTAGCCGCAGACGTTCCAAAGCCATTTTCTGAAAAGCAAGCTTAATCCAGACTCTCAATGGAAGGGGTCTATAGTGCAAGATTTTACTTAGCAAAGAATGAAGGCTAAAAGCAGGGAATTGTAGGAGTGTAAAAAGCAAGGCTTTAAAGCGCTACGCTGCATTGTCTACAGCAAATCCCGTTTGCTAGTGGGCCTCTGAGGCATAGGGTGAGAAGTCAGTGCGGCGTGGGGGTGCCTTTTGTTCCCCCGTCACACTAGAACTTCACGGCACATGGTGCTGGATGGCCAGCCTTACATGGACACAGACCCTGCACTACGACACATTTTTAACAAGGAACATATGAATAACCGTGTGGCATTGTTTAGGCATTTTTTACACAACCTTCTCCTGCCCAGTTTGCATCTTTTGGCTCATGCCTACTGTACCGTTTATGTTGAAGGTGCCAGTAATGGAAGCCTGGTTTGGTACAACTTGTTTTTGTGTACTTCTGCAAAGTATGCCTTGATACTAATTGCAAAACATAATCCACATAAATCATATCTTGGCAGTTCCTTGGTGTAAACTCATTCTGAAAACATTTTTATAGCAACTAAACAAACCCAAGTCTTTTATCAAATGTATTCTGCATCAAACGCTCTGCAACACACAAAAATGTGTCATTATTACTCACCTTCGTGTCATTTAATTCCTTTTTTGGCATTTTTTGCTCCTCTGTTGTTTAGGTCTGTTACGCTTATAATGGGAGAGCTTTGTGACTGCCTCTTTTTAAGGTTCAAAAGAACGTGTTATAAGATAACTCCACAAGCCAGCAATTTTTTTCCAGTTTCCAGTTTTTTTCCAGTTTATTTTTGTATTTAAACAACATTTCTACTTCATTTTATTCCAGTGTGTGTAGAATTTCAACAAAAGCAAACCTCAGGAGTGACAAAGTCATTTAACAGAAATGTAAAATGAGAAGGCAAAGACACATGAAAGCTGTAAAAAAATAAGGCTTATTCTTAACTTTTGAAATGCATTTAAAACATTAGAAAAGTGTTGTTTAAAAATGAGCATGACCTTCTTTTCTTTGCCGTATTTAAGGTCTCTGCAGTATCTCGCTTCATTTTTTGGCAAATAAATGCAAAAACAAATACAAAATTTGGAATTTGATAGAAATGCTGTCATTAGTTGACAGAATGAAAGAAAAACTATCATTTTACTTAAACACATACTTCGAATAAATAGTGAATTCTATCCAAACAGTGGTGTCCACATTTTCCAGAGCTGTATACTTCAAGTGTCCTGAAGACATATGAACCAATTTGGTGACAAGCAAACTAAAATAGTTCCCCAATTGTGCCTTTACAACACAAAGTTTTCAGGAAGACGATTTTGTGTCCTTTTGAGGCATTTTGTGGTCACAATCCACTGAAACTAGTGGATTTTTATTAAATGCATATTTTAGTTCAGAAGGCTTAAGTCATTAGGAGTTGTGAAAAAACAGAGTAAGTAAAAGTTTCAAAAACTAACCTTTTAAATATTTGTTGACCCTCTCTTTAAAAAACAGCCCCCTTTGGTATTAAAGTTGTAAGTAGTCAATGAAATATTCCCACACGTTGCTGAACTGCCACATTGACGCAGGTATGATTTGACTAAACTGAAGCCCTTCTACTCACCTCTCAACACCTTGAGACCCGAACAGTTTCTGGCTGCTTAAACTGGCACGACACCAACCAGACCAGGCCTAGCTAGGTACCGGGCACGCAGTGCATTTCACAATGGCCCCTCTCATTGGCAGAAGAGGCTGACTGAGGGCATGTTTTTCATAGCTCCTTGTTCCTGCCAACAGTAATTCATATCACACCCTGCAGGAACGGTAATGCAATACGGTTTGCGGAGGTGGGTGGCAAAGACCCCGGAGAAACAAGAGCTTAAGCCTCCCAAACACTCATTCTCTTTCCAATACTGACACGTATTAAAGCTTACCCACAGATGCCAGGCCGCTGATAAAACCATTCCGCGAAAGCAGACAACCAGAGGTGAATTTCAACCGGATGCTACAGACAAGTTCAGGTTTATGAGGGGCCGGGCGTTTATTCGTCACCTCAGCCTGACCTTTTTTGAACAGACCCTTCTTCAGCAAATAACGAAAACCGGAGAGGGCGATTTTATATGAAAGCATCAGTGGAACGCATCATGCTCTAATATCCAGTTTCTGTCTCCAAAAAAAGAAGAACCGCTGAGAAACACCCCACTTGGTGAAATCAGACCAGATGATGGATGGAATGAAATCACAACCGCAAGAGGCATTTGAGTAAATCGTTGTGGTGTAGATGGCATGTCGGCCTTATGTCTTGAATGAGAAACCTAAACATTTGGGTTCCCACATAAAGATGCTTTCAGAATGATAAGCTATTTCCATAAATAATGACATAATATGTCAAAAGGATAACACTCAGTAGAAAACGCAATGTTGTGTCTTCACATAGAAGCACGCAGTGAAACCAAACAGCCATCTATCTTAAAGAGACAGCTTTATTTTTAGCTTCCTCCCTAAACCCACCAAAGCTGAACATCTTCAGCATACGGGCCATCTCGGAATCCTCAGGGCGTTGTAAATCTCAAGAGCTGTTCGGTGGGCTGCACAACTTCATAAAGTAACTATAGGACCTTGACAAGAGGAGTTTCTTTTGCTCCGAGTGCTACTTAAAAAGAAACAAAAGGTACTTTAAACATCAGGCCTGGATAAAAATGTGAGTTTAAGAACTCTAAAGTGTTTAACCCTTCCTATTTTAGACAACGTCATAAACTTTACCTTCATGACATGGGATGATGATTCTTTATTTGTTGCGTTTGGTAACCGTGTGACTGTGCAGCATGAGAGTCGAGCAGGAACATTAGATTTCACCGTGACGTTTTATATCTGTCCATTAACTTGTTTCCTCTTCTCTTCTCTTCTTTCGGTCATTAAACAGCACATCTGTTTTCTACGGCTACAGGGTAGAACAGCTGATTCAGGAACTGATGCACATCTGACCAAATCTCATCTTAGTCGACACACACATACAAACGTACAAAGCCCTCCAAATCACTGACCTCAGAGCAGCTTTAGCAGTGTAAAACGCTGTTAAATCAGATAGGCGAGAATTGGACACTTATGCAGAGCCAATTACACCGACAACTTTCATGGGGTCAGCAGCATACAAATTTCCAAATGATTAAAACCCCAAACCTCTTGACCTACTTCTGCCATTGTATGAATGTCTGCATTGAGTACGCAATGGCAAAATTCATTTTGATACAGTTTTTCCACCAAAATGGAGCTGGTTAGGTTGAAACTTGTGGCGTAAATTATCAGAAAATGCAACAAATAAGTTTTTCTTTAAAGGTGCAATGTGTAACTTTGGGTATAAATAAATACAAAAATTTTGAGAAAGAACATAAAACACTTAAAGTGTTCCTAAGTGTCTCTTTGCCTTACCAATATTTACAACAGTAAGCTTAAAGCACCAGTTCAACTAAAAATGAAAATTCTGTCTCGATTTACTCACCCTCAAGTTGTTCCAAATCTGTATACATTTCTTTGTTCTGATGGACACAGAGAAAGATATTTGGACGAATGCTTGTAACCAAACAGTTATTGGCCACCATTGACTACCATAGTAGGAAAATAATGCTTTATAAATGTATTCGCTCTGTTGAACAGAAAAGAAGATGTATTTAAGAATGTAGGAAAGCAAACAGTTCTGGGGCACTTTTGACTACCATTGTAATCTTTCGTACTATGGTACGAAAACTACGAATTGTGACACTGGGCACTTCCTGATGGTGAAAAAGGAGCATAAGAAATGTACAACTATCAGTTGCATTGACTAGAGGAGGGGGGTCTGTAAATGTGTATGCGTGAGCGTATTATAAGAAGAAGGATGCAGACAGCTGAGCGTCAGACTTTCAGGGTCACATGAGGCAGCTGTTAACCGCTCGGCTCTGGTTCATTAAGGGGAGCAATAGTAGAGGGGGTCAAGGGTCACAGCTCATAGCACAGAAGCAAAGACAATCTGGCCTTAAAACATGCACACCGGTTAACTCTACACAACCTCGGCACCCACAAGCCCCCTGTGACTCTAAAACAAACACGTCACCGTCTTTAAATAAACAAAAGACAGCAGTCTTCAAAGAGCTACAAGCCTGTACTAAACGCTTAGATGTTGCACACAGACGTAAGGAGAACTAAGCTTAGCCTTCGTAACATGAGCAGCATCGTAGTATGCTTAAAAGTATACAAATCAGAAGCAGTGTGGCACAGTGAAGATGAGCTTCGACCTCTCATCACCCACAGTCATGGTCAGAGATCAGTGACCTGATACCAATAAAGGCATAATACAAATATAGATAAAAATATATACAACCATTATTTTGTTTCTAACCTGTAAAACTTTCTTCTGTGGAGCACACAAGTAAAAGTTGAGAAATCGCAACGGTCACGTTTTTTTAATGCAATTACAATGAACGGAGAGCGGATGTTAAAAACGTTAAAAATTACTTTTAAGGCCACCATAATGGCCTGTGCATCGGGATTGAAAATATTTACGCCATATTCATTCTGCCGAGCGATTCTCTGGATACAATTTCTAAATAAGTAAGTTTGTCTTTTAATTTAGCCACTTTTACGAGCCCTCTAGCGGCTTTTGTACAGAAGAAGCGCATAGCGACGAATCTAGGGACTTCTTGGATAACCATAGCTTTCATTCAGTGCGAAAATGTCGCCAGTGCTGCCCCGCGAGCGTGAGGTCACTCTTTCCCAGCGCAGGGATCCACAGTGCTTTTACATACATTGCAAAATGTTTACATACACATAAATATCCGGTTGTGCTTAATAGGTCTAGTTATTATAATCCCACGATGTCATAACATATAGGTTAAAGAAGTATACTTAAATTATCGTTAATGCCGTTTACTGTAACACAGTACACGCTTAAATAAGAACGTGAGTCGCGAGGTGCTTGTTACACAAATAAAGTTTAACAAACGGACAAATTACTCTTGTAGTATAATCATTGACAAAGACTGCCTGTTTATTCTTAGAAAACTCAAGATGCACTCAAGAATATTCTTAAGAATGTTAATTTTGTGTATTATAATTTATCTTAATAAAGTTCTTATATCTTCTCTTCAGAACAGTTTAGTGAATCCGGTGTGTGTGAATTATGGAAGAATCTGATAGAACTGAATTTATAGGTAGAGGTGTGGTCGTGTGTGCTGCTTGCATGTGGTGTAAATCCTGTATGATGGAGGATGTGTTCAGGTGGTGATATTGTCCTTCAGGTTGTGATTATAGTTTGTAACTTGTCAATGTAATCCTGTATAAGATAGAGGTGTTTCATACACATAGTACACTATAGGCTAATTTAAAACTTTATTGTGCACACCTTTGTGTATGGGGGGGGGGGTCAATAAGACACTTGTGCCCAGGGGCCTCTGAATTCTTAATCCGGGCATGATACTCATGAGAGGTTGAGTCTAAAGGCCGGGACACCAAAAGCCCCTTCTCTCCTGAGTCCTTAGTTGACTTGCTGGCCATTTTCCTCCATAAATCAGCCTTTGGTCTTAAATCACTCAATCAGAATACTGCAAAAGTGTACCGGTGCCTGATAGAGCCGCTTTTCTATGGTACTGTGGTCCATGTTTCTTGAGACTTGACACAGCCTCTGCCTGCAACCAGTCTAAATGCCAAAACTGGATTCTTTGGCAATTAAGGAAAATACACATTTAAGCATTTGGCAAATGCTTTTATCCAAAAAGTCTGACATTGCATTCAAACCATAATTTTTATCAGTATGTGTGTGTGTTCTTCTAGGTAACATCTATTAATATTAATATATATCAATATTAATAACATTGTTAATTTAATTAAAAGCAAAGTTTACCCAAACGTGAAAATCTTTTATCTTTTACTCACTCTCATGTAATTTCAAACCTGTATAACTTTTTTCCGCAGAACACAAAAGATGGTATCTTAAACAACATTGGCCCCCACTGACTTCCATTGTTTGGGCACAAAACCACAACAACATTTCTCAAAATATCTTCTTTTGTGTTCCACAGAAGAAAGTCACACAGGTTTGAACAACACGGGGGTGAAAATTGATGACAGAATTATTATTTTTGGGTGAACTGGCTCCTTACACTAAAATGATTTTTTTTTTATGAAGAACCATTAAAATAAAAAAAACTGACCTAGCACCGAGAAAAACCCTGGTTTTCATGGGAAAAATAAAGCGAGCAGAGAGAGGTCAGGGTTTCAAGTAGTGTTTATTGGCATTGTGAAGTGGATTGGAAGTAGTTTCCTTGAAGTAGTGTGGGTGGGTCCCGGACCCTTTAATGCGAGCAAATAGGCACAGATAAACACACTCAATTGTTTCGCCTCCATGTTCCTTTAGGCACTGTGTACTTGCTCTGTGAACCTTGTAGAGCGCTAAACTATTAACACAGGAAGGAAGGGGAGCGCCGAGTGCTGCGGTCCAACTTGGTCCAGAATTCCTTCAGCAGGCTGCAAAAACTACGACAAAAAACGAATCCAGGTACTACCTGAATGTGTCTAACCTTTAACAATGCTTTTGCCTTTCAGAAACATTAATACACTGTTTTATGATGTCCTATACACTGTGTAAAGAGTCGTTAAACCATAAACCATAATTTTACTGTTTACATAAGGTTTTTTTCCTGGGCATAATCTGCATAGCTGGAAGACGTGTGCATAGCGGCTCAGAGTGCGACTGTGCCACCGGGCCTAAACTCTCGTCTCGTAAGGTGATTAATGTTTTCCAGCGCTGGAGATAAAGAGCTCCCCGGGGACAGGAATGGAAAGAAAACAGTGGAGAAAGTTAAAAAAAAAGAGAAATGAGGATACTGCGGCTTCTGGCCTACTAAATGAGTGTTCTTCATAAAAAGCCCATGTGAGATTCTGGCTGACGTTTTGCAGTAAGGTCTCAATTTGAAATGACCTCAAGTGCTGCTTGTAAAACTGCAATGAGACATAAAAATGTCAGTACAATCTTTAGCCGTACAGGCAAAGTAACAATTATAAACACTAGCCATGTATCCACCGGCGGTGTGGCCATTTTATTGACTGGGGGGGCTTATGCAACTGCCTCAGATAGACTTTTTTCAGCATTGAATTAGGTCTTGCTGTTTGATTTCCAAGACAAACAGTTCTTGGCCACCATCGACTACAAAAGTAGAAAAATTACAATGGTAGTCAAAAGTGCCCCAGAACTGTTTGCTTTCCTACATTCTTCAAAATATCTTCTTTTGTGCTGAACTGAACAAATACATTTTTCAGGTCGTTTTTCCTATTATGGTAGTGACAAAGGCACTTCACACACTCACATTTTTTCATAGCATGTGCGACATATATGTTGCACTTCACAGCCCTGCTTTGATTAGGATAACCTGTCTGGACTCTGGACACGCATTTAATAAACATTCTAAACACATCACACCGGAGAGAAGAGAAATAATAAATGCAAAACACAAGTAATGGGTGTGATGTGTAATTGGCCCACAGTTAACCTTCATGTCACATGTCTTAAATCATCCACCTTCAGACCTAAAAATGTGTTTTTCAGTCCCTGGAGGAAGCGCGCCACAAAAGCAGCACACAGAGCTCTGTTGGCAGAGGGGTTGGAATGCACTTCAGGTTGACAATTTATAAATAACCGGCAAGAAGAGTCAGACACAAAAGCCTGCGTTGTTGAGCCCCGTCTACCGCTGCTTCGCACAAGCTTTAACTTGGCAAATCCTCCTGCTGATGCTAGCCAACAAATCAGAGAATGTCAAGGCAACCTGACTGCCAACAAAAGGCAATGTGTGTGTGTTTGTTTGACTAGCAGAGAAAGAGAGTGTTAGAGAGAGAGAGGAATTGGGACTAACTGCAGCAATCCAAAACGATTCGGCATCAAATAAAGCAGAAATCCATGAAATTAGCAAAGCTGATGATTCCGTGTTCCCTGATTGTGATCGAAAATAGTCACAGTGGGAGAGTGTCATGCATAAGAGTGTGTATCTTTAGGAACAAACAACGATCACAACAATTGGACACATCAGTTCGGTACGGACCAAAATTCCTGCGTAGCTGATTAAATCTCTCCATATAAAGCTCAGATTCCCATCAGCCTCGGCTTATCTCTGATACAAATGATAGGCTAACACTAAAAATATGTAAATCTACTTATCCAAAATAGTTTCATTGTCTGGTCACATTGGTTGAGGGGAAAACCGGACAGAAAACACAGTGCTGCCGATTATGTTTCACTCAATATGGTGCAAAACACGTGAATGCGGAAAACATGTGATTTACCTTCTAAAAACTTCTTAGAATCGGGGACACCTGCATGAATCCTACCTGCTGAGACAAGCTACGAAAGGTGAGTAACAGAGTCCCAGACATTGTTAGTCGTAATACATCTATGTATAAATAAATCTTCTTCAGAAATTGTGCAAAAAAACAGTTTTACAACTACCAGACCACACGCAGGCGTGTTGAAATCTTGTACATCCCATCCAGGCCATTTAAACAGAGGTGTCAGACTCATTTGCTTTAAAGCGGATCTAATTAAATGCTGTTCCACATTAACAGGATTATGTGAACTTATCGCTTCCTGCGCACTTCCCTCAACAAGCGTCTGAATGACACTTGCCGTAATGCACACGAGCAGACTCGAAATGAAATGTTTCCTTCTATACACGTGTGCTGCTAGACACAAGCGTCACCACCTACACCGCACCTGTCGGTATGTTGCTCCCAGGGGGGTTGTGGGACATGTTAGAGTACGGGGGAAAGAACTGATGTTTCATTAGCAATTCAAATGCAAACAAATCTGGCAAAAGAATTCTGAGAAAGCGTTGAGGTAATAATCATTTTGTTTTCGTATTAAGTTTACAGGATTTGTTGTGACTTCCATGTAACATAAGGTGAAACGTGTTAACTGTCATAAATATTTAATATAATCTATTAACTCAAGTCAATTTTTATTTGCTTTCTTTCTGATTAAATGGACAGTTCACCAAAAAATGAAAATTCTGTCACCATTTACTCCCCCTCCAAATCTGTACACATTTCTTTGTTCTGATGAACACAGACATTTTATTTTGGAAGAATGCTTGTAAATGTAAAAAAAATCGAGTGTAAAAATTAAATTTTCTGGCAGCTGTTTTTTCCTGTAAAATTACGTTTTCTCTGTTTTTCTTGTAAATTTGCAGTCTTTTCCTGTAATTTTACGCTTTTCCTGTAGTTTTACTCCTGTCAAATTACTGTTTTTTGGACATTCAAAAAATATTTTTATTTATAACCAAATTGTTCTTGGCCACCATTAACTACCATAGCAGGAAGAATTATAATGGTAGTGAAAAGTGCCACAGAACTATTTGCTTTCCTGCTTGCTACAAAATATCTTCTTTGGTGTTCAACAGAACAAATACATTTATACAGATTTGGAATAACTCAAGGGTACGCAAATGATGACATTTTTGGGTGAACTGTTCCTTCAACAAATGTCCTTAGATTTCCTTAATTTTGTCTTTTCATTTTCGAGCAGTGCAAGCGTTCACTTGTGCAATATAGGGGTGGTCTCATTCGGTCTTAGCAGGCAGCTAATGGGCCAGTATGGACCGGTTCAGCTCCAGCTGGACTTCACAAGGGACTCTTTAGAGGTTTTGTTTCCATTCGCCAAGTTTCTGTGAAAGACCGCAAACCAAATGCTCAATGTCACCATTATCCCTATAATGAGCTCACAGACAAAACAAATGGCCTGGCTGCTTAATTGAGAAAAAACGTCAGCCAACTGCATACACCCCACAACGCCAAAACAGCCTAGCATCATTGACGAGAATCAGACAAAGGAACTACAGTCAGCAGTCTTCTCAGTCACTCACATATTAAAGGAGAGGAAAGGTTTCCTAATGAGATCGAGATTAAGTTGGGCTTTTCCCACACATGAACATCTCTCCTCATTGGCTCTGGTCCATTGACACTCAATTTGTTGTCTCGTGTTTTTTTCAGTCTCCATGACCATGTTTGATTATGACCTGTGATGTCAACAGACTTTTGAAAGGATGCATCACCGGCACTTTCATCCGAAACATCCAATGGCCATTTGGAACAATCTACATAGACACTACAGTTGTATGGATGCAGAGATGATATTAAACCAATTTGACAGTAAAATCTTAATATCAAACATCTTGCATGCAACCCATCCAATAAACCATTGATTTCCTTAGAGACCACAACCTCTATCCATCAAGCATTAGAGAACAGCTGAGCCCCATCTGCATTTAATTACATGAACAAATAGATTTCTGCACACCTTCACATTTGAGTCTTTTTTAGGAAATGTATTTACAATGCGGTAACACATTATGATAAGATTGTACTGTACTTGTTACAGTTAGTAAATAAGGTAACATGAAATAAAAATGAGCATTGAGCAATATAGTTTTTAAGCATTTAGCCTATTCTTGTTCATTATTTAGTTTTATTGTATTGAGAAATATGCAGTGACTGAGGCTATCAGCTCCTAACATTTCCTTTTTGGTGATGACAGAATTTTCTGGAAAAACTGTTTCGGACAAACTGTTCCTTTAATGAATTCCAAGGACAAACCTATTTAAAAACCAGACCAACCACAAACTGAGTGATGTAATTTTAAATGTAAAGTCCCTGTGGGTAACACTGACAGGATGTTTGCTAACTGGTTTCATCTCCTCCAAATCCTCCGCGCTCTCATGAACAGTGAAAAAAATGTGGTCTGCCTATCCGTACATGTCATTTAATACCCCGCAGCAGCACCGTCCGATCAGATGAGCTTTCTGGAGCTTTGTGTGATTCATTTAAACAGCTGTTTGATTATCATTGTGCCGAGTATTAGCTTACAGCGCATACAGACATGTTGACACCGAGAAAGACAGCGAGTTTATCGCCGGGTAAAAGAAAAAGGCAGGACATGCCTCTAAATACCCTCATTACTCAACAAACTTCCAGAAGAAACCCATTTTTCTCACTACAATTTGCAGCCATATGCGAATCCAGTTCATAAATCAGTGAGTTTGTGTCCATCATAAGTGAGATTACCTTCTGTACTCCGATAACCCCAGTCTCTTCCCCCACCCATCACAAATGGACACCGAGCCAAGACACAATGTTTTCCGAATGAAAACCCGTGGCTATGAGAGGTTTCACTTAATCATACGACATCTAGTCCTTTCCTGGGCCCTTCAAAATCCCTGTGGCTTTGCAACCGAGAGACGTGCCAAACAGAAAGAAAGCGAGTTTGTTAGCAATTATTTTGGTCTTTAATAAACCGCATTCCTGATCTGTTGATTGTGGGATTGTGGTCTCTTTAGCTGGACGCTACCAAACAATAAAATGCTTTCAGTCAAGGTGGTGTTGTCTTCGTAAATGCTTCAGCTCTAAAGATCTAATTTAGCCCCATAAACAGTCCAAATCTGCCTGGCAGGTCACAATTTCAACACATACCCACAGGCTAACATCACATCCAAACCTTATCCAAAGGGAAACCTACACCACGAGCATCCGAGAGCGTTCGGTATGAGACACATTCGGTCGGGAAGCAATCAATACCATGTAATTATGATGACAGACTCGCGCTTTCCTAAGCTCTCAACACATCAACATGTTGTAATGGCTTATATCTGATGTAGATTAATTTAGGAACATCCAGCCCTCTCCATCGCTGTGCGCTTATACATGTATTGCTTATCAATCCAATCCATGCATCTCCACCAAAGGAAGTGTAGATAAGGGCCAGGGATCATTTGTTTTAGCACCAACCCTGCGGGTCAACGTGCCTAGGGATTATTCGTTGTCAGTCAGCAGAGGGTTGATAATGTCCTCGCCACGTAAAGGTTTCAAAACAATGACCTATGACACATTCACACGTATAGCAGTGGAGTTAGTGGAGGTCGAGAGGTCACTGAACTGATGGGTGCCAGTAGGGGTCCCACTGCTTGTTCCTAGACATGTACCAATACAGTCTGCTCGTAATTCGCTTTATACGCCATTTCCTTTGGACAGGGAATTTACTTTCTTGATTACATTCTGGAGAGGAAAATGGATGTTGCAACAGTGTGTAATGCATTATATCCAGAGATGGGTGTCACTAGTTTCTAAGTAATTAGTTAATGTAATTTAATTACTTTTCCCTTGAAAAAGTAAGGGATTACTCAAATATTTCCAGTAATTTAGTTACATTTACTTCTGATGTAACTAAACTAAATACTTTGTGTAATATATGTGTGTGCAATAGCGGAATTGACATCAAAATACAAAGTCTAACTTTAAAGGAGCCAGTCTTTTGTTATTTTTGAGGCTTTGATTATGTTTTTCGGGTGTTTAACAATGGATGTTGATGTTTCTAATTAAAAAAAAAAAATCTTTATATTTCACATATTTCAAGTCTATTGTTCACAGCTGTCCCTCTTCTAACAAAACGACTGGATTTCTTCCGGTCTTTATAAAGTCCCTCCATTACAAAGCTCTGTCGTGATTGGTTCCCCGCTTAGAGTGTCTGTGTGAAGATGTCCCATCATACCATATCAGCGAGCTTCCGCTTCTCAGGCTGTTGTGATTGGTCGGTCCCCCTCTCAGTGCAAGTGTATTCATAAACTTTGGCTTTTATCAATAAACAGTAACAATGGCGTCAACTTCACTTTATCAGTTAAAAACATGCAGATCGATCGAAGTGTAACAGAGTGCATGTGCAAACGGGAAGTAGAGGCAGAAGTCCGATTCTAGCCGTTCTCTGTAGTCCTTGAAAAGCGAATTCTGTAAAAGACAATATCTCGCTTGGCACTGAACTTTGAGCTTTATTATTTTGCAAGTATTGTTTATGCTCAAAGAAGCTACATTACACACTAACTAAAGGTTGAAAAATGGGATCGTGGGGAATGGGATCTTTAAAATATGTGCTTTAATGTATAATTATAATATTTGTAATACTTTGGTCGGTTAATAATACTACTTTATGTAGTTATATATTAGTTAATTAAAAGAGCCATTTCATATCTATCCTTGAATCACTTAACTAATCAAGGTTGATGTAGGATATAGAAAGTATTTAGTAATAATAAATTAAATACTTTTTTGAAGAGACTCATTTGTACAGTAATCTAATTACACTATTTAATTAGTAACTAGTAATAAATTACATTTTCAGAGTAACTTGCCCAACACTGCTCATATTATCAATAAAAAACTATTATTCATTTATGAATCCAACTCACCTGGAAAGCTCACCATTTCTGACAAATTTTACTATTAAAGGGATTGTTCACCTAAAAATGACGGAACGCTGATGGAATGATTTGCCCATCTCTGCAAGATTAGCTGAATCTTTAGCCATCTTCAAGAATCGGCAAAGCAAATCTCTTTCGTCAACACCTGGCCGAGTAATACAAACATTTTTCTATTACACTTTCTTTCACACTATGTTCAGTATATGTAAAAAAAAAGATGTATTTATATAGCTTCATGATCTGTGTTAGGTTAACTGAGACCAACTCCATAGCAGTTATGCGTTGCTGTTGTAATTGCTTCCATTGTTTGCCTTATTTGTAAGTCACTTTGGATAAAAGCGTCTGCTAAATGACTACATGTCAATGTAATGTTTCACATTCAGCACAGCTTAACGCTCTGGTAGCAGCTCTGGCACTATTTTTGTGAAAAAGGGGTAACACATGCTCCTATTGAGTGACATTTATGCTGTCCAGCAGGCAGGATGCTGTCATGACACTGTAGATATCCATGTTGTGCACAAATCGCTGCACCAGACAACATCCAGCAGGGTCAATTTAGCATCGTTCCTCCCTTCCGCTGCCACTTCACCAATCAGGACACAGCACCCCTAAATCCCCCAATTCCCATAACCCCATGGCCCTCGCCTTGATCTACAATTACCAGCTAACTCTCCCTTTTTTAACAGAAAAAGGCAATTTAACGCTCAGAAGGGCTAATAAGGGAATAATCACATTTTTAATGAAGTCTGAAAACAGCCCAAAGGGGGAAAATACAAAGAGAATGGAAAAAGCGAGGGTGCAGTCGGCCCTTGTCCAGAAGGCGAGTTTAATCCTCGACACCTGTCAGTGTGCTCAGATGGGGTACAGAGCCCATGGTTCATTAAAGCCTGCAGTTGCACAGATAGGCTTAAACCCATGAGCTTCTGCTTTGAGATGGACCACTCGACCCACAGGGAGGTGCACAACACACACTAGACATATAACACAACTGAAGATACACTCCTCAAGAATACACCTGCCTGGTCAGGACTCAGATAACACACGCCTCACATGTACAAATCTATTTCGTGCTTCGTCAAACAGTAACCGAGAGGTCAAGAAAATACATTTTAATGCATGACACGCTTTCTGATGGATTTAAGAATTGTATTTGGTACAATCTCGCACGGAGCAGAGGGTGAATTTAGGTTGTGATATTATGGGAAAAATAAATGGAAAAGAGTTAACCAAGTGTGCACGATAGGAAACATTAAGTACAGTTGTGCTTGCCACGGTTAAATGAGACACAGTTTACATTTATTCATTTAACAGATGCTTTTATCCAATGTGATTGACCTAAGACTGTTGGCACATTGCTATATGGTTACTGTGGTGTTCTGGGTGAATGGTAGCGGGTTGCTAAGGTGTTCTGAGTGGTTGTCAGGTAGTTTTGAATGAACAATTTCTCTCTTTCCATAGGATTTTACTCACCAACCCTCAGAGAAATGAACCATGATTTTAGATTTAGTTTAGTTTTATTATGTTGTAGTTTTTTGTGTGCAGTAAAAGCATATTAACCATAAATAAGCCATTATTAAGTAACTATAGTTTAACCATAATATTTGTAGTAACACTATGGTTATACAAATTATATTTAATATGCAAAAAAAACCAGTTCATACATTTTTACTAACCATGGCAATTTTGTAAGAAAGCACAGCAAGACTATTATATAATAGCAAACCCCTCCATAACAAGCCTCATGATTTGAGACAGTATTCATATTGATATAGCACAAATGTATAGGATAAGTTATGCAGTTCAATATTTAGCATGGGCAAGATGATACAAACGTTTCTTTTGGGTGATTGGCGATGCATCGAAGAACCATTTTTGGCTCCCCAAAAGAACGGTTTACTTAATGATTCTTTTAAGAACCATTTCTCTGACATTTTTAGAATCTATAGAACCATTTTTCACTACAGCAAGGTTCTTTAAAACCCATTTTTTTCCATGCTCATGCTCTTCTGTGTGGATGAATCAAGGTTGCCAGATCTGCTAACAAAACCAGCCCAATGGCCATTTAAAACTAGCTGGAAAAACCACAGACTTGGCAACAGTCTGGCAGCCAGCTCCTTCTGTTTCTGTTTAGAGGTGTGATGTAATGATGACACAAAGGTGAATCAATCGTAGTGAATCGTGGTAAGGTGAAGAGACAGTTTTGAATACAGCTTTGTACTTGTTCAAAGTGATTTTTATGTATTTTTTACCAAAGTAGTTTGCAGCTTAAATAGAAAGGTCAATTATTTTAGTCAACATAGTCGCTCACCTTTTATGGATCTGTTTCAACGCAATTTGGAACACCATGATTGAAATGAGTAAGAATTAGGAGAAGAAGTTAGAATTGAATATTGAAAAGAATGTAAAATACCAGTGGGACACATAAGACCTTGGTCTGAACTGCATTAGTCCCCTACCAAGACCTGGCACTAAAATCAGTTGGCATTTCGCCCAACGTTTCCCATAAAAATTCTTCCCATCCCCCAAACCGGCAAACAACCAACCAAGCAGCTGGCCGCCTGGATCAATAAACTGGCTAGTAGACTTAATTGTTTCCACACACCAGATTTCCACTTCCAGTCAATCGTGGTGCCCCCCGACTTTGAACTTGACTTGACTTACAGCCAAATGCTGTGAGTGGAGCAGTAAAAATGTGAAATGAAGGTCACTGGGGCTGGTTACAAACGCAGGTATCCGCTGATGTTGACAGGACCGCAGGGTGCCTGGCCTTTAGAGGGGGTTTAGTGGTAGATGAATGGGACAGAAGAAGAGGGGATTACGGGGGCCGGTCGTGAGGGTCTTTTGTTGGAGCCTGAGAAAGTGTGTAATGGTTGCATTCAGAACCTAAGAGAGCATCAACTCCTAAGATCCACAGGGAACCTTTCCAGCAATGAAGAGTTGGTTAGAAGAGTCCTGTGGAGCTCTCCCGATGGTCTAATGAAGGTATAGGGGACTCCCTTTCACAAAGAGGAAGCCATTGTTGTGAAACGGTGACTTTGTGTTGAAATGGTTGGCTTGGGTTTGGGGTTTTTTGGTTGCCAGACTGGACAACAGCGACTGTAAAGTGCTTCTCACAGGAGGGTACCTGCTGAGAAGCAAATCTATTCGGTCTGCCAAAAGCAATTCTCAAACAGACCTTCAGCTCCTTCCTCAAATACCAACAAATGTGTGTCATCATTACAGCGGTAAGCTCATAGAGAGCATTAAAACAAACCTGATTCTTCTTAGCAATGGCTTGCTACAGCACCTCTGATGGACAATTTTAAGGAAATTTTCTCAATATTTTGATTTTTTGCACAATCAGATTCCATTTTTTCAAAGAGTTGTATCTAGGTACCAAATATTGACCCTATCGTAACAAACCACACATCAATGGAAAGCTTATTTATTCAGCTGTATAAATCTCAATTTCAACAAATCGACCCTTATGACTAGTTTAGTGGTCCAGTGTCAGATGTTGATCAGCAACAAGAATTAATTGTCTAATTTAAACCTAAATGAGATGTCAAACAACAAATCTTTTGTTGAAAATGTCTGCCCTTATTTCTCTTTTCTGCTCCATTTTGTTAGTTCAGGTGCATACTTCTAGTTTTACAAGATAACTGTATAAGACAGATGTTGTTTCACGAAAACGTCACCCACACATTACAAGAACATAACAGTAACTTGAACGTAATGTCCTTGTGATAAAAAACCATCAAACAAACTGCACAGCTCTGTGTCAGAAATTTTAAGAAACCAGAGAGACAAAAGCAAAAAGTAGAAAACTTCAAAGAATCGATTAGGGACAGAATAAAAAAAATAAAAATTAATTGGACAGAGATCTGTCCTTCTTGTCTTTTGTGTTCCTGTCAAAGTAAGCACTTTGTGAGACTGAACAGCGGGTAAGAGAGGAGGGACAAAGCTTGTGTTCAGGTCTCCCTCATTTGGCCTTTTCACCTCAGTCTTGCGTAGTAAATCTTTAAGCGGCCCTCTCTACACTTAAGTGCCTGGTCTCACCCCTGCACATCATTAAACTTTAACACTATTTATGTTTCAAATGGCACAGGCCCTTAGGAACCACCATGGCGAGGCCAGCAGGTCAGGAGTCTCACCCAGACGTTTTCATAAAACAAAATACACAAAAATGATAAACATAACAAACATTTGGAAACAATGAGCAGAAAAAAACATTTAAAATGCAATAGTTAACATAACAATTCTGTAATGATTTAGTCTAACTGATGTTGCTAGCTTTGTTAGCTTGACAGGCCTGTCGCAGCTCAAATTGACTGTATCAATAAAAAATACTGATTACATTTTCTATGAAGAGAAATGATATCCAGGAATTTTCATTTAATTCATTCTCACAACCAACTCAACAAAGATCGACCACATGACTAAATGTGGCCACACTAGACTGCTGTTTTTACAACAGTTAACATTCTTCCTGTACTTTACACAATGTTAACCCAAACTCCAATGACCTGAACCCACAACGCAAATTCCACCACCGAGCATAAACCCCAAAACCAAGAACCAAGTCAGCTCCTTTAAGAGAGGCACTCACAGAAACCTCTGCCTTCGAATCTGCGATCGCTCCAGAGTTTCCCTGACGGAGAAAAGAGATGGCTCGTGCGGTTCAGCTGAAAATAACTTCTTGGAATAACACCGCTGCTTATTCCCAAGCAAATCAAAAGATGAGCCATCAGCGCAAACCACCATGAAGACATATTTCATCTAGTAATTGCAGCTATGGCTAACATTAGAATGTTAATTGACAGAATTAACATGGCATATTACGACATGGAGTGACTGCAATTTAAAGATCAAAGTTTGAGACGGTTCTTTGGAAAGCTTTATAATGGCCACCCCCCTCTGCCCGCCCTTCATGCTGGGATGACTTGTGACTGCAGCCTCTGATTTTAATTTTCCCACAGACGCCTTCACAAACTGGAGTTATGAGGCTGTGGCAGCCCAATTAAAAGACTATTCTAGGACAGCCGGCTCGCCTTTCAAGACCAAATCCACTCACGGGAATCTCTCTTTAAAAACATGGAGGGGAGGGCGACTAGGAAACGGGAAGAGAATGGAAGTGCACAGCAGGAGCATGGAAAGCAAAACAATACGGCTGAAACCTTCATTGTTGAGTTCAATGCCGAAGGAAAGAGAACGAGGCAACACCTGCAGCCTGTGGCGAGATCTCAAAAGATCATATTGACATGTGTGTGTTTGTGTGACATGCTTACAAAATCCTTAAATGCATTTTTTGTCAATTGTAAGATTTTAAACACACGAAATAATATGTATTTTAGACGGTTTCATCTTAACAACATAAAAAGACGTTACTGCGCATGCGCACTTTTGTGACCAAACTGAACTTCCGGTGCACATTCACAAACAATAGAGTGCCTGTAGATGATTTTTGATAACAATCAAAAGAAACCGAGAAAAACCGGCTAAACTTCTGTCTCCATTATTTTGAATTTAGACTGGGATACCAAGCTCAACCGCTGGATGTCAATGTACCATACGGTTTCTTTAAATGCGTCAAAACTACAGGACCCGTTCAACAAATTGTTTATTTGATAACATGAACATACAACAAAATTAAACAAATTGTTTATTTAATACAATTATTATACAGTAAAATAATAATAATACGCATTAATATTAACATCAATTGAATAAAATATAAACAGTTATATTATTAGACACTAGCCAAACATAAGTTAACTGGGGGTCAAGCGCTAAGGAGATGGTTTTGAACACAATTTCATATACTTTCATGTAGTTCATGTCAATAACTGACTAATAAAAGTTATGGATTGCAGCTTTAATGATTAATTGCCTGTTTGGGATTTGTAACTTTTTAAACATTATGAATGAATTATTTATTCACTTTGAACTTAAAGGAACAGTACACCTGAAGATGAAAATTCTGTCATCATTTATTTACCCCGATTTATTCCAAATCTGTATCAAGATATTTGGAAGAATGCTTGTAACCAAACAGTTCTTGGCCACCATTGACTACCATAGTAGGAAAAAGTGCTTTATAAATTTCTTTGTTCTGTTGAACACAATATTTTGAAGAATGTAGGAAAGCAAACAGTTCTGTGGCACCTTTGAATAACGTTGTCATTTTTTCCTACTATGGTAGTCAATGGTGGCCAAGAACTGTTTGGTTATACGCATTCGTCCAAATATCTTTCTCGTCGTTTATCCGACCAAATACATGTATACAGATTTGGAACAACTTGAGGGTGACTAAATCTATAATACACAGAGTGAAAACAACACAGAAAAAACACTTAAGGCAAAAAACGGCAATATCTCGCTATTTAAAGGCGCCATGCAACGGTGTTTCATGCATTCTGACTTATTTACAATGTTAAACTTGCAGGCTTCTCATGCTTAACATGGTCAACTTGTCAAAACGAGTTGGACGTATGACGTAGTATCTCTGTGCGCACTCTCCCCCAGCGATCGTACAGGTTTCGGATAGTTTTTTCGAACATCAAATCCGTTTCGTAACAACTTTTGTTACTCCCTTATTGGGCAATTTCTGGAAATAATCGTATGTACAGCTGTATCTATGTTTTATAAATGTGATCAAACTAAATACTCTTCGAAGATACGAAGTATACAATACTGCTCAATATCAAGATTAATATGAGATTGGCAGAAACTGCGTGTGTTATGGCAGCTTTAATATCTGTGAAATATGACAAAACACATTGGATTGTATATATCTGTCCCTGCACTTCCATAAACTGTTATGCTTTTTCCCTTCAGAAATATTCCACCCATTAAGGCCAAGCCAGATATTTAGTTTGGCTCGGCTCGCAGCTGGGGAACAAGAGACAGGATAAAATGAATGAAGGCATGCATCACTGGAGGTGGGGCGGCTTTGTTTTCTCCAAAACTGCCTTTTACATGTCTCTGTAGGCGGTCTCACACATACTCACACCGGCAAAAAGACACCATTTAATCACGTGCATGAGACTGCTAAACTATCAATACAGACAGAATAACATACATGACAAAATAAACTTTATTGCACTTTATAACAACGTGACGCTAGCGGATCAGTTTGAGATATTTATTACTGAAATTTGACAATTTTAGCAATCTGGCTCTGTCAGCATGTTTCCCTAGTAAACAAGAAACACGGTTTAGTTTTAACATTTGATAAACACAAGCAAAACATTACCTATCTTATTTTTCTCCATACCTATCTTTTTCTTTTTTTAAATATCCCTGCTTGTAAAAGTTGTATTTAACATTTTTTATTCTGTGTAGTGTTATTTGTATGCACCATGGGTCTGAGCGTAATGCAATTTCAATCCTCCATATGTATGTACTGAACATGTGGCAGAATTGACAATAAAGCAGACTTTGACTTTGACACTACATAAACTTATTGTCACTTAAAAATGAATTAAAATTCTGTCATCATTTATTCACCCACATGTCACTCAAAACCTGTGTTAGACTTTTTCTTCTGTGGCAGTTTAAGTGTACGATCCAGGATAGAAAAAAGAACAGGAAGAATAAACACGGATAAGACTCTGGGGGTGGATTTCAACATGTTAGTGTTTGTCTGCTACATGCAGTTGCTTGACGCCTTTTTACACATAGTGATTTAATAGAGCTGAATTATGCAGTATTTATAACAGCCGTCAGAAGAGGAACGTAAACACCCAGATTTGTGTGTCATGCTGTAATTAGTGTTATAGGGCTTATGGGTTATTAAAGTGAGGATTTGAGGCATGTTAGTGATACATGCTCAACAAAAAACCACCCACGTGGTTAAACCCGCCTCTTGTAAACAGCATTTGTCATACATCATGGCTGGTGTGTTTGATGCAACCTAGAGATCTTCTATCTAGAAGATGCAGAGTCACTGCAGGTCATATAAGGCCACAAGGCTTTGTGTAGCTTTAAAGATGTGGTTTTTAGACAATCTCGCTTTTCTGTAACTTCTCTCAAGACAATTCCAGTCCCAGAAAACCACTGGCTAAATTAAATGGTGTGGTCTGTAAAGACTTGATAAAAGCCAGTCATTTAGGCTAATATGCTTTAAATGACTTACGACATGGGGACATAAGTAGCTGTTTGTAGAGTTTGCCAATAGTATGATTTTAATGTAAAGAAATTCATATGGGTGAATTATTCTTTATAAGTTAAGTTTATCCAAAAATAAAAATTCTGTCATAATTGATTCACCCTCACATCACTCAAAACCTGTATATGATGCTTCTGTGAAACACAAACGAAAATATTTTGAGAAATGTCTGTGGTTTCTATATAAAGAAAGTTAACGGGGACCATATTGTTTGTGTACCAACATTCGTCAAAATATCTCCTTTTGTTTTCTGTAGAAGGAAGAAAATCATAAAGGATAACAATGACATGAGGGTGAGTAAATGATGACATCATTTTAATTTTAGGGTAAACTATCCCTTTAACCTTTCTATTACATCCATACTGCCCCTTATCAAAATGTTCTAACACCCTTAACTGGGTTTCAACCTCACCAGCAGCCGTCGCTCACATTTAACCACTATGCTCCAGCATCAGGCGGACCTTCCCGTAACCAGCAAACAGATGAAGAGGCATTTGGTAGTCAAACAGGCATCTCCTTGTATAAACAAACAAGCCGCACGTTCACCCCATCCAAAGCCGAGCCCCTGCTTCATCAGCAGCTAGCGATGCATACAGAAACAGAACATTGAAGGCAATGAGAGGCACATGGGCCAGAAAAGCAACCGCACTATAGACGGACAAAGCTTCCGGTCTGAGGGTCTTGTTAAAATCCCGACAATGTACAGGCGGTGAAGGACACGCTCACCTGCGATGTGTGGAGGAACCGCTGGGTTAATAAGTGACCTGCTAGTCGAGCTTAACATCCTTTTCTGCTGACTCACTTTTGCAAGAGAACAATGGTTTCACTATGGCATATAATGTATGATGAAGATAGTTTACCTAAAAATGTAGATGTTTAAATTATGTTTAAATTATTCTTTCAGCCTTTATTCACCCTTATGTCATCCCAAACCTGTGTGACTTTCTTCTGCAGAACACAAAAGTAGATTTTGAAGAATGTTGGAAACCAAACGACACTGCCCCCATTAACTTCCACTGCATGGACATTTCGCATAAAATCTTCTTTTGGATTCTACAGAGGAAAGACTCATGACAAACTTTGTATTTCTTCTGCTTTTATCTTACCAGCCTGTCAAATCCAGAGAGTGAACACTGAGCATTGATATCTGGATTAACGCTTAACACATACTTAAATCGCTAAAGGGGAAGTTGCGCTTTTCCTCCACCGCAATCTCATATATGTATGAAGCGTCTCTAATTGTCCGGACACATCTATCAAAAACAAGCTCAGAAAAGGCGACCTCTTGTGCTCCTACAACTCTTAAGCTGATAAACCCTTTCATTTCGAAGAGCCCCGGGATCAATTCTTCCTTCGTTTCAAAAAGCGCTTAGAAAATGATTCATCAAAACAGCGATTACAGACATCCGCAAAGTCACAGAGACTCCCTACTGCTTCCTCTCAACGGGGGGCCGCTGCTAACCATCAGCACTGCTCTCATGGAAAAAGCCTGCCATACTTATGTCTCACTGATGGTGGATGCTATTATGTGCAATTGGTTCATTCTCAGCTGTAAAGTAAAGACAAACTTGCAGTGATGTATCCAATGGCATGTCAGAATATTATGTTGTGGTGAATAATATGTTTAGGTAAGTAAAATCTAAATAATGAATCAGTATTCACTGCAGTTATTCACGAGTACAAACATGATTTTACCAGAGTACGACAGAGCAAACAGATAGCATTGTTCGTTTGGATCATTAAGTTCAGCTTCAATATTATTTCCAGCTAAAATAGCAGTCGGCATGAGGAACATTTGACAAGCACAATTTCTCTCGTTTAAAATGAGCAGCGTGTCTACACAACGGAGCTGCTAGCATCACGCCCACCCATGACATTTATAATGATGATCCTTCTGCGCTATATCATCCAATATCCTTATTTAGCACCAAAAGCACTTCGTTTAACCCTTTCCACATCGCTCAAGCATGAAAAATGTTGTTGTCATGATATAAAATGACTCACCTGGCGGCATGTTTGAGGGTCTCCATCAATGGGCCAAGCCCAGAAGAATTCAGTTACATAAGAGCATTGGAACTCTTTTTCTCAAAAGCCAGGAAAATGACTCGTACTAAACCAGGGTGACAAATTTGTAAATAAACGTATAATAAGTAATTCTAATATTTGTTTATAACACATGCGTAATATATGCAATTAATATATGGTAATCAATTAATTAGTTCAACGTTTAAACACTTTTTTGCTTAATTTTTGGATGGCTCTATTTGTGGATTCCCATTTCACTGTTTGTTGTGCCATATTATCACCATTTATATCTACAGAGCCAATTATTAAATTATTACTATAGCTATTGTATTCTTTGTAGATTGAGTAAAATAATTTTGCTCTTAAAACGCACCAGATTGCAGCATTTACCTTTAAAATATGCACATTTGTCTTCCAGTGGCGGGGCTTGCCCCCGGACCCCCCCTAAAGGGAAACTGGGATGAGCCCCCATATTCTCCCTAAATTCTGTGGGAAACACTGAGCACTGCATCACTACACAAGGAGACTAGCAAATGTTTGTCTGAAGAGAGCACAACAAGTTAAAAGTGAAGTAAGTTTTCCGTTGTTTTTTATGGGCATAATATAGTGTCCAAACGTTTGATCACTCCTGGCATGTTTCGCGATCGCCTTCCGGAGATGTAATGAGCAGCTGCCCAGAGGTACTCCCGGTGCTTTAGATGGTGAGCTCCGCCATCTCACGATAACGTTGCAAAACTTTGCATTTTGTTTACACAGGACTGGCGGGAAATATGCATTGTTTAACATTCATTCTACATTTTATGCGGTTCACTTTGATAGGTGAATTGTCTTTGTATAGAGTTAAGAGAGGGAAAGTTATGGCTGTCCTTAAACATCAGTTTGCCAGAATAAATCACTATTTTTCAGTATTAAACAAGTGAATTTGACCAAGATTTTTTCAGATGTGATACACATGATATCATATGATATGACTTTCTACTTATTTTTTGATATTCCTAAAAATGTCCCTTCCAGGGTTTTGCCAGACCGCATCACATATAGTAAATTGAGACGATCTTATTAAGACCAGACTTAGAACAACTGTGAAATTTGTATGTGCTATTTGAGCTACTATTAGGTTCCAATACTTAGATTAGATTTACATCTTTTAAAACCTCCACAAACATTCCTAAACACTTTATAAATGTTCACACAAGCTGTGCTTTTACCCCAGAAATCCTAAACATCATCTCACAACCCATCATTTCAGGCCTCAATTTATCAACCTTGTGAAAGTTTCTTCTGAATTAAAATGTCTAGGCCAAACCGCAATACCCTTAAATAACCTCCCACCAAAACTCCCAACACTTTATTTCAGCCCACAGTTCTGGCCCTGCATTCTGCTAATTCTCAGTTATTTCCCACAACTCAATCACAAGACACCAATTGTAAAGCACTGAATGATTACAGTTGTCGGAGCTGAGAGAAGCTCGACCCTTTCAGCCCGCTGCGATTCCAAGCCACGCTGGATGAAAACTCAATTACATCCTTGTTGCTTCACTTTCGCAGGAATCCCGCCAACACATTTTACATGACAGTACTGCATTTTTGTGGTATCTGTTAACAATTACACAAATACAAAAGAGAAGACGTACATTACACAAGAGGACTGGCTTTGTTTTTCTTCTCTTCAAAAATAAAACATGACTGTCCAAGAGACAGCTCAAGATTGTACGACATCCTTTGACGAAGCGCAGCACGTGTAACTGGGTCAATAAAAAGCAGATGGGATTTTATATGACACTACAACAGAAGCCGCCAGCGAGAGTTTCATTGTCCAAGTGTCAGTGTCCGCGAGCACTTTCCGCGCAAATGTTAAAAACTACAGATGATGTACCAATAAAAAGCAAGAGAGAGCAATGGCAGGTGTTGAAAACTGTATTTTATTGGGAATTTTTGTACTCGTGCATACTTTTAGGCTATATACAACCAAGCTAATTTCAGGGTCAATGGCGCGATGGCACGATTCCTCCTAGCCTCACATCTGTTAAACCAAGTCATGTACTTGCTGTAGGGCAGTATCTCCGTCCTGTTATTAGACACACCTGTACTCTCAGTCAATCAACGGCATTTGGTGTGAACATAAATCCCCTCCAACTGTTCAACTGAACTAAAAAAAAACGAGATCTGGACCGGCCATACCCGCTGGCGACTGAAACTCAAGCGAACATAAGGGCCGCCTCGGGAAGACAGCGCTCAAAATCTCCCGTTTACTGGCCGGTGTTCAGCGCATGCTTGGAGGGAACTTTCACATATTACGCTAAAGAGCCATAACCGACAATTTTGTGGCATTTAATAGACACAATTTAGTGACCGGAGTTTAGCAGCTTTTCTCCAAATCTAACATCTGCCTTCTAAGGCTGCACATGAAGGAGTCAGTTCAGGTCACAAGGGGTCAGAACCCATTTTGAGATGTTAGGGACAGACAAGAGCATCCAAAGCAGTGAGTTGCTCCGACGCAAGGTGCGAATCGTCCATAATCCTCATGAGCGGATCTGAGGAATTTGGCCTGATCTTAATTCCTACCATTTACCGCAGGAGAAATGTACTCCCCTGGATCGCTCCTCGGGCTATGGCAGAGTTTTTTCACCAGTGTTATACAACATTTCATCACCCTCTGACTCATTCACTTTGGTTTCTTGTTAATCACAAATGCACTCCAGTTTTTATGGCTTTGGCCAATTCCGACTAGAAAATTAGCGAGTTTAGCAGAGGATAAGCTATAAAAAATCCTTAATAACATATTTCCACTGCAGGGACGTTTGATCTCAAGACCTAAAAATGAAGATCCTCATCCAAGGCGTCGAGACCCTTAATCAGGACGTCAGTGGTTTTGGCGTTCTGAAGTATTCTGACTTTGATTCCATGGGAACAGGCAAAGCTTAAAAAGCACTTTTTTGCATGTTAAAAATGCAAGGAAGTTCTTTACCTTCAATTCAGGCTTGGTGCTTGACACACAGCACACCCGGTTCAAGGTAAGAGAAGGCCAGCAAGATAAGAGAAGGCCAGTGATATCAAACCTGATGTCTTGAGGTCCCGAGATTGAATGCTTGACTTTATTAAAGAGCTTTTAGTAAGCTTGAACAGTACAAAAAGTCAAAAACTTACATTTTGGTCTGTGTCTTACAAAGCTCTCATATAACTTCTTAGAAGACTTGATGTAATGCTGTGTTCACACCAAATGCCAATCGACCTATTTGCGTGTGTAAATTACATACAAATCAATGCAAGGAAAACGCAGCAGGCAACGGCAATGAATATCTTTCTTAGAAGACTTGATGTAATGCTGTGTTCACACCAAATGCCAATCGACCTATTTGCGTGTGTAAATTACATACAAAGTCAATGCAAATACAGGAATACGCAGCAGGCAACGGCAATGACTCGACTTGGGCAGTGCGATTGCTGCGAATGCAGGACCTTCGCCCTCAATTGACATGTCTGGTTTGACACGTCCGGACGCTTCAGGACACTAGCCGTCACGTGATGTTTTTGCGTTAGTCACACAAATAAAAACAAGCAATCCGGCAAGTAATATAGAGCGAGGAACATAATGCTTCGCGTTTGGTGAACATAGCATAATACATATCACAAGTCATACAGTCTACTATTATGGTACTTTTGCGTTGTTTCATGACCAAGGTTTGACTGAAAAAAACACGTGGGGCGTCAACGTTTCATGGAGGGCGTGTCAAACGCAAGCGTCATAGTGACAATAGCCAATCGCATTGTTCTCCGGTCTTGCATGAATGCAATTGGCTAGCGCCTACACTAGGTTATTTGCATAAGGCGGTCTGATCGGCTGACGCCTGCGTTGGTGCTTGATAAGTAGAAATTGATTTAGCTTCTGGCGCAAGTGACTCTGACGGACCTACAATTCAGTTCGGCAATGCATGACGTCACCCATTCAAAATAAATGAGAAGCATTAACGCTGACGCCCGGGGGGGAATGTACCGTTACATTAATGCATTTGGCAGATGTTTTCATTCAAAGCAACCTACATTGCATTTTGTGTATACATGTCTTATTAACCTTTGCCTTCCTAGCACAGTGCTCTACCAAGTGAGACAATGACAAGTAAATGATGATAATTTAAGTAAAAAAAAGAGTTTAGTTTACTGCGCACACACAAGTGGAAAGCAGATTCACAGCAGGGCCGGTGCCAGCGTGTGAAGCTGCCAAAAGAGCCAGTCGACATGTCTGTGCTCCACTTCATTACTTAGCAATCGGGCAGCCAGCCACATCACTGACACAGCATTCAACAACAGCGCCGATAGCATCCTGACACATCTGTGGGAACACTGGAAACAGCCACAGGGACAGCTGACAGAACACTGTGGCATATTTCGTAGAGACGTCAACTGCGGAAGAGCCCCCTCTGAAGCCCAAACTAATCCAAACGTGCTTTAAGATCTTCCAAAAACAAGCCGAGATGAAGGTTAAAGTTAAAGTAGGAGGAAAGACATGCATGAGGAGACACTATAATTTGGGTAACGTTTCTGGTTCATTTGCATTTCATTCACTCGTTCCTTCCACATAAAAAGCCAATTGTTCATTCTTTAACTACTTTCACTGACCGCCCAAATGTTTCTTAGGATAGCTCTTCAAAGAAAAACAAAACGAAATTTGATACAAACAGCACAAGCAAAACCATAAAATAAAAAGTAAAAAGATATGTGTGGACGAAAATGTGAGTCGATCACAGCAAGTATTCCAGGTTTGAAGTCATTCTGCAGTTACATGAGAAATAAAAATGAGGCAAAATGAGAGTCTACCAAATTAAACTTCCTCCTGGTGTTTTGTGGCAATGTTACCACAGTCGGATTTAACAGCTGGACTGAAGAGATAACATTTTTAAAGCAATGGAAATTCTCTCATAATTTACTCATCCTCATAAACATCCCAGATGACATTCTTCAGTTAAACAAAAATGAATAATAATAAACAAAAACAACAACATTAAAAGGCTGTTATTTTATCTTTTTATATGGTATCAACAATGTTGAAGCTCCAAAAAGCACATCCACCCAACCCATCCATCTATCATAAAAGTAATCCAAACGACTTCAGTTAATAAATATCTTAAGAAGCGAAAACATTTTTTTGGAGAGAAAACAATTTAGTGAAATTTACAGAAAACAAGCGCATATCAGTGTTACGATGTGCGACGAAATGTGGCGGCATATCGGTTACTTCAAATTTCATAGGTTATTGTTTATCTCACTATGAAATATCATATGAGAACTAGTCAAGAGACTACTAGTCGCTTTAGAAGACATAAGGATTACTTTAATGATGGCCTTAATGACGGATGTGGTTTAAGCTTTAATAAGTTGAGGCCTATATGTGGACATAAAGCATCATGGACATAACATGGTTCACATGGTGAATTCCATTCAAGAGGACCCGCGGTGTTTGTAAATTGAAATAGCTCATTCTAAGGTCATAAAAACATAACACTTCATTATGTAAGGTCTTTATACACGTAGTTACACATACATAGTTATGTATATGATATTGCATTTCTGTTAATAGATCCTCCAAAATATTACACACAGCACCTTTACGTTGTGGCGTTTAACGCTTAATAACAATGATGCTAAAGTAAAGTATACAATGCATTTTTTAGAATTGCTGCATGGGCACTTGTGAGGGGATTTTTTTGCTCTTCAATGGTCAGCTTCTCATTCAAGCCAACAGTTCAAAGAGAATTTTGCCGAGCAAGTAAATGTTTTCCGTTGTTCACTGATGTGCCACAAAACCACTTTCAGTTTAATGGCCCATATATGAATGTAACTTTCATCTGTGTAAGTCCCTCTGTGGTGCAAATCAAGTTTTTATTGTTGTTTATGTCTATGTGATGTTTTTAATACGCTTCACGATAATTCATGAATCCGTGTATGCTAGATGAAGCAAGGGCGTAGAGTTGCATTCAAGCCATTTTATGGCATGAAGAAAAAATGATCACAGGAAAAACATTTATTTTAATGCTTTAAGAGTTTCAAGTGATAAAATGATCAAATGCAGTGAGACTTTAAGCACTAAGGTTTGGTTTACCAAGCAACTGTGTATGCATACTTGCATAAAGTATGTTTCTGGCCTTTGGCCTCCCTATGAAATAATCCACCCATAGTGTTTACTGTAGCTTTCTCAGTAATGTCAGACATTCTCAGGATGAGTTGATGTTTTTTAGAGACTGCAGACAAAGTCATAAATTTGAGCTATTAAATCATTATAAAAGGTAATCTGATTGCAAACGCAGATGTCTATGCGCCAGACCGGCACGTTTCTGTGAAGTTCGTCCCCATTGCTGTCCAAAATCGACTTGACAGTGTGATAAACGGACTGAATGAACAAAAGGAACGGCTTTGTGAGGCAAGCTACACTACGCTATCGCTCAAAACTTGTACTTGGACGACGGATTTGTCCAGGGTCAAAGCCTAACAGCTATTGTGTTATTTCCTAACACAGACTTCTGGGAACAGAGCAGTCTCAAGTTGCTCAAAAAGCGGCAGAGATTAAGCCGTTTCTTCTGGCTGTCCTTTCGCCTCATTTTTATCTGTTCTCAAAAGGTAACTAAAAACCTAAGAAGTCGGTATTCCGCTAGGACTCACCACGTCCACACTTCTTTTGTCGCCATTCACAACATTACAGTGCGTCTGCCGACAGAAACACAATGGGACTGAAAAGAGGTGCAAGTGTAGTCTGAGGTAAGGAGTTAAATTTGGCAAGCGTGGTGTTTATAAAGCTGTGCAGAGCCCTGCTGTAGACCGGCCAGCATCTCTTTAGCAACTGAAGGCCCACATTCCTTAAATAATCTCTCTTGTCACATATTGCATACAATTGCAAGCATATGTAGCTGGAGCAACTCTCTGCCTGTAATCGCTACTATCGCTCAAATTGACATGGAAACTGGATTCTCCTTAGTCTTTTGAAGTAAGAGTTTGATGTACAATGAAGACAGACTTTCATGTGCATGAAGCATGGCCCCAGGCCACCCGGACCTGTTAAAGGCATAGGTTACTGGAAAATGACAATTCTTTCACTATTTATTCATCCTCATGTCATTCCAAACCTGACTGACTTTCTTCTGCAGAACACAAAAAAAGATATTTTGAGAAACGATGGTAACCAAACAACATAGTCCTCCATCGACTTTCATTGCATGGACGAAAACAATTGAGACATTTCTCAAAATATCTTCAGAGGTGTTCCAAAGAAAAAAAGAGTCACATATTATAATGTGGTAAAAAAAATGAAAACACTGGTTTTAAAATAAATTAAAAAAGGTCATTCACAGGTCAATGCAAATCAACCTGACTTCAGCTATTCCCACCGAGCAACATTATCAGCACACGCCGTCACTCAGCAGAGAGAAAATCTGTGTTCGTCACACAAAGCCCAATGTACCACTCCATGATAGAGAAGCCTGTATTATCACCTGCAGATAAGGCTATCTTTTTCTAGCAGGCAGCTCAGAAATCAAAGCCGAGCGGAGGGGCACGGCTCTAAAACGCTTGATGAACGGGGATCGCTGGGTTTTTCATCTGATGGCTGACACCCTGATGACAGCAGCCCTTAGCAATCTCAGAAGCTCAGAGCAGCTGTCGCCCAAATCTGCAGAGATGGGTGGCACAGCAGAGCTCCTCGGGCCAGCAGATGATCTCTCGGATCTGAGATCGCCGCCTCTCTGCAGACGTTTACTTTTTGTCTTTGGCAGTCACCGGGCAGAGCCAGCAACTGATTTACGAGCAGCTTTCTCCGCTCCGGCTGATGCAAGTGTCCTTGTAAGGCATTGCCAACACAGACTGTCCTTTGATGCCCTGCAGACGCCCAGCGACTAACACAATACTGTACAGCTACAACCTCTCTTTCACACAGAAAGACACCGAAAAGGACAGAATAGAAGAAATATACAAATCTCAAGTCACTGCACTTTTTTGAGAGAACACGGCTGGAAAATCAGTAAACAAAAATGATTCGCTTGACTGGTTAAAGACACTTCGGACACAATAACGATGGAGGTCTGAACACTATCGAGGTCGAATCAGAGCCATTTTCTTTAAAAAAAAAGCAGAGCGAGGATGACGTTGGTTTAAAATAGAAGATTATGACATATTGGTTAAAAAGTATATTTCTGCATATGCTTGGTTACATCAATAGAAAAGTGTTTCAAAAATCAATAAGGTGAGTATATTATGAAACATTAAAAAATAACATTTCTTAAATGCCAGGTAATGCTTTGGCTAACGTTCTATAAAAGTTGTCTCAAAGTTGAAAAAAAATGCTTTGCAGTAACATCAAAAGAACATTCTAAAAATGTTATAAAAACATTCATATAAAATTGTGTACTTACAGTACACAAAGATTTTCTCAAACATTTAGAAATAATCTTTTCATAACTAAATGGAAATGTTAAGAAATTGATCTTAGAACATTTTGTTAGCGCGGATGTTAAAAACGTAAACATCAGGGACCATATTTTACTGTGGAGGGCTTATCTCTGCATGAGTGGGTAGGGAAATCTCTGGCTGATGGATAGCAGAACATACGGAGTGAGAGAGGAAATGACACCAGGTGACAAGGGAGATTAAAAGAGACAATTGAGAAGTGCAGCGTCTTCATCGTACTCATCTCACAGCATTACAGAAATATCTCTATTCTGTCCCTCGGGGAAACAAGCCAAAGCCATACCCTGGGGAACCACAACCTCAACCCGGCTTTCCAGCAGGCCGACATCACACATCAATTAATGCCTTCAGTGAACACAAACACAAAATCCCACTATATTCTGTCTCCCATGAAGAGAGGAAAGATGGTCTCCTCGTGCGGAGACTGCAAATAGGAACATGACACTGGCCAGTTAAAATCTTAGAGCTCAACTCTCTGCGGGACCAGAGATGTTATTACTTCAAGAAAAACACACTTATCTGATCCAGCCCGAGTCATTTACATCTCCCATCAAACTAAATAAGCCTCAAGTAGATATCAAAGACATTTGATCCACATACCATCCCAGTATTTTACAATGGTTTAGGATTATTTATGGCTCAATATTACATTACGGCTTATTTCATCCTGCCAATGGCAAAAAAAGTGTTGCTAAAAAAGGTCGGAACAGCGATAATATGTCAGAGAGACAAAACTGTTGGTGTGAATATGTGCAAATATATACAAATAAAAAAAAAAATGATATGTATATATATATATATATATATATAAAACCTTGCTTTAAGTATTACATTTGGAAAATATCGAAAACGTGATGGTTCTACCCAAAAAGAAAGTATTCTTGTGTGGTTCTTCGTAGTGTTTTATAAATGGGAAAAAACCCTGCAAATTATTATGAGCAAAAAATGCACAAAACTTATTTCAGAAAAAAACTATGTACAATTCCCTGTGGGGTAAACAGAAAACAATACTGGCATTCAATTATAATTGTGTTTACACAACAGCTGGATTGCTTGTGATTAACTGTTTATAAACATTTTAAGGCACATTTGTAATCTTAAACATGAAAAATTGCCAGGATACAGTACATAGCATGACAAAATATACAAAATCTTTCTAAACATGATCCATGACAGTTTGCACAAAACTAAGTCAGTGCATGAAACAAAGCATAAACAAAACCCCAAAGTAGTTTCGCCTATAACAAATAACAGTTGAATTGGATTGAAAGAGGTTCTTTTCTCTGAATAAAGAGAAATGTATTTTTGCACAGAATAGGATTTTTGTCTGATAAAAGAAAACCGTTATCCAAGACCTAATCCAAGCAAAATATGCCTAAATCAATATTCTGTTACTAATACGCAAACACATCATTTCTCAGTCCGTGTATTGCCAAAAATACTGTATGCAATCCATTCTGCATTTTGCATGGTGGCAGATGTAGATTTTATCTTAAATATTTATATTGATGTCATTGTAAAACTGCACGAGCCATTTAACATCCATCACCTGCTCGACAGTGAGACGTGCCAAGACATGCAGGAGGTGGGGCTGTGCAGTGGACCAAAATGGATACCAGCATATAAAGGGGCAAATATGAGCGTGATCCAAACTGTATCCAGTAAAACAAAACATGCACCTCAAAAAAACAACACTGCACAAAAATATCAAGGTAATGATATTGTGTTACATTTCTTCTAACAGCCGACTCACTACAGAATACACGCAATTTATTCAACGCTGAGCCTGCGTTTACAATAACAAACACGATAAATTGTTTACCTTATTCAATGTTTTTTCCCCACATTTAACAGGGTATTTCTAACACCAGAGCAGTAACCCTGAAATATTTACAACCACAAGATCTCATTTCTATAAACAGAAGAATAGCTCAATTAAACGTGCTCTGAGATGCAGTAATAATTTCCAGGTTTGTTTTTAATAAATGACACAAAACAGGACTGCTAAAAATCTGAATACCAAATGTGCTTTCAATAATGAAATGACCTTACAAAAAATGAGAAAGGTTGCCACAAATAACCTTGATATAAATTCACTTTTAAATTCTTTTTAATTCCGTTTTTAAAGGCGATTAAAGAAAAAAAACATGAATCATATAGATATTTTATAACAATGTGTTATTGTAAATCTTGGGTACACACAAAACGATCGAATTATACGAGATTTTTATTCAGCCTGTAAAGAGAAATACAACGACTAATTATTTCTAGATTACTTGATTATTGTGTAAATCTATAATTAAATGTGACTGATCCTTCCTGAACAACTCCTAAGCTTCTTTTTGGCTGATTCTCAAAAGCTAGTTAGCTGCCTAAATAGACAGCATTTTGAGGGGTATTGCTGAGAAAAATCCAGATTTTGAGACAGCTGATGTAATGGTTTATAGTGGTTTATGGTGGTTTTAAAGGATGTGTTTTAACTTCACTAGCTGAGCTTCATGCTGCCTTCAGCTAAAAATAAGAGGACACCCACTCATAACCAGTGCTTTAATATTTTTGGGGATTACAACTGTATCATAATACTGTTGAGTATGTATAATAAAACCCACAGTCAAAGTGTGGCTTTGTACTGGATTGTGCATTTTTTCTTTTTATATTTAATAACCTCAGGCCTTTCTAACTGCAAAAATCTCTCTTAGGATAAACGGCTGCCAGAAATATATAATAAGAAGGGTTGGGAAGAAAACTGCATTAGGTGATTATTTATTGTGGTGCTTGAACAGAATGTCTTTCAAATGAAATTGTAGCTCAGTTTTAATGATAGTTTCTATAGATTCTAGCTCTGAATTTAATTGTAAAGTGTACAATAGTAAATCTGATTTAATTTATCTTGTACCTTATACCTGCACACTTCACCTCGTTTACAAAGAGTAACACATCATTTAGCAAATCTTGCCTCTTGTGTCATCTTCATCAAACCTGCAGGATTTGTGTAAATGATCATCTCTAAGCTCTTACCTTTTTTGTGTCGATCTTTAAAAGGCAACGCCGGCCATGTCATTTCCTGCAAGAAGTCCTGCCACTGTTTCTGGTCCTGATCCGACGAGATGAAGACGATCTCCAATTTGTCCTTGTGCTCTGATGCTTTCTTAAACTTGCTGTAAAACTCGCAGAGACTGGCGTTGAACTGCTTGCAGGGACCGTTCAAACTGCATCCGAAGTAGAGCCCGAGCAGCGACAGCTTACTGCCCAGCGCGTGAACATCCAGCTCGGCTTTCTCCCGGTTGACGAGGCGCTCTCCGAGCAGATCCACCAGAAACTCCGACATCGCTGCTGAGCGATCCGATCGGACTGATTTTGATCGGCTTCGTCTGTTCAGATTGTTTGAAATGAAATCCGAGGTGATCGCTGGAGATCCGCAGGCCCTGCTGCTCAGTTTTGGCCGTGGTTAAGTAGACGCGTGGGGAAGGAGGACAGCGGCCGTGGTTTGTGTCACTGTGAGCGGTGTGCAGGAATGCGCTCCGGTTATATAGACTGACGTTCGGTAACAATGCAGCGTGGCGCTGCGATGTTTTACTGACATCTACTGGAGAAGGGACGAAATTGCACATCAAAACAAACGCGTTACCATGGAAATGCCATAATGGGCTGCTCAAAAGCTACGCTCATTTGCTCGTTTCATTATTTGTTTAATTTTTATTTTAAAATCAAAACTATGAAATGACAAAAATATAACCCCAAGATCTATAATAAATCAAAACTATGTTACAAAGTTGTATTATCCAGTACCGAGTTGCTATTCTAGGCTCTTATTGGATGCGTTTTCATCATTATTAACTCTAAGTCATCATTTCCAAAACATTTAAAAATAAAATCAATAAATGAAAATTAAATAAATGAATATTCTTGTTTATATTTTTTCCAGTTTCCACATACCTAGTTTTAAACGTTCAGTAATATGTCAGATTTCATTTAAAAACTGTCTGCCCAGTATGCCGGTCCAACAATGTAACTGGCTCTAAGATCTGCATTGCATGAGAAGCCTTTTTACGTTTAATATTTAAGAAAAAAATGATCAGAGCCTTTCTTAATGTAATGATGTTTAATTGATTATAGTATGTTAAGTAACGGTTTCATACACACATTTTGGATGTGGTTCTGGTCAGCTTGCATGTAAGCATTGCAGACCAGTGATGTCACAGTAATTATGTCATGCATACCATGTACACCTGAATTATCAGTTAAAGCAGAAGAAGTGGAGCAGATCAGTAGATACAGACCTGTGAAAGATCACTTTATATTGACTAAAACAGACCATGTATAATAAGCATCCACATTCTGAGCGAAAACTGTATTGCTTAATATTCTGCTACATATCAGAGCAAGTATACAAATACAAGCAGATATCATGATTTAAAAGACATACTGACATACAGTTACCACTGAATATAACAGTAACATTTAAAATGAACAAAAGCAGATATGTATGCTCATTTTGAAATATATTTTATTTTGTTCAGATTACACAAAAACAAGTAAAATGGAAATAGTAAACAGATATCTCGTCTTTAAATGTTTTTGTGCATAACTGCTTCCAAAGTCAGAATTGTAAAACACTTTCATTATGCATGTGTGCTCATACTTTAGTTCCCTTAGTTCTTCAGTCTTAGTGTCAATTTTCTTTTGAATATCACTTTAAAGTTTGTTTAAAGCCCCCTTTGATTCACACTGTTTTGACATCCACAAGGGTTTAAAACCAAGTACAATCAACATAGGACAAACTGAATGCACAATTCCAGAGTCTCAATTAGTTTTGCTGAACATTCAAGATTAACATCACACAATACAGTTGAAGTAACAGCACTGAAATCACATTGATCGTTGAAAAAGTTGGACGTGAGGAAATTTCTCGGTTCGCATGTGTACAGCAGTATATGAGGACGTTAATCCTCTGTAAACATCATTCGAACCAGATCTGCTTTAAAACACTCCTCCTCCACCAGCTTCTGGGGCTAAAAACAACATAAAACGATACGTTTTTTAGCTCTAGATTAAATGTGCATTTTTCTGTATAGTGCATTTAGACATATCATATCAATGATCAAACGTATTCATGTTTACCGTGCCGTAGCACAGTAGTGTGGGTACACCCGTCAGCTTTAGAGTCTTTCTTAAAGTCATTGTTTGGATCCTTCCAGCTGCCAAGGCCAAAATCATAGTCAATGTAGATATGTGATGAATCTTTATTTTCATATTCTGATTACCTTTGGGCATATTGTGGGATTAAGTACTATGAACACATTTTTAATGTGACCCCAGAAATTATATTTAACATTTCCAGGCCCAAACATTTATGTAATTCTCTCTTATTATAAAAATGTGATGCATTAATATTTAAGCAATGACTCAATATTTTGCTAAATTTAAAGCACTTTTTTCAAAACACTGACTAACAGGACAATCCTAAAAAGAGGCTTGAGTCTATCTGTGTCCTGTTCCCATACAAAACAACTAGTTTAGGCAACAGGCTCTATTATTAAAGTCATGTAAACTATAATTTTCCATATTGATTATAATAATCCATTAGCTGGAATTACAGGCAAAACATGCTATAACTGCAACATATTTAAGAGATGATGTCATTAGGTGGGTCGCAACATTTTGAACAGGAAATAAATCATGATCGAGCCTGCCACTGAAAAGAAGTCATGTTATAAATCGCTCCATTAAAGTATGTTAAGTCACGTATTAAGTATGGCATGGCTTTATTTTTTTATTTTGTCATCAACCTTGTATAAGAACCTTGCATCAGCAAATAACAATAAACCGTAATCGTAGCATATAGTGTTACAGTGTTAAACAGAGTATGTCTCTTGATGGCAAAACGTTATGACAGTTCTTCAAACTATAAGTATAAAACATATTTGTACCCTGTTCTTTTTTTTGCTAAATATTACAATTTTGTATTGATTGTATGTTTATTTTATAGTATTTTGTGTGTTCTGAAGGTGCGCAGTGCAATTTAAAAATGTATGCAATGGTAAAGTCTCCAGATAAAAGGCTTGTGGTTCTCAAACTGGTCCCCAGACTGCGGCAGCCCCCAGTTTTGGCATTTTATGACATACAGAATGAAAAAATGTGTGCAGTCGAATACCAGAGAAATAGGGCTACAAATCAACAGAATATTTCACTATTGTTGAATTTGATGTTTATGGTTTAGTAAAAAATTTGAGATAATTGAGGGGCCACAAAAGGATTGTTTATATTCAATTATATTATATTATTCTCATTATGTAGGATGCTTTTAAATAGCTGAAAGTAAATCACAACAATATGACTTTGGTATGGATTTTCACAGGCAGGCTCACAAATGTAAATGAATGTGTGTGTCACTACAGAGAATTTCCTTCTTAGACAATCGATGGACTGACATCAAACTTCATTTTCAAATAACAGTAGTGAGTACTGTGTATACTTACTAGGGTCTGTCTCCTACTTGACAGTAAATGAAGACAGATCCCTCTGGAAGATGAGACATCTGTCCCCTGACCACTGGCTCTGCTGTAATGCACGAAGAGGAAAAACAGAACCGCTGACAAATGCCGTATTCCCGCTACATAAAGGGCGTAACAAGTTATGGCTGGTTAAATTGAATCTGTACCTTTCACACAGTCTGGACACCAGCTCTTGCCCTGTTCATCTTTATCTCCAGAAAAGTAAGCGAATATGTCTTTTCCCTTCCGTTCAGACACAGCTTTACTAAACTCCTCGTAACCCATGAACGGAAACCTCCTCGTATTTCGCCATGTTTTATTTTGCTTTAACTGGGAATCGCTCTTGAGCGACAAAGTCCAAATCCTGTAGCTTGCAGGAAGCTTTTGGTACCAAACTCAAGAGTGTGAAGTATGAGCAAATACGTTTGTACTTCCTACAAAACAAGGGTTGAATATTTAAAATAAAAGTCCCACAGCTGCGGAAATGTTTATTATTCATTAGCCATGACTGCATTTTATTTAAACATATTACTTTTTGATTCATTTTGACACAGACCACTGGATGTAAAATATACTTCAAATAAACGTTTACAAATTATGAAGTATTCCGCTTTTACTTTAATTTACAGTTCAAGTGGTTGGTTTCTCAAGTTTTATTTATTCTGTATTAAATAGTAGGCCAAGCTAAACATATTGTATTTCATTCCATATTTAAGTTTTTTAATTGAAACATGGCTTTATAAATGTGAATCATTAGAAAAAAATAAGTAGAAGTAAAACCTTAGATTGTGTGAGTCTTACAGAACACTCCGAAGGCAGAAAGTCTTGTTTAGATTATAGTGTTTTTGATTCAGTACTCAAGGGGGCCCCCTGGTGGTGCAGGGGCCCTACTCAATTTGCGTAGTTTGCCTAAAGGAAGAATCGGCTCTGAGTGTGACGTGTAAATTGCTGTGATGATGATGTGATGTCTGTGTCCTCGGCAGTGCGCTAGTAAGGGTGTGTATGAACGCAGCAGCAGGAATGATTTCACTGGGGTGTTTATTCGATTATAAAACAGTCAAATATGTTGTCACTCCGAATAGAACAGTCGGAGTCTTATACAGAATATTTCAACTCATTGTCGTTGTATATCTCGTCGGGTAAAGAAAACAATTATTTAATTTCGTCCGATGTGAGGAATAAAATAGGAGTTTTCATTGGTATGATAATTAGGCAAATGTTTAAACATGCATTATTTATTATTTAGGTGGGTGTTTCTGACGAACAAACATTACCAATTGACAGATGACACAATTAGGAGCTCTGTGAAAACAAGAGTTAGAGGAGTTGCGATCGTCAATACTTCAGAAAATGAGCGAGAACTCTGGGGGCCGGAGGATTATATTGTCCCTCAACAGGTGAGTCACATTATGGCAACTACATTTTAAAGTTAGTGTTACAAAAGTCTTTACATTTTTAAAACTTGTAACAAACAGTGGATTGTGTGTGGATATACCAAGTGATTTGTGACAATTTGCACTCTTAAAAGTAAAGGTGCTATAAAAGGTTCTTCACAAGGATGCCTTAGTAAAACCTTTTTTTTTTGGTTTCTTAAAGTTACGTTTACATTTAGTCATTTAGCAGACACTTTTATCCAAAGTGACTTACAGAGAGTTCAGGGAGCAATACGCGATATGTCATACAGGAGCAATAATACAATAGGTGCTAATACAGAGTTACTAGTTTCAACAAAAGCTAGACCACTACCTGTTGAGAGAAAGAGAGAGGGTTAGTGTTTTTTCCCCCTTCATTTTGCTGTCAAGTATTGGGTTTTACGAGATGGGTTTTAAGTCGTTTTTTGAATGTTGGGAGAGATGTGGTTTACCAGACCGAGTTAGGAAGAATGTTCCACCAGGAAGGAGTTGTGAAGGAGAATGAGCGGGAAAGCGATTTACTGCCCTTATGAGAAGGCAATACAAGACTGTACTGGTTATTTGAACGTAGGCTTCTTGATGGAGTGTAGGAGTGTAGGAGGGTGTGAAAATATGCCGGTGCAGATCCAGTGATAGTCTTGTAGGCAAGCATTAGTGAATTTAATCTGATACAGGCTTCAACAGGTAGCCAGTGGAGAGAGATGAAAAGGGGTGCCACATGAGCCCTTTTGGGCTGTTGGACGACGAGGTGTGCTGCTGCGTTCTGAACCAGCTGGATTTGATAGCCTTTGCAGGAAGATCAGCAAGGAGAGCATTGCAGTAGTGCAACCTTGAGATTGCCAGGGACTGTGATGCACCATGGGGTGTGCCGGAAACACAAGTTCTGTCTTGGCAGGGTTCAGCTGGATTTGATGCTCTTTCATCCAAGCTGAAATGTCTTCTAGGCAGGCTGTAATGCGAGCTGCTACAGTGGTATCGTCTGGGTGAAAGGAGATATAGATCTGGGTGTCGTCAGCATGACAGTGATACGAGAAGCTGTGTGCCCGTATGATGGGTCCCAAGGATGTCGTGTAGATTGAAAAAAGCAGCGGTCCGAGCACCGGTCCCTGAGGGACCCCAGTGATCATATGGCGAGCAGTGGACAACGAGCCCCTCCATGACACCCTAAAGGATCTGCCAGAGAGGTAGGATTTGAACCAGCAGAGAGGGGTCCTGAGATTCCTAGAGATGACAGGGTTGCTAGCAGTATCTGGTGATTGACAGTGTCAAACGCTGCAGATAGGTCTAGCAGAATCAGGACCGAGGAATTAGATTCCGCCTTGGCCAGCTGCAGTGCTTCTGTGAACGAAAGCAGTGCAGGCTCATTAGAGTGGTTTGTTTTGAAGCCAGACTGCTTGTCATCCAGCAGTTAATCTGGGATAGGTAGGAAGACACCTGGTTGAAAACTGCCCTTTCAAGTGTTTTTGCAATAAATGGGAGGAGAGAGACAGGTCTGTAACTGTCAGTAGTAGAGGGGTCCAATGTGGGTTCCTTAAGTAGGGGGGTGACCTGGGCATGTTTGAATACGGATGGAAATAGCCTAACTATTCGGTCAAAGTTTCTCATAAGAAACATTTATTTGATGAAATGTTTAATTTCTTTTTCAGAAATACCTTTGTAGAGTTCAAAGAACCCATTTTGTGTCTACGAAGAACCTTTTGTGCAACAGAAAGTTTCTTAAAATTTTAATTAGAAGTTAAAACGTCTCTTTAGATACAGCTGCTGTTTTATGGCATTGTGTATATTTTTTAATTCTATATAACAATCTTATAATTTTATAACGCCATTTGATAAACTTTGTTTACAGGGTGACAATGTGTTTCTTCTAACAACCAATTTTTTAGAGACTCAGAACCAAACGTTAGGCCACTGTCCAGAGGTAAGACAGATCTTTTTGGGATACAAGCATACACAAAAGAAAACATAACAAAATTAACATCCATTCTTTCAACAACAATTTATGCACATTCACTATAATCTCAAACAAATCTAAATGAATATACTCTAGAAATTACTATGATATAATTGAATATTGTTATTATAATGGAATATTGTTACTATAATGGATTTACTCTGAGGGTTGGGTTAATTACTAAAATGCAGCCCTAATATCCAGCAATTGCACATTTATGTTTTGCTCTCTAATGCATCCGACCATTAACAATGTAAGAGCACCTCTGGTTTCTTGGCATAAACTAATTCAAAGTGCATTATGGGCTAGTAAGTGAAACGTTACAGGGCTTTTACGTTACATTAATAGGCTTTGTGGTTGAAAAACAGTCGATTTGAACACATGTACAATTTGTCGCAAATGTTTTATGTATCCACTGTGAATCAGTGATGCATGCCAGACTGTTGAGGACATCTTTGATTGTTCAGTTACACAGAGGAATATTTTGAAACCAAGGAAAGGATGTCTTGTGTAAAACAAGTTTATGGTTTGTTGTACAACTTATTCAGGCTTGTTGATAACAGATTGTCTTTTTTAGAGCCCATTGAAACCACATAGTAATTGCACTTTGGATAAAGACTGCAGAAAGGGGGAGGCTGTTGATGTTGGAAATGGTATGAATTAAACAGAATTCTCCAAAGTTGAACGTTCTCCCACAGAAATGTAACATACAGTAAGTCTGATGTTTAATGGGTTTCATGGGAGGGTAATGGACTTCAGTCAAGCCACTCATTTCATGTGGTAATCAGAGCAGCAGGAAATGACAGTCATGACATCATTGATCGGCAAATGAGAACAATGCCAAGCCCTTTACAGCAACTACAGTCAACTCTGACATGAAAGGACAATATAAACTCATTGTATTTTACTTGAAACCCACCAAATAACAGTCCCTATCTATCATCTGACTTATGACTGATCATCTCTGCAGAAAGATGCTTTTGGTTGGTATATAACTATATAGTACCTTGGTGTTTAATAAAATCTGATCAAACCAAAAAAAAAAATGTTCCTCCTTAGGGATAAAGACTGGCATATGTGACGTCACTAGTTCCAGAAGCACCTGTGAAATATATGGCTGGTGTCCAGTTGAAATGAGAAGACGTCCAGAGTAAGGATATTTATTTTTGAAGTTTCATTAAAATTCACAAATATACTGTTATAAGAAGGCTTCGAGTCCATTTGACTTCTATAGCAGAGTGCTTTAGTTTTTCTACAGATATTTATACACACTCATGTCAGAAATACTAACTGTATGTTCTTGTTTAGCGTGCCAATGCTGAGTGCAGCTGAAAACTTCACATTGTACATAAGGAACTTCATTCGATTTTCCAGGTTTAACTTCTCAAAGTAAGACATTCTCTTTGATGTATGTAAATCTAGTACCAAAAGTCGTAAGCAGCTATTGCAGAACCAGTCTATAATTATAATATGACATCAATATAATTAAAATTATACATTTAATTTAACATAATTCCGGGGTCAATTTTTAGGATAAGTTGGATAATGTTTAGGATAATGTTTAGGATAATGCAATTGCTTATGACGTTTGACCTATAGGTGGCGCTATCACCAAATTAATATAAAATTCTAGGGCAATTTCAGAGGAAATTACATCAATGCATTGAACAAAGCTGTAGATTTCCAGGCAATTCAGTTGGTCTTTAATCTTTCTGATGATTTATGAAAATAACCCAAGGTAAAACAGATTTGAAGAACTTTTGATTGTTTGACATACGTTTAGTGACCATTTGATGAAAGCTGTTGAAATTTTCAACAAAATTCAAATGGATATTTTATCAGTGGTACTGCGACTCAGCTTGTAAAAGTAAAAATGAACAAGGGGCACTAAAACATGCCATTGTGTATGTCTCCATTATTTGTTTTCTTCTCAGATCAAATGTTCAAGAGACAACTGACAGAACATATTTGAAGACATGCTCCTATAATGAAACCACAGAACGGTACTGTCCTGTTTTTCGTCTGGGAGACATTGTACACAAAGCTGGGCACAACTTTCAAGAGATGGCTGTAGAGGTAAGATGTACAGTATATATATATAGAGAGAGAGGTGATATACACTTGCTTACACAATTATATATTATGGGTGCATCTCAGTTTTGTCCTAGCATGCAATGTAAGCAGAGCACAATCTAATACTGTTGTTTAATGCCAGGGTGGCTCAATTGGGATTCTGATTGACTGGCGGTGTGATCTTGATAAGGGATTCTCAGAGTGCCATCCTCACTACAGCTTTATACTGCTGAACTCCGAAAGCACAACAAAATATAAATTAAAGTAAAGGATTGATGTCCAAACTACACTTATTATCAGTTATTTCCATGTTTTTCTTTCTAAGTAATAACTTGTTTTAGGTTGATAATTAAAAAGATTCAAATAAAAATATTTTAATATGTTTTATACAGTGCAATTATTATAATGATAATTATTATTATTGTTGTTACATTTTTGTCTTGACAGCTATGCTCACTATTACAAAGGTGCTAACGGAGTGAAATACAGAACTTTGTATAGTGCCTTTGGAATTCGTTTTGACATCATGGTTACTGGAATGGTAAAGTATTCCAAATACTTATAATGAATGTAACATAAATGTAATATATATATTTTTTGTTTGTATGTTTGTATATATTATTATTATTATTATTATTATCATTATCGTTATCTTTGTTATTGTTGTTGATGTGGTTGATTTTTGTATTTATGTCCAGGCAGGAAAATTCAATATTATTCCTACCATTGTGAAAATAGGCTCGAGTCTTGCTTTATTGGGTGCCGTAAGTAGACTATGTACAGTAAATGAATTTCCCCCAAAATCATGTTTTTTTATTGTAATATCAATCAAACTTCAGTTGGTGATTTAGATTTACGCCATATTTACTAAAAAAACACAGCTAACTAACAAAAATACATGATAACATAATTAAAACATTATTTTTATTTATTTTTTAACGGGGTTATCTCATTTTGGAACCAAACTCTTCAAATATTCACAGGATGAACATCCACATGTGTCATTGCTCTCTGTTTTTATAATATGGCCCAACACTTGACGCAGCTATAAGATGACAAAGCAATGCCATTGCATAATTATTTTTAAAACCAGTTATAATAAAAACAATTCTAACACATAATCTCCTAGTCAAAATAATCCATCTGAAATGTTAATAGCTGCTAACAGATTGTTTGTTCTCCAGGGTGCTTATTTATGTGACATAATACTACTGTACACAATGAAGGGGAGAACTCTTTATAGAGTGTCAAAATATGAGACAGTGATCAAGTATGTAATGGAAGTATGCATGCTTCTCTTGTACTAGAACTGTTGGTTAATTAAGTAATGCATCTTATTTCAAAATTACAGTCCTTCATATGTGAAATGTCGTAGTACATGTAACTGTATGAATAAACTTTTTTTCTTTATCTTCATAGGAATCGCGACATAGAAAAGGAGCCAGAGAATACTGTATGAAGAACACGCTCTATAGGCAAAGTTATGATTACATGAGGAAAAATGAGAAAATGCTGTTTATACTGTACATATACTTAACTAACACTAAAACATATATAGGCATTTAGTAAACGAAATAGGCTATATAAATACATAAACATGCATAGAAAGAAAGAGAGATCTCCCTTACAAATATGGTTTAAAACTGGTACACAATTGTATCTATGCTAAAGAATTTGGAAATGCGAAAAAAATCCACAAATATATAGGCCTACCACTATATTTATCCATGACAATTCAAGTGATTAAATATTGATCTAAACTGTAAAGTTTGACTGTACTTTTTCAACTATTTAATTACTGGTTTATTTCAACATAATTTATGTATACTTGTTTATTGAATAAATAAGAATAAAACCATCATTATAAAAATAAACTATAACCCAATACATTGTCCATGACAATTACTCTGAAAACTGATCAAAGTACAGTAATAAAAGTGCTTGTCTACTGAAAAATAAAAAATATGTATGCATGTAATATTAGATAGGTCTTTCAAATTCTAAGCAGTTTTTCAGGACCCCACTTTTTTGCATGATAAATGTAAGGAAACGATTCATACATTGACATTTACATTTAATCATTTAGCAGACTAAATCAATTTATTTTTATGGACACAGACTGCAAAAAAACCCCAAATAATTCCATAGCATATACATTATAGCAGTTTAAGGTCATTAAAAGTTATTCTGGATAATATGATTATTTACAAGAAGTAAATCATTTATGAGTAAAACTAGCAGAAAATAAGTGAGTAATAATGTGTAGATCGAGTACAGAAGTGCGCGTGAATGTCTCGCGAAAGATTCAGTGTGGCTGAGGGATAGATCCCACCTGTGCTCTAATTTGCAAACCATATCAACTTTACAGAAGGCGAAACCGAAACCGTTTTGATACATCGCTTTGTTCTTCATGATAAGTGTCTCAACGAGCAGTAATGACACTACAATCGCTTTTTTATTATAAAACTGTCAAATATGTGGTCGCGCAAAACAAGAAAGTGGGAGTTTTATACAGAATATTTCAGCTCGCTGTCATTGGATATTTAATCGGGTAAGAGAAAGCTTGATTTCAGCATTTAAAAAGGACGTTATTATATGAAACAACAAAGTAATTGAATGAAACGTTTTGAGACCATCGAGAAAAATGTTTGCCACAAGACTCGTTATACCTTCATCTCTTTTATTGGTGTCATAATCGTGTATTTCGTAAACAGGTGGGTGTTTGTGGTAAAGAAAGGATATCAGACCATAGATGAAACTATTGAGAGTTCTGTAGTGACAAAAGTTAAAGGAGTTGCGCTCACTAATGCAACAGGTACTGGCGCACACCTGTGGGGGCCGGAGGACTATGTCATCCCACAACAGGTGAGATGCTCTTTAGCTCTGAATGTAAATGAAAATGTATGTTTTAATAAATGAAGTGTGTATTCGTTGGCTTTATTTTTCTAGTTAGTTTTATTTTGTTTCCAGGGTGAGCATGTCCTTTTCATAACAACCAATTTTATAGAGACCCTAAACCAAAAATTAGACACCTGCTCTGAGGTAGGCTACAGGACAATTTCTGTCTTCTCGTCTTTATTTCACTAAACTAAGTGTGTGAAATTGGAAAGTGTCCAGGTGTCGTTTTTACTGCAAGCAATGTTTGTTTTCATTTAGAGCCCTAAGTTACTGGATGCTGTTTGCAGTAAGAATGAAGACTGCGCACGGGGAGAGGCCGTTCTGACCGGAAATGGTATTTAAACAACTTAAAACTGTTTACGTCAGAATGATTGCTGCAGGTACATCAATAAAAATTCATAAACGGCATTTAAAAATCATCTGCTCTCCCTGATGTCACATGACTATTGAATTGAATATACTTTATTAAATGAAATGACTTAGAAGACAGCCTATCAGTTGTTATATGACTTAAGCAGCTGCTAAATTCTGTTATAGGCCATAAAGTCATAAAGACAATTTATACAGTAGTACCCTTTGTCCTTTTTAGGGCTTGAGAGCTCACTAAAGATTTCTGTTGTTTAGATTTTTCAGTTTGGGTGAACTGTAAAGACTGTATCTTGTGTCAACAAATGGCACATGTTTTAATTCCCTTATGTGAGGAGAGAACAAAGTTCAATGTTAAATTGTGTAATCTCATGAATTGCGTATAAATAACACGCTGTTGCATTATCGTGTAATACGTACGCCAAAGTTCGATTTTGCGTGCACCTGGGGGGAGAGCAGCCATTTGGAAACGTACATGAAGAGGAAACACGGAAATAATTAAAATAATACTGTTAGGTTTAGGGTAGAGGTAATAAATATGCAGGCATGCTATCGTTAGGTTTAGGGTTTGGGGACAGGTTAATGAGACAAATTGCTGATTAATATGCACACGAGCTAAATTGACGTATGCACGCAAAAATAGGCGTGTTGTATGGACGCAAAATCGAACTTTGGCGTACGTATTACACGATATTGCACAGCGCGTGTTATTTATACGCAATTCCTGGATGTGCTGTGATGTTGCATTCGTTATTCTCTTTAGGGATTAAGACTGGCATATGTCTGAAAAAGGAGAGAAATTCTACTGGGCACTTGTGAAATATATGGCTGGTGTCCCATTGAAAACAGCCAGCGACCGAAGTAAGAACATTTTCCATCATTTCTTCGCGTTTTGTTTAAATCACCGCAAGAGGGCAGGAAATTGTTAAAGGAAGTTAGAAGAAAAATCAAGGTTGTCATGAATAAAAACGACGTGTTCTTGAACTACAGAAGTTAGTTGCTCTCCTAGCATCAAGCTCAACAACCCATACAAAACAGTATAGCTCAGGCTCTCATACATTAATGCTTAAACATACCCCCCCCTTTTTTTTAGGGTTCCACTGCTGGGGAAAGCTGAAAACTTCACCTTATATATAAAGAACTTCATTAGATTTTCCAAGTTTAACTTTTCCAAGTAAGACATAACTGTATGCTGTATACTGTTTATACGATGTATATTTTGTATAAAGTCAACAACTTAAAGAAATAATTATTTTACTGACCCATTATATTCTCACAGTATTGTGTCTGTCTGAAATATTTTCTTCTTTAAGATCAAATGTTCTAGAGACAAATAATGAAACGTATTTAAAGAGCTGCTTGTATGATAAGATTCATCATCCATACTGTCCCATATTTCGACTCGGTGATGTTGTGCGCAAAGCTGGAAACAACTTTCAGGATATAGCTGTCCTGGTAAGGACAACCGCAATTTGTACATAGCCTACTGTATATCCATAAAATAAACAATTTCATCTACTGTACATTATATATTTATCCATATATGAATTTACTGACAGGGTGGTTCAGTTGGAATTCTGATTGAATGGCGGTGTGATCTTGATAAAGGCTATTCAAAGTGTCATCCTCAATACAGCTTTTCAAGTCTGGACACCAGCACGACACCCAGCTCAGTCACAGCTGGATATAACTTCAGGTGACTGAACAACAAAATGACTTTGAGTGCTGCTGTGTAATCACCTGTCAGTGTTTCCTGTAGAACTGACTGTAACTGCAAAACTTCTTTCTACAGATATGCACGCTATTTCAAAGATGCTGCTGGGGAGGTGCACAGAAATCTATATAAAGTGTTTGGAATCCATGTTGACATCATTGTTTATGGGACGGTAGGTAACTATATGACACATTACTAGACAATGTAACAGAAAATTGTATATCTGTGGCCAGATGATGGTCAAAAGTGATCTCCACAGGGCATATTTGCACGATATTTGGGTTCAATTAAACCATTAAAATATGAGATGTGGTACGAATTAGAGAAAATACCAATCATAGTTAGGGTTGTTTATTTGACAAAACAATTTGTCACACAAGGCAAACTGCTTCGTATCAGAGTATATAACTCTTAGTCTAAAATGCATAGTTTTGGATTAAAACAATTATCCTGGCCCTTAAACGTTTCTGCATCTGTGGTTTAAAATATAAAATAAGTCCCCAGCCTGGTTCTACATGAAACCTATTTTGTACAGTGGGGTATTGAGATGCAAGTTGTTGGATTTTCAAAGAAAAAATAAAGCAGACAAATACGACTGCAGGTCAATAATCAAACCATTAATTTGTGACATTGACCATCAAATCTGTCTGTGAGCATCGCGCCAGGCTCAGGTCTGTTGAGAGAAATTGGTGCAAATCTAAAGATCCTACTGACCTCTGTCTCTATCAGTCTCTCCTCTCTTCTTTCTCTGCTGATGTCTCCTCTGTGAAAACTCAGTACTCGAACTCTAAAATCTACAACTTCCTTGACTCTCCTACTCTCTTTAAAACCTTCTCTGCTCTTCTTTGCCCACCTGCACCCTCACCTCCATCGGACTTAACAGCTGATTATTTTGCGTCTTTCTTCGTAAAGAAAACGACCACCATCAGATGATCAATTATCAGCTATACTTCACGGATCATGTTGCCAGCACCACCCAGTCCTGTCGATTCATCCTCTACAACATTAAGAAAATTAGACCTTTCCTGTCCAAGCATGTGTAGCAGGGCGAATCACGTGATTCGTGCATGGTCAGAATGAACTGAGTGCGTCATGGTTGGCACTGCCTTTTTCCGGTGATATCATCAGCCGTTGTCGTCAGGTAGAAAACGCTGTTTATAGTCTGCCTCTAGGTATTAAGAATGGGTGCTAAATTAATTTACTGCTAGCAGGAACTGTTGTGCGTCCCGTGGCTGGGTCTCGGTTGCCCATTTCTTTAGGTATGTGGCTTATTTGAATTTATTTAAGAAATCATTTAGTACATTACGGTTTGTTATTTCTTAAGTCAGGGCTCTTATATCATGTTGCTGGCTGAGGGCCGGTCAGGAATGCCGTGAGCTGCGGCGCTTCCCCAATTGTCATGTTAAACGAATTCCCTTGTTATGGAGAAGGATATGAACGAGTTGAGGGAATTGGTGGCACAGTTGAAAGCCTACAATGAAAAGCTGCGTCAAGAACGAGGTTCTGTGTTGTCAAGGATGAGTGATGCCTCTACTAGTGGGGTGGGTGTATCCACAGATGTGCCTCCACCATCGAATATGGGTGCCTCTCTGCCTGAACGTTTTGTTTTTGTACCTTGAGATCGAAGAAGTCCTAAGTTTAATGGTAAGACTGGCATCAGTATTGATGAGTGGGTCGAGGAGGCGCAGGCGTGTATGCAATCACGCAACTTTTCACTTGAGGATCAAGCATTTTTCATGTTCGACCATTTAGAGGGTGAGGCGCGTGAAGAGATCCGGTACCGTTCCAATATTGAAAGGAGTGATCCGAGTAAAATTATTTCTGCCTTAAGGGAGCTCTATGGATGTTCTCAGTCATATGTGGCTTTACAGAAGGCGTTTTTACCCGAAAGCAGCACGATGGGGAGACCCTGTTGGAGTTCTCCCTTAGTTTGATGAGTCTTTTGGAACGTGTTAAACAGCAGGCACCACATGCTATGTTAAATGCTGAAACCCTCTTACGTGATCAATTTGTCGAGCACGTTGCAGATAGTTTGTTGCGTCGAGAACTTAAGCAGTTAGTTCGTCGTAGTCCTGATTTTAGTCTATTTTAGTAGGTTCGTAGCGAGGCAATTAGATGGGAACGGGAGGGTATGCTAGGTGGTGCAAGAGGCCGTAGCCATTCGGTCCCGCTAACTCCTCTATTTCAGTATGGGGTGCATGGGGAACCATTATTTAATAACAGTGGTTCTTTTCAGAAGTCTGAGTTAAGTGAGTTAAAAGAGATGGTTTAATCCCAGCAAGTTCAGTTGGATCAACTGACAAAGAGTTTAGCCTTGTTGCAGAGGTTGGTTACCCGTAGTCACCCTCTTCACTCACATAGTCCTACCCCGTATCCACGTAATCAAACGTCTCATACTAGTTCGGTCATATGTAGAAGTTGTCAACAACCTGGCAATTTTGCCCAGGAGTGTGAAGGGGAACGGGTTCCTCTACGGTAAATAGAAGGCAACCACGGACCCAGCCATCGTTGGAAAAGAAGTACCCACCGGGCTGCGGAGCCACCGTTCGGTTGGGGGGATTTTAGGCTCAGACGAGTTTTCTGGTGTAAGTTCGATGTCTAGATTAATGTCGTCCTGCTCTCATTTGCCTGTTCTTATTGGTGGGATACAAGTGCCTTGCCTGGTTGATACTGGTTCCATGGTATCTACTATTACCGAAAGTTGTTTTTTAAAGAAAAAAACAGTTGTTTTTTCCTGGGGCCAGGATCGCCTTCGATTGTGTCAGTGGCTACAACTTCGTGCTGCCAACGGGCTGGACATCCCCTATGTAGGTTATATGGAGTTGGATGTTGAGCTCTGTGGCAGGTTAGTGCCAAATTGTGGGGTCCTTGTTGTCAGAGACCCTCTTGGTGTCTTATGTGCTCAGGCGCCAAGCGTCTTGGGAATGAACGTTCTTAGCCGGGCTCTTTGGACAGCATAGCCATGACCTTTTTGAATTACCTTACATTTTACAGGCACCAAGCTTTTTAGTAAAAGCTTTTCAACAATGTCAAGAAGCAAGTATTTTGTCGCACTCTCATAGCGTGGGTTCAGTTAGGGTGCGAGGCCGCCGAGCATGACGCATTCCAGGTGGTACGCTGAAGTTCATAACCGCAACTTGTTCGGCCAGGTTTTCCAATGGTCCAGTGCTTCTTGAGCCCCCCGAATTGGGCTTACCAGCGGGTCTTTTAATCTCGGCGTCATTGGCACAAGCAATCCTCGAACGCTTTTGGGCGCTCTGTCGGGTGTTTGTGTTTTAGTTTTCCTTCAGGAATTACTGAAGTTCATTCAGTTGGGGCTACTATTACTTCTCAGACTACCCAAATTATGCCCACCGTGGGAGAACAGATACAGTCCATTGATCTGACAGTGTTGTCACCTGATGAACAGGTCCAGGTTAGGGGGCTATTGTAGAGGTATCAGTCTGTCTTCTCTTCCCACAAGGGTGATTTGGGGTGTACTCATTTGATGCATCACAACATTCCATTGATAGATGACCCCCATGTTCGACAGCGACATCGATGAATACCGCCCTATCATAAGTTTGTTACTTTTGACTAAGTAGAAGGTTGAAGAGTCTAGTCGATGGAACACACAAAGTTCAGGATGCTGGTATGCAAAATGATATAAGCTATACTTATGTGTTGATTTCTTGTTTAATGATTTTCTTGTTTTATGCTTGTCAGGTTATGACCACATAGAAGGGTTTTTATGGTCCTGTGGAGCTAAAACGCTAACCACGTGGCTACTTTGCTGTTTTGCCTTTACTTGATTTTCTTCTCCTATGTTGTCTTGGTTACCAGGTGGCTCGCCTGATTTGTTCTAAGCGCCCGGTACTTGTTTTGGCAAGTGCTGCGCGAGTGAGCCTCCGTTCAGTGTCTGCATGTCCACTGCCTTAGGGGCATTAGCGTCTGTTTTGTTTATCACTTTATTTATTTTGGTTTATTGTTAATTTTGCTTCGTTTTGAATCGAAGTGATTCATTTCTTTTGTTTTACCTCTAGCCTCTATTACGATTGGGGAGGCAGTAAGTAACTTCAACCATCGTTGCACGAGCTGGAAGTTTTGTTCGTCTTCATTAGTCATGTTCATTTTGGTAATATAGGACTGTTAAATTTCTTTCTTTTGCTTTGTTACAGGAGTCAAGGGCCAGGGCAGGAAGCCAGCTAGAGTTAGCCTGTGTGGTGGGTTCCTAGTAGTCACAGAGTGCTGTGCATGGATGATTTCTTCCATTGTGTGTGTGCAGTAAGACTTTTTGCACCTGGTGTTACTTGTGTGCTATCTAAATTGGAGGCTTGTTGCTGGCTACCTACCCCTGGTGACCTTGTTCTCCTTAGCGTGGGCGTGTGTAAGAGTGGAGTTGGGAACTATTGGCTGTTAATGTCACCCAACCATCCTCTTTTAATTATTTATTTCCACATTGAATAAAATGTTTACATTTATATATATATCCACGTTTTGTGTCCCTTGTTTGCCCTACTGAACCTGTGTGCCCCTTTTGTAGATTTCTTTCATTTCCCTGTTAACAGGGTGGCGTAGTCGGCTATAATTATCGTGTTGGAACCTTTTTTTTTCCCAATACCACTCCGTCACACATGCTACGCAAATCCTAGTCCAGACTGGATTATTGCAATGCGCTGCTGGCTGGACTCCCAGTTTGCACAACCAAACCTCTACAGATGATCCAGAATACAGCGTCAAGAATGGCCTTCAATGAACCGAGAGAGCACACTTCACTCCTCTCTTCATTAAGTTATGGCTCCCTACAGTCACTCGCATCAAATTCTAAGCACTGCTCTTGGCCTACAAGACCACCACTGGTTTGGCACCCCCATATCTTCACTCACTAATACAGATCCCTACGCTCTGCAAATAAACAACGTCTTGTAGTGCCATCCCAAAAAGGGAAAAAATCTTTCTCACGTATACCTTCTTTGGATCTGTTCCACATTTGTGGAATGATCTGCCCGCTGCTACAAGATCAGCAGATCCTGTAGCCATCTTTAAGAATCGGCTGAAAACACATCTCTTCCGTCAATCTGTGATATGGTATTACCGATTACTTCTGACTTCTATCTCTTTTCTACCCTTTCTATCCTTAAAAAAAAACTTAGCTTTGTATGCTGTGGTAGGCTATATGAGACCAGTTTTATTTTGTAACAAGTAGTAAGTTGCTTTGGATAAATAAATTGAATGACTTAATATAAATGTAAATCGTATTGAGATCAACATTAATCAGAAGGTTTTGTATAAACCTGTGAAATACAGGCCCAAAAAATAAACTTATTACACAAATAATGTTTGATTGATCTTTTCACTGTAGAAAAATAGATCAAATAAAAAAAGGTTGATGCATTATTTGTTAGTGCATTTGCTCTCAAACTTACCTAAATGTTGTCTTTTCCAGGCAGGAAAATTCAATATTATCCCTACTGTTGTCAACATAGGCTCAGGTCTTGCTTTAATGGGTGCTGTAAGTATGACCATACAAATTTCACATAGGCTATATTTATTTAACCACAAAAATGTATCAATTATAACACTTTTCCCCAGGGTGTATTCATCTGTGATATGGTATTACTGTACCTGATGAAACAGAGAACATTGTACAGAAAGAAGAAATTTGAGACAGTGAACAGGTATGTTACAAAAAGAAGTGTCACATCAGTAAATGCAACTTTGAGAGCACTCATTACCTTCATTGTGCACCTCCACAGAACTGACATCAAATCAGAAGAGCCAAAAAATACGCTTTCACAGCAGGCCGTCCTTCTGTCTGATCGGTAGATAGAGGTGGAATGGAGGAATGCCACGTACACAGTAATGTTTCAAATCTTATTTATGAATCTCAGTACGTTTAGTTATTGTCAAAGAATATTATTGTACTGTACACGAAGGCAATAAATAAAAAATGTGAAATGCGGTGAAGTATTTATCGGCTGTTTATTTGAACCACTGTGACATGGCAGTCACAAAGAATGCGGTCCAAATGTCTTAAAGGGATAGTTCACCCTAAAATGAAAATTCTGTCATTAAATAATTCACGTTATTCCAAACCTGTATAAAAAAATATTTGGCTGAACACAAAGAAATATTTCAGGGAATTTTTTTTACTGTAATTTAATTCTTTGTTCTCTTGAACACAAAATATATTTTGAGGAGTGTATGAAAGTAAGCAGCTCTGGGGCACCTTTGACTACAATTTTAATATTTCCTACTATGGTAGTTAATGATGCCCCATATCTGCCAGTTACTGACATTCTTTCAAATATCTTCCTCGGTGTTCAACAGAACATAGAAATGTATACAGATTTGGAACAACTCAAGGGTGAGTAAACGAAGACAGAATTTACATTTTTGGGTGAACTGTCACTTTTGTTTGTCATTTATTCTTAAAATATATTCTTTTCAGACATACTGTACTGTACTACAACAGCTGTTGAACATATGCAGGTAGGCCTATCAGTAAAAAAAGGTTTAATGCCCACCCCACTAATATCGTTCCAGCCATGCACTATTAATTTCAGTTAAAAAATCCCCGATTTCTGCCTTTATCCTTTGAAGATGGCACAGTTTTGTACAAAGCCAATTAGAGGCTTGTCAGTTAAACGCCCCTGGGGTTACCTCAGTTTAGACGCAAGTGCCAAATCTGTCAAAAAGTCCTGTGGGTGGTAATCCGTATAAAAATAAAGTGTTTTTTTGATTCTCGACACCTCTAAGCCCCCTTGACAAGATTATTATTAAGCCCAGTACCACGCTGTTGTAAAAATACCATAATTCTAACTCGATTTAACACCTCTGATTTCTGAGTGAAACAGCATTTTTTAACAAATAACGATTTAGAACAGGACTAGATTTGATTGAATCTGTTCATTTAATTGAATGTTTGTGCTCCCTACCAGAATGGAAAGGATGGCCCTCAAAGAACAACGCCACCCAAAACTATATGGCTGTTCATTAAAACAAGAAAATGTAGTTGTTTTCAGTAAAGAAAATACTGTATACATTCTGACAATTATCACACAATAAAATGTATTTAGAGTACAAAGATGACACAAACACACTTTGCAAATGCAATTCAAACTTTATTTTGGTTAGAGGGGAATGTTTGTGCAACACGTTCCTGAAAAAATGCGTATCTGGAATGACAGTTTTCGGTTACACGAAACAGGTGCACACTGCTACCATTCAAGTAACATTTTGTTCTTTGGTGGAACAAGATGAAACACACTCAACTCCTCCTAACGCGCACTCCCGTAGTTTCAAACTACCATTGTGTTGTTTCAGAAGGGAGAGGGGAGCATGGGGTGATGGGGGCAGGAGTGCATGTGCTCCAAAAGACAAAAGACCTTTCTAGAGCATTCCTTCGAATGTTTCAAGGACACTAGGGAGTTAAGCAGCGTAGCTCTCGCCACCTAAACTAGTGAATCAGCAGCAACTATTCTCATCCAAACAAATCTTGCACCTGGAGCAGCACGTTGTGTTCATATTTATGTGTTTTTTTGAACGATATCAGTAGTTTTAAAGTAGATCGGTCCCTCGTTCGTGAGCAGTGCACTACGTCTGTGGACCGTGCATTAGCGACGGTCCATTTTCCGTCCTGACGGTCACATACACGCGGCCCACGTCAGCCCAGAGGAGGCACTTCACATAGAGAAAGTAATATTAAAAGAGTAACCTGACTTTGTACTCTTGAGCTGTAACAAGGCATGAAATGAGGAACGAAAGATATGCAGGAAGTCGAAACGTTCAAGCTTTACAACGACACAGGCGAATGGAATAACTTATTACGTCCGCTGATGCTATTAACAATATTGCATTGCAAAAAAGGCATAATATAAATTAGATCTCAACTCTATCCTCACAACACTTATAAGAAATAACTTTGTAGTCGGAATAAAAATAGCAGCTTCGTGGGCAAAGTATAGTGACAAAAAGTGAAAACTAGGCCTACTCGTATCGAAAACTGCAGGTCTGTGCTGTTCAGCCCAGCCGTATAACATACGCGTTTTTGTTTAACGTGCCGCATGAGCTGTTTTCCCATGACATCAAATAAAATCTAAGACTGCAAAATGTTTTGCTGCAAACAAAGATACACGTTTTGGAAAATATAACTAGACACAGTCTGAATGTGACAATTGTTACAGCCCAGTTCTACACATACATTAAAATTCTAAATACAAATAAAAAATCATCCTTTCGGGAGTCTGATCTCCCAGTTTACAGTATCACAAAACAAATGTAGCTAAATATTAATGTATATTCTACACCATACCTATAGTCAAGGACAATTCAGGGATCAAACAGTTAAGGCTTTTGAGGGGCAAACAGGGAGGTTACGATACACAGCTCCACCGGTTTGCTCATCTGCAGTTGCTCCACCCGTTACACCAGAGTCTGACAATACACATGCTCCACTGACAGATGACCTGCACTGATAAAGGTGGAGGGACTCGTTCAATGCCTGTAAGGGTTTGAGTCGAGGGGAATATGAGAAGAGGCACAGGTAGACCTGAGAAAGAGAGAAACTCTTCACGGGAGATAAACTGTGGAGCATGGGATGTATCAACTACAGAGGTTGAATGGATACAACATTACAATAAATTGTATTTCTGGCATTGTTTATTCACCCGTATGTCGTTTCAATCCATTTGCTGTTACTAAATTTGTGAAGAATTGTTTTACGAAACTTGACAGTCTTCTGACTAGGTGCTTTGAAGATCATAACTGAAGACGCTAATTTAACATTGAACATCATTTCCTTTCAAAGTTTTATTGGGTTTCATCTATGTAGCAACTTACTATGATGCACTTTTTTTTTAATTAACTATAGGAAAAACGTAATAAATAATAAATTACATTTCGATCTTTTCCTTAAACAAAGCTAACATACTAAAAAAAGTAATATTGACAACAATGCATTTTTTAAGAAAAACATTCACTGCAAATTGTCACTGTATGACAAAGCATAGTGTTTAAAAAAATGACTTGTGTGTCACCGCATATGGATTCAACAAAACGTGAGGGCAATTTAACTATTTTCATTTCACTTTAGGGTCAAGTATTGCGTTAAAAAACCTATTTTGTTAAGGTTACTTTAGCCACACAGTCACTGGCGGTAAATTTCAGCTATTTTTGCTAAATATGAACATGACACATCAAGAACCTGCAGTGGGTGGAAAATACATTGGTAGGGTTCAGTTGACAGACAACAGCGTGTGACGGAGATGGAAGTGATCCCGCCGGGGAAGAGCAGTATGGTGTTAATGATGGAGCAAAAGCAGGGAGCCAATCCGGCCCAGCACACACGCCGTCACACAGGCTAATCGCACCTCTCAGTTACAGTAGCACAGCAGTGAAGCCACAGGCCAACCCATGGTGCTCATTTATATTGCGCTTAGGCCAACACGCTTTCATCATCTTATTATGGTCAAGGACATCTTTACACCGAACTAACAAATGTGGACAATAAAAGAAAATTTGGGTCATCTGTTAAACATTGGTCCACCGTAAGAAGCCTGCCAGCACCGCCTTCAATGAAATTCAAGTAGTTACAATTAAATTGAGAGAAAATAAAACTCTAAGCTATGCTATTAGGGCACAGCACAAGTCCCGAAGCAATTTCTGTCTGAACCCTAATAGGATATTGAAAAACAAATAAACGAAACCAAAGGATAGAGCGTTAGATGACACTTCAAGGGAAAATCAACGTTTTACACGACGTGGCTTGACAGCCACAGTGTGATAACTCCATCTAAGACTTTAACCTGATTAATGTTCAACAGTCTGACAAAAGAAACAGTCTTGTCATATGTGCATATCCCAGTATCAATTTTGCACTTTCATATCGATTCAGAATTAGTTACAAAAGCACAATATGTAAACATTGAGAGGAAAGAAAATCGTCAAATCAACCTCTATACATTGTACATGTACGCTGTTAGCTTAAATGGAAGAAACAGCCAAATGTTTCAGTATTTTGGCACCCCTTAAACGTCTCCAGAAACCTGTTAAGAGTTAGTACTTTGAATCTCAAGTAGGCCTAAACTACACACAAACGACATTTGCCGAGATTTCTGCTTCTTAGATATTTCATAAATGTGGAACCAAAACCAAAAAGAAGGAACCTAATGCGTCACGTGATCATTTCTTATAATACAGAGCAGATAGGACTGGATAAAAACAGAGTTGATCTCACAAACTGACGCTCTTATGGCTGTTTGGTGGAGGAAAAATTAAATACATGCCTATGTTTTAACGGCTACATTTCAATCTAAACTAGTAAAATAAAAACAATAAAAACGTAAAGTGGCACATGGATACGTGGTGTACAGTAGGGGTTCATTTTGTGGTAGTCACATAAATCATCATCATACAGGAAACATTCAGTAGATCACTCGCAAGACCAAGAACAAAATGCAAAGGGGGGGGCCGGGTTGCATCTGAACAAACACTGACTAACGCTAGCATTAACTGGCCGCAGCTCATCTGTAACCTGGGTGGTGAATGTGCACATTTCTATTATCACCTGAATCTGTGGCCCTGCTGACTGAGGCTCTGTGCATCTTTGCCATTGTGCCTGGATTCTGCGCTCGGAAACATGGCGGCTGGAAGTCACCTCCCATGTACTCCATGCCCTGCATCAGGTTGGTCTGACTGGAGATGGAAGCCCCAGACCGGTACTGAGCCCCAGGGGTGCAGTCTATTGAGGCCCCTGAGAGGCCCCCATGGAACGGTCCCGCCAGGTCTTGAGACCCTGAGCTGTCACTGTTCGGTGTGGGCAAAATGCTGTTCCAAGGAGGCTGCATGTAATGACCATTACTATAACTCAAGGCCCCCGGCATTCCGTTGACCGGAGGAGACGGCGTCGGTTTGTCGGTAGGGGGCTTCAAGTTGAAAGGTTGACCCATGCACACGTCCTGCGGGTAGTTCATGCCCTTCGGGAGGAACCCGGGCCCGACCAGGCCCTCTCTCTTGGGCTGATGAGACCCCTCCGCAAGATGTTGAAGGTGCGCCAGCTGATGCTGGCCCCAAGGGCCCTGTTGGCGATGTTGCTGGGGTAACTGGGGCTGAGAGTGCTGCTTCATGTCATTGTGGTAGATTGGCATTCGATTCAACGTAGGGGTTGGACCAGCATTGTCGGAGTTGCCGAGAAAGCAAGATGGTGGAGGGCCCACGACGGGGTTATGGCTGCACACCCGAGAGCTCGCGTTGATGAGCTGGTTACGGCTAATAGGGCTGGGGTTGGCAATCTGTCCTTCACACACGGAGGTAGAGCCCATGCCAGCCCGAGCCTGGCAGAATTGGTTGATCTGATTGACGATGCTGCTCAGGTCACTGGGCCGGTTCTGGTGCAGGCTGGCAGCCATGGACAGCGGAATGGTTGAGGTAGACACAGTCACATTGGGAGGGGCGTCGGCATCGGGTAGTTTGCGTGGAATCTGCAGGCCCGCTAGGGGCGGCTGCAAAACCCCAGGGGCCGGAGGACCGGCGCATGTGGCCTGCGGCATGGGTTGAGATTGAGAGAACCCCTGGGGGTGCAGCAGGTTGACCGACTGCGCCATATCAGGCAGATGCCCGAGTCCCTGCGGGCCTGGCAGCTGCTGTTGCATGCGAGTCTGTTGGTGGTTTAGGGCGTGGTGAGCCTGGCTCTGACGCAAGGCCTCCTGACGGGCCTGGCTCTGCTGCGGTTGTAAACTGGTCTTCTGCTGTTGCAGGGATTGCGAGTGCACCTGCAAGGCCTGAGAGTGAGCAAGGTTCTTTTGGCCTAAAGGCGCCTGCGATTGAGGCAGAGTCTGAAGGTGTGGAACAGTGTGAGGAACGTTTAAAGTGCTGGAATTAGCATAAAGCCCGCCGTGCGGGTTCATGATGAGCTTGGGGAGAAAACGGGCTCGGCCGCCTTCGATGTCCTTGAGAATCCCTTTGAATGGGACTTTGACGATGGCCAAGAGGCCCGTACGTGTGTTCACCTGAGGCGGGTAGGGGCTGTAGCGCTGGCTGGAGGTGTCGAGACCGTTCACGGTGCGGCGGATATGCTTTCTCTGAGGTACTTTAACGCTGTTTGGGAAGATTTTTATAGTCAGTGGATTATTGGCAACTTTCTTAGCATAGGCATCCAATTCTGCTGGGGTAGGATAGTGTGGTGATCTTCTCCTCTGTGTAGTGTCCCCTGTGAGCAAGAGAAGGGAAAAATTAAGGGTATTAGACAAATTGTGGGGCTTATAGGCCCCAGCAGAGAACAGGGTCACCAACACACAGCAGAACACTACAGTTTACGCAGAAAACCGTGTCACAGATTTGCACTTCAAGTGTAGACGCGTACAAATAAAGAGAGCAGGTTGGTTTCAGATGTGTCTAGCGGTTCACGTTTGGTGTAGTCACGAAGTTGTTTACTGTTGCTTTAGTGAATTAAAATAGAAATGAATCAAATGATGCAAGATCACACCATCAAAGGTGGGAACATGGCTCATTCGGTAATGTTTTATGTGTGTTTAGTTCTGCTATATAATAAAGCAGCTGTACTTGTCCATCAAATTAAATACAAATTCTAAACACAAACACAAAATACTGAAAAATATTACATATGGCAATAATTGTTTGAATTTTTATAGTGGTATTCTGTATAAACACCGTATTACATTATATTATAAAAACCGGTCGGACAACTTAAAAAAACACAACTTTAACATTTTACTAAAATGTAACAAAAAGTTAACCAACTGAAACAGGATATAAAATGTAAAAAAATTCACATGCAAAAGAACGCGCACTGTAAAAAACAAAATATTTGATTAAATATACTGATCATTTTATACTGATTAAAATGTCAAATATTTGCCCTGTTTTAGTATAAATGTCTTTCTTAAAGTTTTTTTAATTTGAGTTAGGCAAAATCAAAGTCCATGCTTTGATTATGCAGTAGGGAAATTCCATGAAAATGTCAACCTTGCCTTGAAAATATCAAGTTTTTACCAACGGTTTTTACTATGGTAACAGCACAGATATTAACATTTGGTGGTTCAAATACCCATGTGAGATTTCTCTTCATATTTGTAAAGCATTTGTTTTATTTTTAGTGCATGATTTTTCATAGTCAGGTAAGTGCCATTTTCAGGATTGTAACATCCATAACGCTACATATTCCTCATAAATGGACACATGGAATATAAAATAAAGTAACTATTTTATGTTCTATAAAGAGGCATCCACTCTCCATTCATTGGGTATTATTGCTTCAGGATTGTGCATTTTATTTCACAGAAATCCTACAAAGTTTGTCGTCTCCCAAGAACCGTGTCCTTTTTTTGTCACATCCATAACGCAAGTTTATTTCCCTTTTTTAAAATAGAAAATTTGTTCATGGACTGGCATTTTTTGATGTTTAGACTCTATCAACAAGGGTTTAGTGAAATATAAACAGATGATTCAATTCATTCGTAACAAATTCATTCTCTGAGCATTTTTATGTCACGTCCATAACGCAAAATGTCACGTCCATAACGCTGGAATTGCCCAGTAGTCTTTTTCATTTATACTCAAACCAAGAGGGATTTTCATTCAGCCCACCCGTGTACATTAACATAATAAATAAAACAGCCTACATCTGGGTGTGAAACAAGGGTTTGGGTCAAAATATTCATACTGTGTGCAACTCAAAGCATGCAGTATAATCAGAGATCAGTCTGTTGAAACAGAGAATGTTAATGAGCGCTTACATTTCTGAAGTCCAGTGTTCATCTGCATGTGAGAGAGAAGCTGGTGGGAGGGGTCTGATACCGGCAGACAGGCCAGCATGTCACGCTGAGACTAATGTAACATTGGACTCTCGCTCCTCATCACACTGTAAAGGAAACAGTCGCGTCAGGAACAAAAATGGTATTATTCATCACTTAAAATACATGGTGTAAAAAAAGAAACATATAAGCTATTTTCTCCTCCGAGAGTTTCGACGGAGACAGTAAAGAGATCTAATTTTATGTGCAGGTGTAATGGAACACACGCTACGATGAGAGTTAATGAGGGTAATAAATTATTAGGGGAAAACGTCTGGTTTAATCAGCGGTGGTTTGGCGCAACAGGGCAGCCGAAGTAACCCCTGCTGAAACAAAAAAGCTGATTTAACTGGCTTAGGCTGGTCATAGCTGGGTTTTGGGAAATACTTCAGCAGGTCAGACTAGGGGGACCAACGAGACCAGCAAAGGTATCACAAGCAATCTGCAGAATGAAAATCAGCACGCCATGATTAAACAAGGCAAGTACTACTATGTTAGTCAACAAACAACATGATTTATTGCCGGCAGCAAGAAGAACGACATTCACGGCAGCATACAAAGGCCCTACCCTGGCTAATTTACCTGAACATCCATCAAACGCAGGAGCAATAGATCTCTGTAATTGCCTCATTGTATCCATTTATTTAAATATCATGCATTCATCCATGACCTTTTTAAATAGCTCTCTCAAACAGCTGGTGTCAGGGCCTATGGTGCACACCCTGCAGTTTAAGTGTCAGGAGTGCGATGCAAACGCATTCTCCCGTCTGCCTGGCAGGTGCCCAGGGGCACGGCAGGGGATGCGGCAACACGACCACAGGCCACACGCTCCCAGCCGACTCTTCCAATTGGAGATGTGCAGGTGTCAAAAGTGCAGGCGAGACAGAGCCTGACATGTTCCAAGCACCCAACCCCCAGCTATTTTCATCTGGGAGCTGGGTTTAATTTTTCAGTGAAGAAGATGTTATCAGCTGAAGCCAAGATATATAATAACTTTAAAACTGTGATCCGCAGAGAATCAGAGGGCAGAGCTATCTACTCACATCACCTTGATTGATGGGAGAATAAGGGGAAGTGTGTTTATTTATGTGGTGATCTTCACTAGACCTTTGAACTGGGCCTAATATCTAACCACAATAGTTTATAGCTTTAAAAATTAAACAAAATAGTTTGGCCAGCAATGTTAGGTACTACTAAACTCTAGCCGACACACATTAAAGCAGGCTTAGAAAAAGCTACACTGCAAAATTATGAAGCACACAATTTCACAACACACTCGTGAAAAACAAGAACCACTTTAAGTTTAAAGTATAAAGTGATAAGATATGCATCTTGCTGTATCATCCGCCCTACATTAAATCTGCTAGCCGCAAAACTTTGCCTAGCCACAAGCTACATGCATAGTAATGATCTCAATAGAGATTAAAACTCACAGGGTCATTGGGGCACACTGGACACACATCTACTCTTTAGATAACATGCAACTACTCCATTGAGGGTTTGTTGTGTTCATCAGATTCTCAGCTAACTAGCGAACAAGCTAAAGCTAAAGTAAAACGTAACTGTTGTGAGATTTCAGCCTGTCTTTAGATCTCTGCTCTACACTTGCTACTGCCACTAGCATATAGCCTCTGTCTTTGTGCGAGCCACTGCCCGGCTTTAAGCTCGCAGTTTCTTAAAATCGCGTCAAAATGACCACATCAGAAATGTCAAAGGTGAAACTTACTCTCTGGCTTCGGGATGAGACGCGCGATTGTTTAAAATAGCATTTTGGTGGGTTATTCGGCACCTGTGCTCTTGTTGTGTCGATTAAGCGCTTGTCTAGTCACTGCTACTGCCCAGTGCCCACTGCTGCAGCCTGTCCGCGCATGCGCGCTGATGTTTTCCCACGTGTCTTCCTCGCTGAGGTCGGAGAAACGCGAAGGGAACTTGGTTTCAACGCGCCACCTACTGGATTGGAATTACATCCCGCCCATAATTTCCTAACTAATGTATTTTTTTATGCTTAATACACGAAAATGGGATGAATTGAAATTGCATGTTTTTTTATTATTATTTAGCGATCACTATCCGTCCACGAGCTTAACAACTGATGTAAGATCAATGTATTTCACCCAGTTTACCAAAGCTTATTGTATTTGAAATATGATTGTATGTTGTATTTGAAAGTGATTATTTGTAAATCACTGATGACTACATACAAGAAGAACTACCATGTTTTTAACATGGTATTATGGTAGTGGTTACATACCACTACTACAAATTATGTAAAATGACTTAATACTTGGGCCGGATTTTCTGTTTAAAATATATTCACAAGAATACATAGGTATAAAGATTCTGATATCTCATGAAACGTGATATCATTTAAAGTGCAACATACGTGCTTTTTACGTATTTCCCGTAATCATGACAACACACTGTCCTTGTTTACAAACCTAGAACGCTAACTACGTAGATAACATTTAAGGCACCACGCGCGCACCCAAATGCTGTCTATGTAGTCAGCGCACGAGGTTTCAGACACAGCCCGTACAGTATCACGTAACTCTCTTCCTTCCTGCGGTGGGCAGGGTCGCTTGTGTTGACAAACATTCATTTTTCACTAGGGCGTTGGAGAATTCGTTTTTACTAGTGAAAAGTTCAATTAATAAATTGTTACACCTTGCTTGAACATTTAAGAATACACGAGGAAGAATTATACATACATACATCGTACTAAATGCAAGTATGGGTTGCTGCCTGACTGTTGGACCGAATGAAGCGCTCGTAGTTTCAGGTAACAGTTAACGTGATAAATGTGCGTGGGTTTGCTGGAGTTTCATGCATTTGTTTTCACATTAATCCCGTATTACCGTTTGCGTTTCAATGTTGAATATAACATTTGTTGAGAGTACTGTGATACGTATTGCGAAACAATCGTGGGTTAGCTAGCTACATTCACGTTAGCACACCTCTTCCGCCTTTGCGTGCGAGACTCATTCATTACCCGTTTTTATCATTATACAGTTTTCGTACAGAAATTGGAACACGTTTTATAGACGTGTTATTTTAGTTGACATGTTTATTTGATAGATTATAGCATTAAACTATGATCTTCAGTCATAAATAATGTCCCGTATAAATCTCAGCATGTTTGTTTGCAATACTGTAGAGACTGTAGAATTGCACTCGATTGTGGTTTGATATTCAAAAGCTAGGAAATACATTTATTGATTCTTTACTCGTATTTAAATGCTTCCTAATAGAGGATTAAACGAATCAAATTAAATAAACTAATACAAATTATTAAAATGATGCATACAAATAATCATGTAACATTGACGTATGCTACCACCATTATATATCAAATCACCACTGAACCTATTTCACACATATCATATTCCTTGTCTGTGTCATTGTGCTTAATCCTCCAGGTGCCTGTTGTGGGTCTGATGCGAAGACGTATGTGGTGGGCGGCTGGGCGTGGGCATGGTGGCTTTTATCAGACACTCAAAGGTAAATGTATGCCAAAGAAACTAATGGATGGAAGCATCACCACAAAGTTCGTCCTGCATTACAAGTGTTAAAAATTCAGTGTAACAATGCTTGTTTTCGTGGTTTTCACGGTGCTGTCAAGCCAGTTCGTGTGTGCATGCTGTACAGATGTCTTCAGAGATTATAGAGATAACTTCAGTCATATATGTTTATGTTGTTCAGAAATCGATTTTGTTCAGAAAATCTATTTTGTTGTATTTCTCTATAGGTGTTTAAGTTTCTTGATTAACCATGATCATGTTTTTCTATTGAACATGTGTTTCTAGTATGCAGTCTGATTACATACTTCTTGTAAGATAGCGCTTGCTTTCCCATTGTTCGACCTCTGCTGTCTTATGAAAGTCCGGTTTTTCTTGTTCATTTGTGCTTGAATGTCATGTTCGCCCACTGTTTTTCATCCCAGAATTACACTAGAAATTATGACATTGCAGCCCAAATGTGAAGATGTGGAGACGGCAGAGGGAGTCGCCATCACAGTTACAGGATGTGCTCAAGTAAGCATTTATTCACAGTCATCCTCCAACACATTTATTTTAGTTTTTAAAACACGTATTTAAAATCCTGTCTTTTTTTTCATAAATGCACAAATATGTCAGGATTGTGACAAGCCATTTATTTCTGTAGCTTTAAAGACTTCAGGTTTTAGGTTTACTGTTGAGTCCAATATAGTTTTCACACACCCATCCTTTCACACTCCCAAATCTTTCCGTTAGCTTGTGACATTATATTGCTTAAAAGCAATCCATGCTTAAATCTGCTGCGTGGGATTTTGTTGAAATAGACTTGTTCACTATTGACCCTCGGATCTATCGTAAAGGCTACAGAGCTACATGTGCTACCCCACAGCCACACTTTTGTTCTGCTTCTCCACAGGTTACTTTTATTACAAGTTACATACCCACTTAAATAATAGCTTCATCTTATGGTGTTAAGCAATGACAGTTCCTGTCCAGCTTCCTCCGCATGACATCAACATGACACAGAATGAGTTTTTGGAATGAGTCATTTCTCAATAAATTGTTTTTTGGACTATGGGGGAAGTGTAGTGTTCAGTTAGAATGTATTGTTTGTATTTATCGTACCATTATTTTAAAATATAAGACTTGGAAAGAAACATGTTGTTGTTCACGGTATACGCTTTAATGGTTGCTTTGTGTTTTGTCAGATCAAGGTTATGACCGACCAGGACTTGTTGGCTGTTGCCTGTGAGCAATTTCTGGGAAAGTCTGTAATAGAAATCAAGTCTGTCGTCCTTCAAACCCTGGAGGGACATTTACGTTCAATCTTAGGTTAATAGAGCACTAATAATTATAAGAAAAAGAATCATGTGATTCATAGACTAATGTTGTGTTGCTTTTTCAACAACAGGCACATTAACCGTGGAGCAGATTTACCAGGACAGAGATCAGTTTGCCCAGCTGGTGAGGGAGGTAGCAGCTCCTGATGTGGGTCGGATGGGCATTGAGATCCTCAGCTTCACTATTAAAGTTAGTATAGCGAAGGCCATGTGGGAGAATTTCCAACCATGTCTGTTTTCAATGACCATTAAAATGAATTTTGCATATTATTTAATAAAGTCCCCCGGGAAAAACAACTAAACGAACAATAACCTAAAGCTAGTGCTTCTTCACAGGATGTCTATGATAAACTGGACTACCTGAGCTCTCTTGGCAAAACGCAAACAGCAGCTGTTCAAAGGGACGCAGACATCGGAGTGGCCGAGGCAGAGAGGGATGCTGGGATCAGAGTAAGAGATTGCGGCTTTTCTCTCATTAAGCTGATGCATTATCCATTAGAGTTCATTAACTTCTGTGTATCCTGGGTAGGAAGCGGAGTGCAAGAAAGAGATGATGGATGTCAAGTTCTTGGCAGACACTAAAATGGCCGACTCTAAGCGAGAGCTGGAGCTACAGAAGGCCTCTTTCAATCAAGAAGTGAACACCAAGGTTTGAACCAATTTCAGAATCATCGTCTTTATTTCTGGCCATCTTTGTTAGTGAGCAAGCATAAACCGCTATATGTATGATGTAGCAATAATAGCAAAAGATCATGTGACACCTGTGTCTCTCCATCACACAGAAAGCAGAGTCTCAGCTGGCCTATGAACTGCAGGCTGCTAAAGAGCAGCAGAAGATCCGACTGGAGGAGATTGAGATCGAAGTGGTGCAAAGGAAAAAGCAGATCACCATCGAGGAGAAAGAGATTCAAAGAACGGAGATGGAGCTGATCGCTACGGTCAAGCGTCCTGCCGAGGCTGAAGCTTATAAGATGCAGCAGCTGGCTGAAGGACAGAAGTGAGCATGTTTGCATTGATCTTTGATAACACTGCGAAAATATAAAAAAAGTATTTGCTTTAATATTTATATTCTATTCTATTGTAATATATATATTTTTTAATTCTTGTGAAAACAGAATTATGTATTACAGTGACTGTTTTAATGCTCTAATCTATTGATTAATGGAAATACAAAACAATTACGGAAAAGAGCGTTTGAAGGGATTGTTATGTATCTAATCTGTAACACAGACTACAATTAACTGCAATATATTCATGGCACTGAACAGGATGAAGAAAGTGCTGAATGCCCAGGCAGAGGCCGAGAAGATCAGGAAGGTCGGTGAAGCAGAGGCCAACTCCATCTCATTCATAGGGAAGGCCGAGGCAGAGAGAATGAGACTGAAGGCTGAGGCCTACCAGCAGTACGGAGAAGCTGCCCAAATAGCCCTTGTTCTGGAAGCACTGCCCAAGGTGATGAATCTTTGGGTTGCTGTCTGTTGTATTTACTTTAAAGGTGCTGTGTGTAATTTTTAGCCGCATCTAACGCTGAGGTTGTGAATTGCAACCAACTGCTCACTCCACCCCTCCTCCTTTGAAGCACTGCGGAAGCTGAGAGAGGATTAAGATGTCGTTTTTGCCTCTCTCCCGAAAGATATAGCATATTTATGAAATGCGGTCGGTAGAGCAGTTCGTCTGTTTAGGGCCACTGTAGAAACAACATGGTGACATGTCAACAACACTCCATGTAAGGGGACCCGCGGTGTATGTAGATATAAATAGCTCATTCTAAGATATAAAACATAACGCTTCGTTATGTAACACCTCTGAAGACATAATTATGTATATTATACTGTATTTCTGTCAATAGATCCTCCAAAAAACTACATACTGGTCCTTTAACTAGTTAATGAATATTGTATTGAATCTCTTGATAGATATCCGCATTGCAGTGTCAGGGTAGATATCCAATGATTTGATTTATTGAAAGCATTTTGAATTCACACCCTTTGTCCATAATCAGATCGCTGGTAAGGTGGCGGCTCCTCTGGCGAGGACCAATGAGATTGTTATTCTCAGTGGGGAGGGCGGCCGCGTGACCGGAGAGGTGAACCGGCTGCTCGCCGAGCTGCCCGTGTCCATTAAGGCGCTCACGGGGGTGGACCTGTCCAAGGTGAGAGAGGAAGTCAAACACATGATGTAATTTGTTGATTTAAACTAATTTAAAACCGTGAAGTAAACAAGGTTTTTTCAATGAGAAAAAGGTCTGATTGTCTGTTGTTGGAGAAGCAATTCATAAAAAACATATTACATATTAACTGGTAAAATAGCACAAATTGACACGTATTTAATACGGAACTCAGCACATCAATAAACTGCAAATCATTTTGGATATGATTTTTATAAAGTCTCTTTAAAATGAGTCAGCTCATTTGGCAGCCATCTTCGTAATGTTAAAAAATTTGAGAAATTAGAAATCTAAATTGGTCTAATTTCCTGAAACATAAAAAATATGAATGTTTAGGAAATTGGAAACATGTTAAATATGTTAACACAAAATAAGGAATAAATTGTTTCAATTCTGCTTTATAATGAGGACATAAATCATCAGATCATATTTTTTTGTGTGTAGCTTTGTCCTTCTTGTAAAGCTTCTAGACTTCATCTCACCAACCGTTTTAAAACAAGATCTTGTACCCTCACAGGTTCCTCTGTTGCAGCAGATCACAGGTGCTCAAGCATGAAGGCAATCCATCCCGTCTCCTCCATGATCTGTTGTATGCACTCACTGAAACTTCCTTTAGAATACTTGGAAGATCTTTTTTTTTTAATTACAACAAAGAGAACAAAACAAAAAACAATTGAATAATAATAATAATAATTCATTACATTTATATTACGCTTTTTCTGGGTACTCAAAGCGCTTAACATCGAAGGGGGGAATCTCCTCAACCACCACCATTGTGCAGCATCCACCTTGATGATGCTACGGCAGCCATATTGCGCCAGAACGCCCACCACACACCAGCTTATTGGTGGAGAATAGATTTTCAATACCTCTGGTGCCTTAATGTTTTCTAGGACCAGAATATCTGCATGCACTGCTGCTCTCACATTCCACAGTTGACTTTATTTTGACAGCATTTGCCTTTAAGTGCATCTTTCAAAGGCCAGAAGAACATAAGGTATTGTTTTTTGTTTTGTTTATCTTAGTAGTGTCATCGCACTAACGTGACATTTGAACCCAATACACTTTTTAAATTTTATACATTAGAGTGACACTTCAGCACTTCCTAAAGTGAGTCAGCTTAGATTACAATCAACTAGTTTGTGTAAAGTCTATCAATACCTTTTTTTATTTGTTGTTTGTTAAATTTTTAACAAAAAGAGGAAAGATTACTTTACAGATCTTGCCATGAATTATAACAGATGCCGCTGATTGTCTGTTGTCGGCTGTAAAGTAACAAATAGCATTTTAAAGTAGAACTGTCTGGCCATACAGGCGAATATCGGTGTCAACTTAGATAGAATTGCTGAGTGCTTTTCTTTACTTTAATATGTTCCAGACATATTACGAACATGCCCTTTAGAAACAGATTCAACTACTAAATTCATAGGTTTCCTGAGCTCACCACTTTCTAACACTATGTTTGCCTGTATATTTTTATGATCTTTAAGTCTATCTGTGCTTTTAGTTTTTGACTGTTGTTAATTTAAGCATCTGGATATCTTACCGCTTAGCGCTGAGCCATTTTTGTGTCATCAATGACAGCCATGCATAGCAAACGCTTTCTACAATATTAACCTGAGTTACACTAAAAACTGTAAATGTAAATATCGGCAGTACCATCAGAGAAACTGAATTTACCTTTTATGAACTATACCGTGCTTTTCTGTAGTGGTTTATCTAGTTTGTGTACACTGTGAAAGTTAACATTACCTCGTTTTCCTCTATTGTTGGGTAGTTAATGACAATTTGCAATAGAGATTTTGATATGTTTGTACCTTTATTCTGCTGTGTTTAGTAATGCTTTTATGGGGAAGTCACCATTCCTTCAGTTTATTTCTCACACTAATATAAACACCAATTGACAAAGCCAAGAGATCGCTCTCATTTTCTATACAAATCTATGGTGAACAGTTGTGACTTTCTGCTTGCAGGCTCTTTTTTATTACATTTTAAGAAAATCTGTATTTTATTGTTTATTTATATTGAGTTTTAATGTGAATATATGCACCTTGTTTTACTTTTTCAAAGAAACTGATCAAACCAGGAGTTCTCTGACTTTATTATTTTGATATTTTATTATACGTTCTAATAAGTTTTTGTAAAGGCCTTTTTTACGTTTGACTTATGCAGACATGTAAAAGCCATGTCATGTGTAACCATTTAGCATTAAAGCACCAGAGACTGTTTAGTCAATGTGGTTTGTCTAGCATTGCTTAGACAATTTACTGAATTACTATGTATTGGATAAACAGGAATCTTAACATTGAATTGAAAAACAAAGCTCAGATATTTTTTGTTGACATACACACTGACTATCCCATAAATATGCCAATGAAATTACGGGACGAATTAGGCAGTTTTATACAAACGTTCCACAGATCTAACTCAGCATGTTTATGGTGCATGTGTTTCCAAAAATAATAAATGTAATGTGAACATGCTTCTGTCCATAGTCTTTCATTCTAGTAAAGTGCATTTGGTGGTGTTATGTATCCATTATGTGACACTGCGACCCTGTGGTTACAACATGCATTGCAGTATTAATCTAATTTCTACAAACAGTTGCCTGTCATGAGATGCCCACAGTAGCCTTAAAACGTTTGTAGGGGATTTACAGTAAAAGACCCATAGACCAGTTATGAATGTATGGAGACAAGAAGTCAGGAATGCAATTAATAGAAGAAAGTTTACTGAAAAACTAGTTTGTAGTTTTGCCAGCAGACGTCAGCTTCAGCACTCTCAAGGAGTTCTACAGGTCGACCTGCCTTACATCAAAACTGAAGTAGTATTTATGCTTACAGAGGTTTCTAACTACGTCAGTACTTAGGGAAATCAACAACGCATGATTGGTTATCAATAGATAGTTACTTGAACAAGAACACAAAGCTCTCAAAGAGCTCTGAAGTCATGAGATAGGACATATAGTCCTATAGATTATCGAAGATGACAGGTGATACAGCATAACCCTGAGGTAGACTGATCCATTTGCATTGTCGCCCCCTGCAGGTAAAGGCAAACTTGGCTTGGTCCTCTGTTGCTAAAGGGCAAGTCCAAAAGCCATTAGAAATGTCCAAAGCAGTAAAATAACAGTGTGTGGAGCCAATTTCATGTAAAATAATTGCTGGGTTTGCCACTTTATGGTGCACTTTAGGCGAGACGGCATTAAATGCTGTATAGTCGATGGTTAAACGGCAACTCCTATCAGGCTTGCTAACAGACCACATGGGGGAGTTGGTGGGGAAGGTGCAAGGGACTACAATTCCCTGTTTATGTAACTCTTTTACCACATTCTCAGCTCCTAAGCGAGCATCATTCTTTTGAGGAGACTGTCGTTTGCAATCATGCATAGGACCCGGGATGCTAAGTGGCTCGATTTTTGCAACTCCACAATCAAGTTTGTCTTTTGCCCACACATCGGGAAATTTAGATATAATGGATTTCCACTCAGAACGGGTTTCTCTCTCCACTACTGCATTAGCCTCTGCCACTGCACATCTAGCTCATGGTGGGGGCCTGCTTGAGATAAAAGAATAGTTAGGTAACAGCCAAGAACAAGTTTATCTTTTGAGAGTAAAACATCAGCTTCAAGGTTTTTCAAAATGTCAACACCAATTATAGTACCCACAGTGTTTTTCCCAACACAGAATTCAGTCCAACAGACATTTTCAGTGTTTGCTAGTACAAAAGGAGTAAGAACAAATTTACAATACACTTATTGGGGATAGCTAGGACTGTATGTTATTTCGGGTGGATTCGCTGGAACACCTCATCCACACAGACACTCCGATTAGAGAGCGAGACCGGACGCAGTAGAGCAGTTGACGCGGCTTTAATAATAAATTATCACTCCAAATTACACACAGCACGGTGTTTACTGGTTACAGCTTGAATCTCTACATTGACTTCTTTGCGCTAGCTTAATAGGCACATCTTAACCTGAATTTAGCTACAACTTAGTCAACCGTTGCAAATCAGTTATCACATTAAACATCAATAGAACACGGATACACAAGTTACGTTAGCATATATATTAGCGCCGAAAACCGCCGCTTCCTTTACACATCAAATAACTACTTTGCGATCGTTATAAACCCACCTTCATCACAAACTCAGACAGACATCAATGTGAATGAACTGGAAGTCCGAACAGCTCAACATTAGCTTTCAAAAATGGACCCCTTAGCTACCCAACCAGGTGCGCGAGTTAAAACACGAAATACAGCACTAAACCGTCCTTCACAATAAAAGTCCTTCACAGTAAAGTATCAGTAATTGGGAATTTACAACAGCCGCCCCCAGAATAGCCTAGCTATTATGTTAAGACTACTAAATTCCTGAGGTTGGTGCTGGAGTCCCTGCTCTGCTTCCACTGTCATCTGGTATGGCAGGCAGCTGGACCAGACGTGCCACCGGCCGCAAATAGGTCTTCTCCCCAACCTGAACCTCGGCTGACCGGACATGACCATCTACACTCTCGATCACCTTGATGATCCTCCCAATAGGCCACTGCGCTCTCGGAAGCTGGGGATCGACGATCATAACAACTGTGCTCTGGACAAGGTCATCTGCGGGCCGCCGCCACTTCTGCCGGACTTGTAGTGAAGGAAGGTAATGTCTAAGGAACTGAGCCCAGAAGTGGGCGTCTCGCCGCCCCATCAGCAGCAGGTTAGGCGGTATCGGCGTCTCGCCGCCCCATCAGCAGCAGGTTAGGCGTCACTGGATCCGGATCTGCTATGTCTGATGAAACATAGCCTAATGGCTTGGCATTGAGGATGCTTTCGACTTTGATCAGAAGGGTGAGAAGGACGTCTTCATGGAGGGATTGCGTGCCAATAACCACCTGGAGAGCTTTCTTAACGGACTGTAGGCCGAAAATGAGCTTCCACTCTTTAAAAGATCAGCAGCCGCCACTGGTCTGCGTCAAGACCACCAAGCAGGTCTAGGTGGACACAGCGTGTCGTGAGGCACTTAAAGATCACCCCCCATCGCTTCTCGTTCCGGCGTCCAACCTTGATGACATATGGACCGAAGCAGTCCACTCCTGTAGAGTAGAATGGGGGCTTTAGGAGTCGAAGACGGGCCAGAGGAAGGTCTGCCATCATGGGGACCGAAGGCTTTCCTCTCCATTTGGTGCACTCTGGGCAGGTTCTCTGATGTTTCTTCACAGCCTTTCTCCCCCGTAGAATCCAATACTGCCGCCTGAGTTCGGCGAAGACTCTGTCAGGGCCTGGGTGTAACAGGCGTGCGTCCGCGTCTCTGATGAGGAGTCTTGTGGCAGCATGGCTGGGATCAAGCACAACAGGGTGGATATCAGTAGGGCCGGATTCAATGCGCCTAAATCGACTTCCGACTCGGATGAGGCCAGATTCTGGGTCTATCTCTGGAGCAAGGGAACTCAGCCTGCTGCTAGGGAAGACAGGCCTATCGGCCTTCAAACACTTGACTTCTTCAGGAAAGCTCTCTGCTTGGCTGGACTTTAGCAGGTGAGCCTCAGCGCGATGGAAATCAGGAGGAGGTGATGATGGGTCTTTCGCCGCCCCATGAAGCAACTGGTTCGTAGCCCTAACCAGATCCACCCAGTTGTTAAACTGTGAAATGTCAGGCAGCGGGTCTGGATGGTATGTTTGCGTGAGGCCGCAGAAGATGGTCTGCTTCAGCTCAGAGGAATCTGTTGAGTTGACGGAATCTGGAGCTGAAGGCCATTCCTGCAGTGGACAGCGAAGGAAAGCTGGACCTTGGATCCATCGGTTTGGAGTGGCTAGCTCGGCTAGGGTCTTACCCCTGGTTAAGTCGTCAGCGGGATTGTTTCCTGTGTCCACGTACTTCCAGGTGTGTGAAGCAGTCAGGTCTTGGATCTCGGAGACCCTGGTCCCAACAAAGACCTTGAACCTGCATGACTCAGATGTCAGCCAGGTCAGGACTGTAGTGGAGTCGGTCCAGAGATAAGTCTCTTTTATGTTAAGAGTGAGCTCTCTATGGATGAGGGATGACAGCTGAGCTCCTGTCAGTGCTGCGCAGAGCTCTAATCGTGGTATTGACTGTTGGCGCTTTGGGGCTACTCTTGACCTGGCCATGACAAAGGAGACATGAACTGCATGGTTGACGGTCGTAACGAGATAGGCGACCGAACCATACGCCTGTTCCGAGGCGTCACAGAATACGTGAAGAGTGTACTCTGTAGCTTCAGTGGCGGCTTCCAATGGAGCGTATGTTCGGGGAATGCACACACTTGCCAGTTCAGGAAGCTCTCTCTCCCAGCTCGACCAGGCCTCGATGATCTCTGTAGGAAGGTTAGGGTCATCCCAGCTCCTCTTCTTTACCCACAACTTCTGAACAAGGATTTTAGCTCTCGTTGTGTAAGGGATGATGATCCCCAGCGGGTCATATTGCCGGGCGAGCACCTTGTAGACGTGGCGCATGGTGAGTGTTTGACTCTCTGGAGGCTTGACTCGGAAACCGAGTCGGTCAGTTGGACAGTACCACCGTAGGCCCAGTGCTGGCTCTTGTGGGTCAGGGCATTTCTCAGCCAGCCATTGCTCTGCACTCTCGGCGCGGGCAGTAGAGGGTAGATGGGCGACGACAGCTTGGACGTTGCTTGCCCATTGCCGGATCTCAAACCCACCTAAAGCGAGAACCTGCCTCAGCTTGTCGATGAGAAGCTTTGCTGACTTAGGCGTTGAGAGGCTCTGCAGGCAATTGTCCACGTAGAAACACTGTTCGATGGACTGCAGGATGTCCTCATTGCCTTCGGCCTGGTCCTTAGCGTGACTTTGCAGCGCGAATGTGGCACAGCAGGGGCTGCTAGTTGTCCCAAATGGTAGGACGCACCACTGGTAGACCTCAGGTAGCCGTTCCTGTTGAAGGCTTCTCCAGACGAATCTGAGTAGTGGCTGGTCATCAGGCAAGAGACGAACCTGGTGGAACATTGCTCGGATATCCCCACTTATGGCCACTGCGTACTGACGAGCCCGTTGTAGGAGAAGGAGCAGTCCCACACAAGACAGGACGTGCCGTTATGGTGAACGAGGTGATGGGGTATGAACCATGATTCGTTGGATGCCTTTACCTCGTCGTCACTGAGCTTGACAACACAGCCTCCACTGATGAGCTTTTGGATCTCTGCCTCATACTGTTTAGCTAGAGCTGGATCTCTGCGTAGTCGCCTCTCCGTGGCTCGAAGAAGGGGCATAACAGCTTCAGGCGTGGCCTTGAGTGGTGGTGCTCCTTTGACACAGAGAAGTGGTGTGGCGAAGCGGAGTATATCACCCGCCTTGACTCTTTCAGTGCGTGTCTCAAGGATGTTGATGGCTTCTTGGTCCAGACGGGAGCGGACTGCTAGCTTCTCGTTTCGGAATGGAAGGATGTCCAGCTGCCAGAGACGTTCGACATGTTGGTAGAGGTCATCTGGTGCTGGTGTGAGAGAGGTAAAGTAGCAGGAAGCAGCACTAGAAACCGTATTGTCTGGACCTTGAAGTTTCCAGCCAAGGCTTGTGTAAATAGCTGTAGGGCTGCCGTTAGAACCAACTCTCACTGGCTCCTTTGCGGTGATCAAGTGTGTGCAATCTGCACCGATTAGTAGCAATGGTTGCACTTCACTGAAGTCTGGTAATGGGAGACCCTGTAGATGAAGCCACAGGGTAGGATTGGTCAGCTAGAGCTAGTTGGTCTGCTGTATAGGCGTCTTTAATGAGGTGGCGCTCTTTTGGGTGTGCTAGGGGGGCTACATGGAAAGAGACAGACTCACCTGCAAGACGGGCGACATCTTGACGGATAGTACGTAGAGTGAGGGTCTCTGCTTCACCTTTGAGGCCTAGACTTTGGGCAGCAGCTGGTAGTATTATTGTTCGTTCGGCCCCATCGTCCAGAATGGCGTAGGTCTTCAGTGACTTGCGGCCGTGACTTATTATAATGGGCACCACCTTGAGATACACCTTTCTTCCTCGCTTGAAGTTGCTGACTGTGGCTTGATCACGTGGAGTGATGAGGTAAACACGTGAGTCTGACTTTGCAACGTCGTGTAGAACACTCAGATGAATCTCTTGACATTTGCTGCATGGTTTCTTTAAGGTGCAGGCTTCGGGCTGGTGGCTGGTCCGACCACAGTTACGACAGCGCTTACTACGTTCGAGCCATTTCTTGACGTCATCTGCTGAACGCTGTATGATGTCAGTGCACTGTGACAGATAGTGCTGTGTGCTCTTGCAGAAGAGACATAACTTCTTGGATTTGGGATTAGAGCGGGCTGCCTCAGCAGGATAACTGTTATCAGCTTTGGGTTTGTCAGAGCCGTGATAAATGGACACAGACTGCCCTCGGGGCTTGGAAGCCGGAGCGTGTCTGTCTCCCCTGGAGACATGGGGCTCTTCAGGATGGTGGCGCTGTGCCATCTTTGCAGATAGTCTTTGAGCTTCCGCCTTCCCCTTGAGCCAATTAGCGAGGTCTCTGAGGCTGTAAGGGTTGAGTCGACTCGTGTTGAGACGGCCCTGTGTTTGGAGATGCTCTACAAAACTGTCTCTCATGTGCTTGGGCAGCTTACTAAGCAGTCTGTCGACATGGCCGGTTGACATAATTTCAGTCCCATTTGGCCCCTCTAATGAAGTGAGCATTCCTACCAGTAGGTCAATACTGAGAGCAAAACTCTGGAAGCCTTTGGTGTCTCCGGATCTAACATCAGGGGCATTTAAGATTGCAGCAATCTCACTTTGTGCGAGCTGATGTGGTTGTCCATACTGGCGCTGTAATGCTTCCATAGCAGCCGTGTAGGGTTGGGCATAATGTCTGCAAGACTGAGCAATTAGCTTGGCTTCATCCAGTACTAGGCGCTCCATGAGTACACGGTACTTGTAGTGCTCTGACAGCTCCGTGTGAGGGCCAAGCAGGTGGTCTAGCGCCATCTTGAGGTCGGTGAATTCTCTCTCACTGTCACGGACCAGCTTGGGCAGTTCAGGTACAGGAAAAGGTTGCTTCAGCGGCTGAAAACTGTATGGAGACTGCGGCATGGTGTACTGTGGTGGGAGAGCATTGTACGCCTGAAGAGAAAGACCTGGCATCATGGGCACCGGCTGGTAGACAGGCTGCACTGCAAAGGGAGACTGAGTCTGGAGAACAGGTTGTGGTGTCAGACCGAGTTGGTATCTTTGCGACTGGATCATGTTCTGAGCAGTAATAGCAGGTAGCGGCTGGTATACAGGGTGTGCAGTGGTAGCTGATGGAGTTGTGCGTTGAAGCATGGGGTACGCTGCTGGTGGAGCCAGGGGTTGGTATGTTGGCGTAATAACAGTTGGAGATGGCTGGTATACTGGATAGGCTGGAGCTGTAGAACTGGGCTGGTATTGGACTGGCAGTGATGTAGCCACTGGATGCATTATTTGATAGGCTGGTTGATATAGCGTAGATGTTGATGTTGATGGAAGGGACTGGGTTAGAATGTCCTCTTGGCCATAGCTGTGGCTGGGTCTAGTTGTTATAACTTGGGACAGTATTGCTGTACTCGTGGCACTGGAAGTAAAGACAGCTGGCCGCATGCTGACTGCTTGTGTGCTTACCCAGGTTGTAACATCTGGCAGTAGGCTTGGGTTAGCTTGTCCTAATCGCTGTGAGGCTGGAGAACCTGGCTCACTGCTGCAGTAGTCCATCGAGATGTTGCTTTGACGGCTGCACTCACTTAAGGCAGAAGATGGTGGCCGTCCACACACCGTTGGTAAGATGGGATATGCGCTAACTTGTGATGCTGTGTTCCATTGGCTCACCTCATCGACTGCTGCTGCTTCGGAATGCCAGGGTGGGAGCCCGAGTGATGAGAGTAGCTGGCCATCTTGAGAAGCAGACCCAGTCTGCAGGGTAAGTGACTGCAGCTGCTGTGCACTGGCACTTAAATGGGCATCCGGGTTAGGAGCAGTATAAGGCATGAGGGATTGAGGAAAGCTGACCTGGTAGCCCTGGAGGTAAGCTGGTAGCTGCCGCGGCCGTCCTGTTGCTTCACTTGCCATAATTGATGCTCGCATTGCGTCCATTTTGCTGATATGGGTGAAGTAATCCGGCTCGAAGGACCAATATTGGGGATAGCTAGGACTGTATGTTATTTCGGGTGGATTCGCTGGAACACCTCATCCACACAGACACTCCGATTAGAGAGCGAGACCGGACGCAGTAGAGCAGCTGACGTAGCTTTAATAATACATTATCACTCCAAATTACACACAGCACGGTGTTTACTGGTTACAGCTTGAATCTCTACATTGACTTCTTTGCGCTAGCTTAATAGGCACATCTTAACCTGAATTTAGCTACAACTTAGTCAACCGTTGCAAATCAGTTATCACATTAAACATCAATAGAACACGGATACACAAGTTACGTTAGCATATATATTAGCGCCGAAAACCGCCGCTTCCTTTACACATCAAATAACTACTTTGCGATCGTTAACGGATCGTTATAAACCCACCTTCATCACAAACTCAGACAGACATCAATGTGAATGAACTGGAAGTCCGAACAGCTCAACATTAGCTTTCAAAAATGGACCCCTTAGCTACCCAACCAGGTGCGCGAGTTAAAACACGAAATACAGCACTAAACAGTCCTTCACAGTAAAGTATCAGTAATTGGGAATTTACAACAACACTTTTATGTCATTAAGTCCTTCTATGTACAAAGTTTCAGATGTAGTTTCAAGAGGAATATTTGTGTATCATTTAAAGTTTAGCATTGCCAGCCTCCTAACACTGCATGAACGAAAGGGCGAGGGTCAGCATTATCACAAGAACCGCCAGCCGCTGACCCCTAGTCTTCACCCAAAAGATTTCTAAGTTTCTCCATCTGACTCTCAGATATTGCAACACTGTTCCTTTCTTTTTTCTTTTCCCTTGTTTTTTTAAATTGCTTTTTATAAGCCTTTTACAGTACTTGTCAATATGACCCTCTTTCCCACAATGTTTACACTTGGGCGTATTTTCACACCTAGTGGCTTTGTGGCCTGGTGGACCACAATGGAAACGAGTTATTGTATTGGGTGGATTAGTTTCAGTCCCCGATGCAGAAGCCACGACTTTGCCTGGGTGTTGTTCATGGTGAGCCTGTAAACAGCTCCAACTGACGGCACACCATTGAAGCAAAGAATCCTAATCAGGAATATTAACTGAGCCACTGATAAGCAGGTCTTTGTATTCTTTAGATAATCTGCTTGTTGCGGATTCAATGACAATGGCCGAGTCATAATCCTCAATGGCATTGTTTGCAGAGCAATCATTTTCGTAAGCAATACGGAAGCGTTCTATGTATTTCAGAGGGCTCTTTTATTTGGTTTTTGTTTAAGCTGAGAAACGCTAGTCCAGGGGAAGGAACCACGATCCAAAATATCTTGCATTTTGTATCTGTAATAAATACAAGCACTACAATATTCTAGCCACGTTGCAGGCACTCTGGGTGCAAAATCAATGCTTTGGATTTTTCTTAGTTTAACTACTTGGTACCAAACTCTCAATGATGGACTGAACATCAACAATCTCAAAATGTTTATGTCTAGCCAGTGCCTCTACTTTATCCCATATTACATTTACATTTGACAGACGATTTTATCCAAAGCGACTTACATTGCATTATCCTATACATTTTACATAGGCATTTGCAATCCCCTGGGATTGAAGCCTCAACCTTACCACTGAGCTACAGGAAAACTGTTTTTCTCTGCAGCGGAAAGTCTAAACCACTCTTTATGCTCATGGGCCGCGCCCATTTTTGACATTTATCATTTCACAAGTTTGCCTATGCAGATAATAATAATAGTGGCAGGAGTGGCAAAGGTATGCTTGTTTGGCGTGCGGTCCGGGGCGCATCTCACAGTGTTCTGCAAGAGAGACATGTTCGGGGAGAGAAGCCGGGGTGGTGGAGGGTTGTTGAATGACTTTAGAGATGATGCAGGTAAGACGGCTGTGTTTATTTATAGGATAGCTTGGTTGAGCTGATAGGGTAGAAGCCGTGATTGCTGATGCGGATAAGCCGGGCTTGATTGTATGCTCCGGCTCCTCCCGAACTTTGTTAATAAAAACATTATAACATTGTTAGTAGCTCTGATTGGAGCGGCTGAAACAGTGCCACTATGGCGTAAGCCAATGCGTTCCATATCAGTTGGTGAGACATTTCTAACATTTGTAATCTATGCAGTTTTTGTTAGCTGGGTTAGAGTCTCTGGCATAAGGGGGATGGGTGCTACCCGTAGCGGTATCTAGCATGTCTCTGACTTCAGTGTAAGGACTTTCTCTATGTGAGGTGGAGCTCGTTATAGCAGCCACCTGTGTAGTTTTAACAGGAGTTTCAGAAGAAAGGGATGCGGCGACGAATGTTTGATAATCATTTATATTTTTTTACAATCATTTATACATTTTTATTTTTCTGGCTCTTTTTTAGTCTGTAGCCAGTCAATTTGTTGTTAAATTTTCCATTCAGAATCAAATCATTGGTTTTCCATTCTTTTAATCAATTCAGAATACTTCTTTGAAGTTAGTGCTTCAGAGCAGAGCTGTTTACAGCGTTTGCTTTCTTCCATTTTATTGCATATTCCAAAACTGATCCCGTTATTCGGTGTGTCAGCCATCGATTATTCACAGTTGAAACCCATGAGAAAAGTATCAGCTATATATTTTTTTGCATGAGGCAGCAATCTTTCAACAATAGCTTGACTTCTTAATAGCAAAACCACAAAGAATGATTCAATAACATATACTGGTGCAACTAATTTGGGTCAAAATATTTCTAATCAAATGCAGGATCGTTCCCGATGCATACCCGGATCGACCAACCTTTTACTTTTATCTCTTTGTTTAGGTGATTTTGAAAATAAAATGTCCTTACTGACTAAAACATCTTAATTGGGATATCTCTATCTGGATGATGGAACAAGAGAGCTTTGCTTTGTGATTTACACTAATGCATACTCCACTAAGTGTCTCACCCACCCCATAACAAAATGGTGTATCCCAGCCGTGGTTACAGTACATTCCCATAAACGGATGTGTGGTACCCCAATTTTGTTTTGCCAGACTCCCCTGCCTATTTATCAATAAGTATATATATATCTGTTTACACAGGCATATATTAGACCACAGCGGCTTGTAATATGTACAACCCTAGGTGTATCTTCACCCACGTCTGGATGAACAACTTTATCACTCCCCGTTGCACCCGAGCTCTTCCACCAGACAGCCCTAACCAAATAAAACAAAAATAAATCCTTATTTATTTGGTCGATCAGGGATGTCACCATATAATGACTGCCCGCATTCTCCACCATTTACCGTAGGGGATTTACTGCAAAAGACCCATAGACCCGATTCCTACTATCTTCCTCTCTAATGCACAATAAGATGGATGAACTACATCCATGGCTGGCGACCCAGATGACTATATACAACTGTTGCAGCATGATTTTTACCGAAACGTGGCTGGACAGCCCAATTCCTGATGAGGCTATTGAGTTAGCAGGTCGTACTACCTACTGAGCCGATAGAACTGCAGACTCGGGTAAGAAAACCGGCGGAGGCCTGTGCATTTATATCAACAATTCTTGGTGCACTAGCATAACTGTAGTTGATAGACTCTGTAACCCTGATGTTGAGTTAATGCTGCTGAAATGCAGACTGTTTTACCTTCCCAGAGAATTCACTGCAGTACACATTTATGCTGTGTACATTCCACCAGACGCTAATGCTAAACTAGCGCTTGTACATCTACATGACAGCATTAACCACAGCCTTGTTGCATACCCGGACAGTGTTTTGATTGTAGCGGGAGATTTTAATCATATGGATTTAAAGACTGTCTTTTATAAACTCCAACTCCATCTGGAAGTGCCCAACCAGAGGGGTAAAAATGTTGGATCAGGTGTATACTAATGTAGCAAATGCATACAGAGTCAAGGTTTATCCACACCTGGGCCCGTCAGACCATCTCTCACTCCTTTTACATTAGCAGTAAAAAACAAAAATTAAAACTGTTGCACCTATGCTCTGGACAGTAAGAAAGTGACCTGAAGCGGCTATCCCTCAGCTCCAGGACTGTTTTCACTCCACAAAATGGGAGGTATTTAGAGGTCAGGGTATATTAACACAGGAGTCTCTGGATGAATACACCACCTCAGTTATTGATTACATCAATTTTTGTGTAGACACTGTCACAACCTGGAGAAAAAAATTAGTGTTTCCCAATCAAAAGCCTTGGATAACATATACGGTACAAAAACGAATTAAGGCTAGAGATGTAGCATATCGATCCCGGGATAGGAACGCCTATAATACACTAATGGCGGATTGAAGCCCATTTTATCGATTCTACAAATCCCCAGCAGATGTGGAAGGGCATCAGGGCAATAGCGGATTATAGGAAGAAAACATCTAGTCCCATCAGATAGTTGTGTCACTTTGGCTAATCTGTTTTATGCCCATTTTGACAGGGATAACAAAGTATACCCTTACCCGTATACCAGCTTAATGTCTGGAGAAATTAGTTATAAAATATATCATAAACACTATACCACCTATACTGGACCAGTACCAATTTTCTTACAGGGAAAACAGGTCAACAGAACATTCCATCTCTGTCGTGCTCTACACCTTGCTTCAACATCTAGAGGAGAAAAACACCTATGCAAAGCTGCTTTTTATTGACTTTAGTTCAGCCTTTAATACAAACTGGCCAAACAAATTAACAGCTAAACTGCTCTCTTTGGGATTGAACACCTTGCTATACAATTGGATCTTGGATTAAAAACCATTTCACCAATTTTCTCCAGGTATCATACAAATAACATTTAAGAATTTCAGCAAATAACACTTTAGTAAATGACATCTAAGTAACACTTTACTTTCCTCATTCCTTTTCTTTCTCTCTTAGGAAAGTGACCCACACTTAGTCTCTGTACCGAACTGGTATTTTAATTTCTCTGCCCACTAGAGGTTGTTGAACTGGGTAGCATTATCTGAATGCAATTGACTCACCACACTGACATTTAAGCACGTTCCCTGCATTTGTTTAGTCCTTGGTGCACATCATGCAATTTGTCAAGAATTCCTTGTCGTAGTGCTGTTGGAATTACAATTCTGTCACCTATTAGAAGAAATCCCTCAGTCCATGAGAGTGACGCTCGTTCTGTATAATAATCCTTACATTCCTGTTACATGTGATGTGGCCAGCCTCCTTTTATGAACTGCTTCACTTTGTATCACAGGATCTGTTAAAGTGAACTGACAAATTTTGTTTAGCTTAGATTCAGACACTCATCTTGTTCTGATCACCGCTTCCACGTAAACTTGTACTGCCTCTTCTGTGTCAGAGAGTTGTAATCCTTCCAGTGGATTACAGGACAATGTATCTGGACACATCCATCTGCCACTACCAGTGATTTTCCCGGTACATATACAGCTTTAACATTGAATCGTATCAAACGCATCAGTAGAGGTTGACAACGTACAGGAGTTGTGTCCAAATCGTAGGAGGTACCAGAGGTACCAACGGTTTGTGGTCTGTTTGTAGTGATAACTCACCAAGACCCAGCAGATAACAGGCAAGTCTCTCGCAAGCCCAAACTGCAACCAGGCATTCTTTCTCGATCTGGGAATATTTCAACTCTGATGACAGTGTTCTAGAACAAAAAGCAAGAGGAAGTGTCTTGTTACCGTGTTGTTGTAGCAAAGTAGCGCCTAGCGCAAAGCTGCTCGCATCTGCAGATACAATGGTAGGTTTTTCAATGTCGTAGAAGGCTAAAACTGGAGCTGACCAAAGCATAACCTTTACGCTGTCGAAAGCTTGTTGTAGCGCATCCCACACCCATGCTGACTCCTTCTTTAATAGTTAATTTAGTGGGTGCAATGTTGTAGACATTTTAGGCACAAACGTTCCTAGATAATTCAACATTCCCAGCACTTGACTAAGCTGTGCGACATCTTTGGGACATGGGAGATCTGTGATTGCTTTCACTTTGTCAGGGTCAGGTTTAACCCCATCACTGCTGATGATATGTCCAAAGAAGCTAAGTTCCCTCTTTCCGAAATGACATTTGTCTTTGTTTAGCATTAGACCTGGCTTTTTGATCGTCTGCATTACTTTTTCCAGATTCTTATCATGACTCTCTTTGTATTTACCGCATACCAAGACGTCATCCATAACTACAACATAACCCTCGTGTCCATCCAGTAGCTTTGTCATCTCCCTCTGGAAGATCTCAGGTGCTGATGTGATCCCAAAAGGAAGCCTCTAAAAGCAATATCCGCCTCTCGGAGTGATGAACCTTGTGAACATTGAACTTTTGGAGTCCAGCGGAATTTGCTAGAAACCTGATGATGCGTCGAGAGTCGAAAACACTGTGGCTCCTGCCAGTTTCGTAGAAATGTCTTCCAAAGTCGGCAGCATGAATTTTTCTCTTTTTACAGCTTTGTTGAGATGTTGATCTACACATTTTCTTACTTTTCCATTTTTCTTTACTACAGGGACCATCGGGGCACACCAATCAGTGGGCTGTGTCACCTCTTCTATGATCTGCATTGTTTGCATCTGCTGTAGTTCCTCGTCAACTCTCTTCATCAATGGAAAGGGTACTGGGAGTTGTCAGAATGTATGGCTGTGCGTCCGGTTTCAGCTCAATCTTTACTGGCAGTTAAACTAAGACAGCCAATTTCTCTTGAATGTAATCCGCTCGGCCACCAGTCCCATGGCACAAGCTGCACTTCTACTAAGTAGACTGTTAGCATAACATCCATACATCCACGACGTAAATCCATAATTGATGACACACAGTCTCTGCATATAATTTCCGCAGCGTCTTGACATAACCACCTGGACTGTTTAGCTTTATACCAGTCTTCATCAGCGACGGCTGTTGTGGTAGACTCTCATATGTGTCATAATATCCGCTCCTGTGTCTATTTTAAAAGTCACTGCTTCTCCACATACAGGAAGACTCACTAACCAGTCTGATTCTGACTCTCTTTTCTCAATACTGTCCAAAAGGTTTGTCTCACTTTCTTCCTCTTCTCCGTCTTGAACATGCACTGTTTTAACAGCTTTGCTAAAACAGGCTGTAGCAAAATGTCCTAGTTTGTTGCATTTGCGACACTGTTAATTATAAGCGGGACATTCACGTGGTCTGTGATGCTTATTACAACGTGAACACATCTTTTCTTCTATGTGTCTATGTCCTTGTTGTGGATTTTTGTTTCTTTCCTTACCGGTACTGTATTTTTTGTTGTTCTGGACAATTCTGCCACTTCTGCGGGCGTCGTTTCTGCAGAATTTTGAGTTTTAACAAGTTCCACTTGTTTTGCTATCTGCACTGCCTTTCCCAGGGTCCCTGTAGCCTTTGTGACACTCCAAGATCATTAATGTGTCTCGGATCTGTTCATCCTTCTATGTTCCAAACTCACAATTTTCTGCCAATTCATACAATGCTCTCACGAAAGCTTCAACCGTTTCACCCATCTGTTGTGAACGATGATGAAAACATGCACGCTCATGTATGACATTCCTTCGTGGCACAAAATGTCCATTTAAACTTTCCACAACCTCTGTGTATTTTTCCGAGTCATCCGGATTCACGAAACGAAATTTCAAATATAGTCTCTGCCTCTTTCCCCATAGCATACATCAGTGAATTTACTTGGACCTCTTTGTCCTCTTTATCCAGCTTTGTAGCAATCCTAAATCGCTTGAAACGTTGTATCCACGTGGACCATGTGGCGGGCTGACTAAAGTCAAACTTCTCCTGAGCTTGAAACATCGACATCTTCTGGTCCTTGAGTTAGCAAGTACGACGAACTTCTGACACCATGTCATATAACTTCATGCAGTTATATATAAATAATAACTTTTTATTAGAACACAGCCTGTGTTAGGCTCACATGTAACACATACACTCTGCTACCGGAACATACCTTCACATAACATCCGTATATGTCATATCACCATGTTACACTAAGCAGTATGGGTAATGTAGTGAACTCCACATCAACACAATCTATAACACCCGTGGCCTGCGGCAGATGCGCAATATCCTGCGTGATCAGTCGCACCTAGCACATCACCTGTTTCACCTGCTTCCCACAGGGAGGCGATATAGGGGCATTAGAGCTTGAACAACCAGACTGACCCACAGCCTCTATCCCAGTTCTAATCTATAATCTATCGTACCAATTATTCTATGGACAATAATTATTGATGTTGTTGACAATAATGTACTAAATGGTAGCACATGTAGTGGATTGCATTTATGGATTCTTACTACATTGTAGGTTGCTATCTTGTTATCTCATTGTTATTAACAATGACAATAAATTCAAATGACAATTACCAGACCAGTTATGAATGAATGAAGACAAGAACTCAGGAATGCAATTAATGGAAGGAAGTTTACTGAAGAAAAATTGTTTGTAGTTTTGCCAGCAGAAGTCAGCTTCAGCACTCTCAAGGAGTTCCACAGGCTGACCTGCCTTACATCAAAACTGAAGTAGTATTTATGCTAACAGAGGTTTCTAACTATGTCAGTACTTAGGTAAATCAACAGCACATGATTGGATATCAATAGATAGTTACTTGAACAAGAACACAAAGTTCTCAAAGAGCTCTGAAGTCATGAGATAGGACATATAGTCCTATAGATTATCAAAGTTGATAGGCATATACTTCGGGACTAATTAAAACATCTTAAAAGGCCACAAGGTCTCTGGTGTTATGTCCATCTTGTGATTTTCCATCCGTTGTCACTTCTCCTGGAACAATACAATCACACACACACAAAGGCCCTCAAGGTTACAGTGCATGCTAACCTCAGATATTTTCATACATGATGATAAGAGGCCTCCTCTTAACAGTCACGATGACCTAGTAGAAAGAGAGGCCTAGGCATTCATAAAAACTCAAATGAGGTTATTCTAGTAATGTACTTTTACCGTGTTATTTGTTAAAGGAACACTCCACTTTTTTTGGACATCACTGCGCCTGCTGCGGCTATGTTACAGCAGCAAACTTCCTTGATTATTACACCGGAATGGGAGTATAGTTCCTAATCATATCGGCCTAGAAAACCGCAACTTTTCATTTTCCGCCAGTCTTAGCACACAATACAAGTACAGAAGAGTCAAGTTTTAAATAGGAAAAATATCTAAACTATTTGGTAATTTTTGAACGCGATGCTACTGGTCTAATTGGACTCAATGATCTATGCTAAGCTATGCTAAAGGTGCTATCGCCAGACCCGGAAATCGGCTGAAGAGACTCCAAAACGGTAAAACTAAACTTTTTAAACTCTGGGGGAGCTGGAGAAAGAGCCTATTTCCAATAAAAGTGGAGTGTTTCTTTAATATCAAAATAAAGACAAATAAGAGAATAAATATTGATTTATTTTAATCATACTTGAATCAAAATTCAAATAGGATAATTCTGATTAATAATAGATTTTTTATCAAAACACAAAAGGATATATATATATATATATATATACACTCATCTAAAGGATTTTTAGGAACACCATACTAATACTGTGTTTGACCCCCTTTCGCCTTCAGAACTGCCTCAAACAAACAATCCAAACAGTCTAAATCCAGGTTGTTGATTATTTTAGGCATTTACTTTCTGCATTCAACATGTTTTTGACAAACGTTTTGTGGCATGAACTTAACCTCCGGTAATTAATTTATAGCAGTTAATATACGATAAAATATGAATCGAATTTTTTTTTATATAACTTAATATTAACATAAAATAAATATAAAATAAATTGTTGTATTATAACCAAACACAGACCGGAAGTTAACTTCGGGCCAGGCACGTGCATGTGATGAAACCGTCTAGCTGTTGCCGTTTTTCCATTTTCCCTATTAGTCTATTTCATATTGTGAGACATAACAATATGGAGATGGAGACAATGCACATGAAATATTCTGCATAATGAATTCTAAATGCTCAGATGTGGTTTCTTTCTTCTAATCCCCGGACCCCTCGTAATTTATTCTGCCAGCAAGTGCGACAGACTCCACATCCCACCAGTGGAAGCCTGTTTTACAATAATCCATAATGTCTCCTCACTCTTTGAACACGCGTCCTCCAGGCAAGACATTAAAATAAGCTCACAGCGCTTGAGAGAGAGACATCTGACGTGTGTTTATTCAGCTTTGCTAAAACCACGACTTGCACTCTTTCATTCTCTTCACACATGTAGACGCGTGCAAGAGACGTGCCGAGGATAAAGACTCTCTCTCTCTCAATTATGAAGCTCGGCTACCTATTCATCACGCCCTTGTGCACTGTAGGACAACATCTGAAGCTCCTCACTGCACCTGAGGGTATGTACTGGAAAAGCATAATGTTAAAATTGTACTCGTTACATATGTAAGAAAGGGTGCTTTTGAAAATGTGTTAAATAATATGCCTACATTTTTAACAAACTAGTTTAAATCATGTGTGTGAAGTCATGTTGAGATTATTTTAATTGTTTAAATCCCCCACTTATTTTAAAGATCCCATTCCCCACGATCCCATTTTTCAACCTTTAGTTAGTGTGTAATGTTGCTGTTGGAGCATAAATAATACCTGCGAAATGATAAAGCTCAAAGTTCAGTGCCAAGCGAGATCTTGTATTTAACAGAATTTGCTTTTCAAGGACTACAGAGAACGGCTGGATGGGACTACAGCCCTCTACTTCCTGGGTACATGATGTCACCATTCCGGGTGCTTTTAATAACCTCCGCCCAAATGAATATGCCAAAAAAGGGGTGAGGTCTTCCTTAGAGAAGAGGAAGAGCCGCTGGAGCAGTGTTTGGTTATCAGAGATTGTAAACATTTGACTGAGTTACCCGCTAAACTACTTTCACTTTCATCACAGTCTTACAGCTGGTAATGAAAGAAAAATAGAAATAGAAAAAAACGCTATCTCTAACAAAGATTGAGTTTGCACTAGTAGACCTCCGTTACACTTCGATCGATCCGCATGTTTTTAACTGATGAAGTTAAGTTGACGCCATTGTTAATGTTTATTGCTAAAAGCCAAAGCTTATGAATTCACGTGCACCAGAGGGGCACCGACCAATCACAACAGCTTGAGGAGTGGAACTCGCCAATATGGTATGGGTGGGACATCTTCACACAGACACTAAGCGGGGTCCCAACACGACAGACCTGGTCAGCTTTACCAATCAGAGCGTTTCGGAAGGAGGGACTTTGAAGAAACTGGAAGAAATCCAAAAGAGAGACAGCGGTGGACGATAGACTTGAAATATGTTAAATATAAAGGGTTTTTTGAAACTAGAAACATGAACATCCATTGTTAAACACCCTAAAAACACAATCAATGCTTCGAAAACAGGGAAAAAACGGGGCCTTTAACTAATTTTACTCTTAGTATATTGATATGCAAGAAATAAAAAAAGCAGCAGAACACCAAGACGACTATATGCCAATGCACAAACTGTTAACAAAACACTCATCAAATCTATTTAATAATTTTTGGATGATTACTAATTTATGTTAAATGTACATGTAAATAAAATAATATTATATGTAATTATTTTTATTATAAAATTGTAATAATAAATATTGCAATTCATAATAATGACTAAATAATTATGACATACATACTAATTAATCTTTATAATAACTTCATTACTTACATACATACATAATATATTGTTATTACAAAGATGAATTATTTATTTTATTATTATTTAGTAATTGCTATGAATTGCAATACTTATTAATCACAGTTTTATAAAAAATAATTATACATAACATAATACAATTATTAATTACAATTTATTAATTGCAATTGTATTTATTAATTATTAATAAATACAGTGTATTCATTGCAAATTATTAATTACAATTTTATTTGAAATTGAACAAATACATTATCTAAATATTGAGTAACAATATGAGCATGTGTCACTTAAAGTGACGAAACAGTTTTAGGCTAAAACATCTTTGCATTTATATTTTTCCTGGTAAAAATCATGTCATTCCTTCATAACACTAAGCCTTACATCAAACAGCATGAAGGACTTCAGAGAAGATGTAGATAATTGCAGTTCTGTTATCTTCACGTAAAGCCTTGGGGTATAACATTAACTTGATGACTAAGTAACATCCAGCCAAAGCCTTTGAAGTGTGTGTAGTCTTTCTAAAAAAGCTGTTTAAGAGCTTTCACCGCTTTGCTGCGTTATGCCATAAGAGGAAAAGAGCTAAATGGCATTGATGAAATTATTGATCTATGATTTACTTCTGAGAAGCATATGAGTGACGCAGCGTACTGGGACAACTGGCAGATGTGTGACTTCCAGTTGAAGGAGATCCATAACAGGTGCGTTAAAGTTTCAGATAGAATAAGTGTGATATCCACCAATAAAAGGATAAAATCAAACACTGTTATTTTAAACTAATTTTCTCAGTGTTTTTGATTAAATGATACAAATGTGAGAGTAAACTCATGTGAAATAGACTCTGAAAATAGCTGTTTCAAAATATCAGGCTAATTTTAGCAATGCCACTGACTGCAGACAGGCAGTTAAAACGGGGTCAAAACACATCACGTGAATAATAATAAACATAATACTTTCAGTGATCACATTAAAATGTCAAAGAGCACTATAATAGTGTCTCACCTTGAGTACTACAGTCAGCAAACTGAGTTTGTAGGCAATTTAAGAGGCAAACTCAACAAATGGATGAGAGAGCCGCATGCTCGGCATACTAAAATAGGTGCAAATTTTGAAGCTGTTCCCAGACAGGCCTTGACAGCATGTTATTGTATATTTAGGCTGTGGTGACAGTCAGGCTGAACAAACTTGAAACACAGTAGACAGAATAGCCTATAGGGTATACAAATAAATGTCAAGAATGTGAACAGTGAAGCGGTTATTTGATTTTGCATCACACAATATGGTGTTATTCATTTAGTATATTATTTAGGTAACACTTCACAATAAGGTTATAGTTGTTAATATTAGTTACTCCATTAGCTATCATGAACTAATGTACAATACTTCTACAGCATCTATTATTAGTTCATGTTATTTTCAGCATTTACAAATACATTTTATAATCAAAAGTTGCATCTGTTAACATTAGTTAATGCACATGACATGAACAATTGCATTGGCATTAAATGCTGAAAAACAATTTTGACTACTGTTAATTCATGTTAAAGGGATAGTTCACCTTCAAAATGAAAATGATGTCATCATTTACACGCCCTCTTGTCATTTCAAACCTGTATGACTTTCTTTCTTCTGCAGAACACGAAAGAAGATAATTTGAAATCTGTTGGTAACAGAACAGCACAGCCCCCCATTCACTTCTCTCACACGAATCCAAGTGAATGGGGGGCTGTTAACAACATTCTTCAAAATATCTTCTTTTGTGTTCTGCAGAAGAAAGAAATGAGATGAGTAAATGATGACAGAATATTTTCACGCATTTACTAATGTTAAGAAATACAACCTTATTGTAAAGTGTTACAAGTATTTATTTAATAGGATTTAACTGATCATGATTGTAGGGATTTTGTAACAATGAATATAGGCCAACATAACATTTTTAGTCATTCTAAAGGTTTTTATTTTTTATTCATAACCGCAACACTATAAAAATGCTGGGTTGTTGTCAACCCATAGTTGGGTAAAACATAGACAACCCAAATCATTGGTTGAACTTAACTTGGAAAATGAAGCCTTTGTTGAAACAACCAGTATTTATTTATATGCTAATAAAACCACAATCCTATAAACAACCCCAGAAATTTCTGCAGACACCAAATCACAAGCAGATAATGTCAAAGAGCACAAGATCTTGATTCAGCCCTGCACGCAAAATAAGCATCATACCCTTCTTCACAACCTGTTTTCTGACATCAATCAACACTATTTTCGTATTCCCCTTTCCAGAATCGACACTAACATCCTACGCATACTTCTTGCATCTTTTTCTTGTTTGTCTGATGTTGTTTGGTTACCAACATTCATCAAAATATCTTCTTTTGTGTTCTGCAGAAGAAAGAAAGTCATACAGAAAGAGGGTGAGTAAATGATGAAAGAATTTTCACTTTTGGGTAAACTATCCCTTTATTCCAAGGCATCATTATTTGTGTCTGGTTCATTACAGTTATCATGCTGAACACAAACTCAGAGGTTGATTGTTTTGGGTGTGGCCCCCTAGATTATTTTTAGCTTCATGTCTTGGATTCTGCATCTTCGCTTACACTTTCATCTCTGTTTTCAGCCTCATTATGCCACGTCCTGTTTATGAAGTCATCAGACACAGGAATGTCAGTAGGCTACTGTGAAGGACTTATAGGTTGCATGATGCAGTTGTGTGTGGAGTGGACACGGGAAAAGGGAATTACACGAGTGTGCAGAGAAGTTACTGCTATGCAGCCAGGCACATCAATTCCTCAGGCTATCTGGGTGACCTATTTCTTCCTAAACTCATGCATTTTAAGGTGTAACAGAGAGGGAAAACACCAAAAAATCCACTCATCTGATGAGCATTTACAGTAAGATAACAGCTACAACAATATGCAACAACAATATATTTTAAATACATTTCATTGAACATGACCTACGTTTAGTGTTGTTGTGCTCGAGACCGGTCTTGGTTTCAAGATAATTTTTTGATGGTCTCGGTCTTGTCTCGGTCTACACTGTCTTTGGTCTCAGTCTTGTCTTAGTCTCAGACTTAATGGTCTCGGGATTTTATTTGAAGAGCGGTCAAGACCACAACTGTGGGAATTATACTAAATTGCTGGTCTGATGAATGTGTTAACATCATGTGATTAGATGTAAAACTTCTGGCTTTAAAAGCATTCACCACTTGTTCCTTATTTGAGTCTTCTTTTAATTTTGACACTCTTACTGCTGGTAATAGAAGAATGGGGGGTTGTCTTAAAGAAATCTGTCAACAAAATGAATACCCACAAAGGCCCACAATACCCGAGATGTGATTACAAAAATGTACTTGTTTTTTATTTCATCTGATGTGATATTGATCTTGTATAATTATTGAATAAACCTTGAGTTAATAAGTGGCTTTAGACACAATTAAACACAAGTTTTTGGTCTATTTAGAACGGACAAATCTAGAACAAATCTGAACTTTTGTGCATTTCTGAGCAATACACAGCTATTTTGCTATTAATAAGATAAAAAAAGCAATGAAACTTAGAAAGTCACTGAATGTTTTGTTGATGGTCACAGACTCAAATTTATCTTGGGTATCAGTAGGCGGGCGATAAAACATGGAACATAACACATACATTTCTGCAATAAATCACCCACGATACTTCTATTATTACTTTTTAATGTATTGTGGGTCTTTTGAATGAATTTTGGGAGTGCTGGTCTTTGTCTCAACTTGGTCTCGGGCCCTCAAAGTCTCGGTGTTATCTTGATCTCGACACCCTCTGGTCTTGGTGGTCTCGACTAAAACACTACCTACGCTTTTGACTCATGACGTAAAAATCTCTTTAAGAGATTAAGAGAATCTCTTTTAGACTCCTTTCAAATATATTCTCAGCACTACACTAGTCCACATTGAGAACATGTATGGATGTAAAGAAAATTGGATTTCCATCTTTTATCTATGCAACAGCCGCCAAATCCTTTTAAATGTCCTGCATAAATATAGCGAAGATCGATCAGCTCCACTTGGGTCATCCATTCCGTGTTTTCCATCGGTCTCAGCTGATGCGCTATCCAGCATTATGTGGACCAAACGATTTAAGGAAACCTTTACGGCAGAAAACAGACGTGTGGATGGCACATGATGCGGGCTGCTATTGAATAAACGCTGTAAAGAGAAACGAACTCATTACTGAGGGTTTGGAAACACCGTTGACCATGAACGCTGGATTTGATGTTATCAGGGCTGCTGGATCCTGCGCGAGAAGATGTTGCGCGTCTGCGGAGTCTCATATCTGAAGGACCGATAGATGGACTTACATACTTCTGCTTATCCGGGGCACATTTCTTAATCGACAGAAGATAAACCTGACCTCATAAATCATCTCCTGACATTTCCAGTGGAGGAGCTGTCATTGAGGACTTTTTATTGGTCTCGGAGCATGATGACGATCTGCAGTTTACGAACCCGTGACTCTTTAAAGTAGCCAGTGTAGATATTGACTTAAATTGAGTAAACATGTAAATGCGTTGAATTATATTTAATAATAAGACAAATACTGTAAACAACCAATACGGATGACAGCACACGCAAGGATATCAAGTGCAGGATGCGTTTTACCGATCCGAAATGGTAAATATTGTTATGGTTATTATATTCGATGAATGATATTATGTTTATATATATAAAAAACAGGCGTGTTGTGCGTAACGTTTGTTGCTGATTTAATCCTCATTATCTTGTGAGCAACTGATGCATTGAACGTCTCAGCTTTCGAGGTCTGCTTCCGTATTGCATCATGACTTGAATCTGTGTCTTTCAAGATGCGATTTGCTGGATTCAGGACACCAACATCTTTCATGGCGTTCGTGATGAGAAGATGGAAAATCTTGCTGGTGCTAAATGTGTTCACGGTGGTCGGGTTCGTCACTTTTTGGGGCAAGTGCAATTTACGCGCGATCAAAGCTCAGCAAGCGGCAGCCGACACGAGACTTCAGACTCACGCCAATGGATCTGCTCAGGAGATCAGCATCTCTCATGATGTCCTCTTGAAGAGACTGGGATCACTGGAAGATGTAGTGTACAGACAACTCAACGGTGATTCGTTTAAATGTCTTGACATGTCTGAAGTATTTCCAGTTCACCCCACAAAGTTTACCCCATTGCTTATATTAAAGGAATAGTTCCCACAAATACATTTTGTCCACACATTATTCAAAACCGTATGACTCTTTGTTCTGTGGAACAAGAAAGAAGATATTTTGAGACACGTTTCAGTGGTTTTGTGCCATACCATAGAAGTCAATAGGAGTTGATGTTGTTTGGTTATACCGACATTCTTCAAAATGTCTTCTTTTGAGTTCTACAGAAAAAAAGTCATTTCTATTTGGAACGACATGAAAGCGGGTAAATGATGGACGAATTCATTTTTGAGTGAACCATCCCTTTAATATCACAAACGGCTAAACATGTATTTATATTTTAGCCTTTTAGGATTCATATTAATACAGTAACAACACTGTATTCATTGTGGTCATTATGCTCAACAGGTTTGTCCAAGTCTCTTGGACTCATCGAGGGTTTTGGAGGCCGCGGTAGAGGAGGACTGCCAGCAACGCTTTTGCCGACGGAAGAAAAGGAGGCCAAATACTTAAGGGAGAAATATGGCTACAATGCATTTCTGAGTGACAAAATTTCTCTAGATAGGTCTATACCGGACTATCGGCCGAGCAAGTGAGTCCCTTGTATCTATTAAAATAGGTTTCTCAGTTATAACATCACTCCTTATAAATGAGTTTATTAAGCACTTGATAGAGCATTACTGTAGCAGCATAAAGGTTGAGAAAATACACATATTGATCAAATGTAAAGCTTGAATTCACTGTCAGTCACTTTGGATAAAAGCATCAGACAAATGTAAAAATGCAAGTCTTTCTTTAGTCTGAGCAGATAATATGTGTATAATTTCATGATGTACGAGAGGACCTTGAATATTTTTGTTCCTAAAAAAGGTTTTATAATTACATGTTATGCTTACAAGAGTCTGGTGCTTTGTTTCGGTAATAATGAGATTTTTATCTCTTGTGTCCATGTATGTGTATTTTTGCAGATGCAAGAGGGCCATTTATCCTCGCGACTTACCGCAGATCTCCATCATCTTCATCTTCGTGAATGAGGCGTTGTCTGTCATACTGCGTTCAGTCCATTCCGCTGTCAATCACACTCCATCCCATCTCTTAAAGGAGATCATCTTAGTGGATGACAACAGTGATGATGGTGAGATTTTTCAATTATAATATTTAGCAATTACAATCTTACTTCCAGACTGGAAAATAGGTAAAAAGGAGAAAACCAGGTCAAAAGAAATCTGTAAACTAATGTGCTGCGTTTTACCACACGAATGTCAACACAGATAACCGCGAATTGCTTGCGAATTGCTTGCCAAGTGGCTTCCTTTTCTGACGTCATTCTTAGCTCTGCCTGTCTGTTGTATCAGAGTGTGTTCAAGATTCCCAGCGAGACAGTTCCAATCACATTGTTGGCTTGAGCCGGTGGCGCAGAGCCAGCCGTCCTTCAGCACTAAGGGAAAAGCCTGCATTTGCTGAAATGAGGGGTCAGACAGCTAACACACCCATTTCTGGCCTCATAATGTCAGTGATTCTCCGGTTGTTTCTCGGCGAGCTGATGACAGTGGGGAAAGCAAACGTTTTCCAAGAAATGGGGATGGTACTGATCCCTGTATCTCACAACAAAGTCATATGGAGTTTTGGCACACAAGACTTGTTCCCTCCGGTGTGGTTGAAGCGCGGTGAGAAAGCAATCGAGCACCATGAAACAAGATTTCTGATTGATGCTGATTGTGTTTGTGTATTTATGCACGACAGAACAGCTAAAAGGACCACTAGAGGAGTATGTCAACAAGCGCTACCCAGGTCTTATCAAGATAGTACGAAATCAGAAGAGAGAGGGACTCATCCGTGCTCGCATCGAGGGCTGGAAGGTGGCCACCGGGGAGGTGACTGGGTTCTTCGATGCCCATGTTGAATTTACGCCTGCTTGGTGAGAACATTGGACCATACCTAGTTAGGTTCTCAACCTTTTTGACTCCAAGCCAACCCCCCCCCACCCCATTGCATGAACAATATTCAAAGGCCCTTCTCTCGCTCACAAAAACTCAAAGCTTCTACCCAATCAAATATTTCATAGCTTGATATCAACTGGACAGTGTTTATTCAATATAAAATGAAAAAACACTAAAATCCAAGATAAGAAATGTCTTGGTTTTCAGTTGTTTAAAATGAATTTCAATTCACATTTTGTCTAATTCAAATTTTTTGTCATCCTGGGCCCCCTTGGAAGTCAGCTGGGCCCTTGTGGGCCACGGCCCTCCTGTTGAGAACAACTGACATTCTCATTTTGACCTGTCACATGGGCAATTCTAGAGTTATGGATAAGACATGGAATATAAACACTCAGAGAATCTATTCTGTATATGCACAATATATTGAACCATCTGTTTGTATTTTACTAATCCCCTGATGATAGAAGCCAGACAGTAGAAAAATATCAGTCAGAGCACAAGTTTAAAAAAGAGAAAAATTAAAGTTATATTAACATATTTTGTAGGATTTCAGTAAATTAAAATGCACAAACCAGAAGCAATAATACCTGGATTAAGGAATAAGGAATGCCTCTTCATAGACAACAAAATAGTTATTTTCTTTTTTTATGTTCCCATTAATGAGGAATATGGACCGTTATAGATAACACTTACAATTCACGGACAATTCACTTACCAGACTATGGAAAAGTATGTTTTAAAAACTTTAAGAGAGACTTCACATGGGTATTTAAAAGACCAAAGATTGACATCTGACCTATCAGTATCGTGAAATCCTTTGGTAAAAACTTTCCATATCAAGATTTATATTTGCCCACATGCGTTTTCAATGAACTCCAATTTTGATAATCCAATCACATTTAAGATCAGTAATGCCTATATTGATTTCTGTCCACAAAACTGATGTTAATAAGGTCAACCTTCCTTCAGCTTCAACTCTCCCTCAACAAGAAAGCTCAGTTTTATGCTCTACATAACTCCATCTTATTGGCTGATATGAGGAGAGAGAGAGGACTCCACAGAGAGATGCAAGAAATGCTATTTGTGCTGTGCAGTAATACAGTTATGCTTATAATGATCTAACCTCTCCAACCCCCCACCAGGGCTGAACCAGTTCTGTTTAGAATCAAAGAGAACCATAAGAGGATCATTCTGCCGTCTGTAGATAACATTAAGGATGAGACATTTGAACTGGAGCGCTATGAGAACTCCGGCCACGGATATAACTGGGAACTCTGGTGTATGTATATTAGTCCACCTAAACAGTGGTGGGATGAAGGAGACACATCTGCACCTATCAGGTATGATTCTGCTGGCATTTTCATACTGAATATTAGTTTGGAGTTACTGGAATAACGTAAGGAAAGTTTGACTGCTCAGAGGTTGCTCTTTTATAGCTCATTGGATTTGATGAAGTTCTCCGTTTTGTTTAATTTAGTATTAACTTAGTCTTCTGAAAATCGCATAGGATTACGATATAACCCTGGGTTGCCAGGTTTTGAGATTTCACGTTGCACATTTGTAAACATTGGGTTAACATCGTCATATCATATTTATATTCATATTCATATTATTTTAATATTTACAGGATTAAATTATTATTTTTATTATTATATTATTTAAATAGCACACGTGCAGCCGGGTTGAATGGCTGCTTGTTTATTCATGTAAATGTGGTCTTTTAAATCATACATTTGCTCTGGTTGTGTTCTGAAACATACTACAAAAGCAAACAAAGAAACCGAATGAAAGGAAAACAAGGGCGCACTTGCCATCACTTTTTGACATTTTTTCTTTGATGCTGAAACACGGCACACTGAAAGTTTATGCCACGCTGCACAAAACACATGAATATTTAAAGACATAAGCATTGTTTCGTTTATAATTGGATGCCTTTTACTAAACAACTCATTGTTAGATTCCAGCTCTGCATTGTTCCACATTTTAAGCCTTTGGCACCACAACTCAGTGTTAGAACCACAAAGGTTTTGAAAAGCTTTTAAAGTCAGGAAACATTGCTTAAAGGGATAGTTCACCCAAAAATGAAAACTCTGTCATCATTTACTCATCCTCTTGTCATTTTTAACTTGTATGACTTTCTTTCTTCTGCAGAACTCAAAAGAAGATGTTTGGAAGAGAATGGGTTACCGAACAGCACCGGCACCCATTCACTTCTGTTGTATGGACACAAAACCAATGCAAGTCAATGTGTGCCGGTTAACAACATTCTTTATAATATCTTCTTTTGTGTTCTGCAGAAGAAAGTAAGTCATACAGGTTTGAAATAAAGAGGGTGAGCAAACGATAACAGAATACAATTTTTGGTTTGACTATCCCTTTAACATGGGCTTAAAAGTGACCCTGACACTTGGCTAAAAAAGACATTAACTCCATCATTATGTATATTAGAAAAAGAGTAGCATTGCAGATACTAAGTGCGAAAAGTGTTTTTCAGGACACCCGCAATGATAGGCTGCTCATTTGTGGTAAACCGGGAATACTTCGGGGAACTGGGCCTGTTGGATGCAGGAATGGACGTGTATGGAGGTGAAAATATAGAACTGGGAATCAGGGTTAGTGTGCCGCCTGTATCTCTCCACTAAAGTAGAGCGCTCACAGCCAAGCTCAGCCCAGAGAGCTTTAATATGAAACACATAAAAAAAACTTCTGTTTTTTAAAATGCCAGGTTTGGTTGTGTGGAGGCAGCATGGAAGTTCTGCCGTGTTCCCGAGTGGCCCATATTGCTAGAACAAAAAAGCCTTACCACAGTAACATCGCCTTCCACACTAGACGAAACGCCCTTCGTGTGGCCGAAGTCTGGATGGACCAGTATAAATCCAACGTCTATTTGGCATGGAATCTCCCAATGAAGGTAAATAAGAACAAATTGCAACATATCCTTTCTTGTCATTTTCAAAACGCAAATTTTTTCTTCTTTGCAGAACCATGGAATTGATTACGGTGATATTTCCCAGAGAGTAGAGGTCAGGAAAAAACTGGAGTGCAAAAACTTTGAGTGGTACCTTGACAATATCTATCCAGAGATGAGGATATACAACGACACCCTGTTTTATGGAGAAGTAAGTGGATAACATTGGCCCCATTGACATCGACACAAAAACATTTCTCAAAATGTCTTCTTTTGTGTTCCACAGAACCGAACCTTTACAGGTTTGGAATAACATGAGGATTAATAAGTGATGACAGAATATTTTATTTTTGAGTGAACTTTCTATCTATTGAAGGTGGCTCTGTATCATTATTTAGCTCCAACAAAAGAAGAATGATCAAAAACGTGTCAAAGCGACATTACTTTATTTTAAACAAAAAACAGTCTAAAGTTGTTTAACGCCTTTTAAAAATTTGTTCTAGATTCGCAATACCAATGTGACTCATCTGTGTGTGGACCAGGGCATAAAAGAAAACCACACAGTAACTCTTCACCCCTGTCACGGCTGGGGCCCTCAGGTAAAGACAAACACCTCTCAGCCGCACATCTCCGCAGGCCTGACCTCCACTAAACCCCGACTCACTCTACAGACTGCAGGAAACAGGTTATGACTACTGGGACTTTCTTCATGACACAGTTTTGTGTTGCGTTCATCATTGACAACCAAGCAATGAAATATCAGGGTGACTGTGTACTATTTTAGTATAGAAGTTTTCCTGTATCAATAGTAGGTTTGTTGAAGTCAGAAGATTTGACCACATATTTTGGCCACAATAAGAAATTAGAACAATTCTGACATCAGGATGAGTAAATTCTGTCATTTCAAACCTGTATGACTTTCTTTCTTCTGTAGAACACAAAAGAAGATATTTTGAAGAATGTTGGCATCTGAACAACATCACCTCCGTTGACTTCCATTGTATGGACACAAAACCCAATCCAAGTGAATGGGTGCCGCCGCTGTTTGGTTACCAACATTCTTCAAAATATCTTCTTTTGTGTTCTGCGGAATAAAGAAAGTCATACAGGTTTGAAATGATAAGAGAGTGAGTAAATGATGACAGAATTTTCATTTTTGGGTGAACTATCACTTAAACCAAGCATCACTTTGCTTTTTCATTTTATTGGCACCAAAACAAAAAAGCTTGGACTGGCTTTGAAATGTATTCCAGTCTGTTCTTTACATTAGAGACGGTATAGAAAACTTAAATATTTGCACTTTATATGCCCCAATGAAGATCTTCATGAATTTAGTCAAATATAGTTGGGTAAAAATATGAAGCAATAAATGCAATAAACATAAATTAATGCAATTTAAGCAAGCAGGGTCAGTCTGGAGGCCACAATTACAAAATCCATTCTTGACCAATTTACTAAGAGGTGCTGTATTTTGACCCAGCAAATAATTATAATAAATGATCATTATGGAAAATAGCCATAACTGCCAAAATCACTAAAACAAATATCATCAGCTTCAGATGCCAAATGGCCCTTAATTACACATTGACCCAATTACCAAATCACAGAATTAAATAAATTCACATCATTGCCTCTGTGGCCTGTTTTCTAGCTGGGCCGCTACACTAAGGAGGGTTATCTTTTCCTGGGTCCTCTGGGAAGCACTGGCGAAGACACTCGCTGTGTGGTGGATGATAAAATCAGCAGATACCCTCAGCTCCTCAACTGTGAGAAATTCTCCATTGTAAGCCAGAAAACTTGGCACTTTGCACAGGTGAGGTGGTCTCATTTTTATATAAGTGTAAAAAGTCATTTTTGTCACTAACATGATTTGATGTCTTCCCTGAAGAATGAATCGATTATCAACCGAGCGACGGGACGGTGTCTTGAGATAGTGCAAGCTAACTTCTACTTCGGATATGCTCTGGTCCTGCGCGCCTGCACTGGCCAGAGGTGGAACTTCAAGAACACACTGTATCCAGAACAAGGCCAATAAACCCGGGCTCTTCGATAAGACTGCCACATGCTGAAAGTTTGGACTCTCCAGCCTTCATCAGTGTGTAGGAACTTGATTCCAGTTTGGAGATCTTACACATGTCAACCCTTAGCCAAGGGGGTGCTAGTCATGTTTAAGTTTGTCTCAGGAGAGCATGTTTTGTATTCTATATGTTTTTGTTTGATTTATTTATGGCTCAGTCTTTTACTGAGAAACAATAGATCCAGTTTCGACTGCTGAAACCAAAATGACTATTAAAGTTGCAGGCTGATCATCAGCTACATTGCAAACAGTTACAGTTACTACACATCAATGTATACATCATTTGAGTCTATTCTTGAATTCTATATATGGAAGTTTAGTTCAATTTAGTCCTGGAAAACAAGTTCACATGGCTGTAAATGGTGTATTTTAATTTAAACTATTGTGTTTTTTCTATTCTCTTTTTAAGACTCTTAAAATCAGGTTATTGGTTTATTTCTACCCTATTTAGTTTTCTGTTTAAGGGTGCACTCAGTTATTATTGTACTGTGTTGCCAGATATTGGGAATGTAGCCCATTTATGGAAGTCGTGGCACTTGGCGGCCATGTTTGCAACGATCCGGGCAGCTATTTCAGTCATAGCAAGACCAAAATCCATCGACTTGAATAGGGGTAGACAAATATTTCTGAAATCACTGGCAAAAATCACAACTACATAGCATATTCCCAACCAACATTTAAACCTGACATCAACTGTACCATAACTTTGGTTTCTAACGTTTAAATTGCGCCACAAAAACACCTTTTTCAAAGTCGTTTCAGCTATTGCACACAGGTTGGAAAGTGCATCAGGAGCCTCCGTTCCCTCCCCATTAACAATATGTTAGTGGTGCATCTTGTTAATATCCATCTTTGATGTATCGTCACGCTAAACTTTCCGGATAGTGTTGTGAATCATTTTAAACATGGTCCATAATAGTGGAGTGCACCTTTAAATAAGTTATTTATTGCATAATTTCTCCACATCAGCTCCTCAGAAGACATTGTGATATATGCGCAGGAAGCAGCTTTATGGTAACTATGGTGACAGTAGCTACTGTTGAATGGCTCCTGTAGTCATATTGTTTAACTGAACCTCATTCTAAAGCAAGGCCAGTGTGTAGGCGAAGGAACTATGGGAAAATTATCATCAGGGATTGAACACTGTTACATAAGAACGCTGTAAATGAGTCATAAACTCTACATGTAACTACAGTTTCTTAAAATGTTTTTTTCCACACTGTCTTCCATTTCAGTATAGGGTTGATTTGAATAAAATGGTGAAGTGCAACATTGTGTCATACGTCTAATTATCTGCCGCACTTAAAATAGAAGGTATGCAAAATAAAAGATTACAGGAAAATATTTTTTTTACATCATACATGAAAAATCTGTTAGGAAAAATAACAGTAAAATTAAAGGTTTTTTTCATTATATATGAAAAATCTTTCCAAAATAAGAGTAAAATTCAGTAAAATTACAGCTTTTTACATTATACTGTACCTCAAAGATCTGTAAAAAAATAATAGTTCAATTCTGTAAAATACAGGTTTTTACAGTGTACAGTATATAAACTGTTATTTTACAGCATTACCTGAGAAATCATGTCAAGTGTACCATTAAAACCATTACAAAAATTATTTTGAAGTTTGTTTTGGGTCTTATTTCAATAGGATTTAACAGTGATCTGTTGGTTCCCATATGCCAAAAACCCACACAATATTCGGTAAAAAAACTGAAATTTCCTGTCACCTGGAGCGACCAGCGGTCTCTTTCTGTAATTGTATTTTTTTTACCGTATTTCAAAAATACATACAAAACAGTATAATTCAGTTTTCTTACATTTTACGTGGAAAATCACATGAAAGTTTTTTGTTTTTTTTACAGTAACATTACCAATATACACCCACAGAGACCATTAGTTTCCAATAAACACAATTCCCCATTATAATCAGTAAATCTATAAGAATGTCTGTGGTGGTTTTATCGTTGTTGTTTTTTGCAGGGCAATAAAATCTTAACGTGTCGAAAGGTTGATTATTTACAAAGACAACAGTCTGAAGTGCGATCTGAACCCAGCAGCAGTGCTCCCTTACACAAAAATAATTTCCTTCAGCGATGGTAAGGCAGTTCCAACTTAAAAGCCCATCATCTGTGCATACTAATAACCCTGTGAGCTCTTCTCAGCACTGTAGCAAACCTCTCCTGCTGTGAAGCTTCAGGCTCCGAATGACTGACAACTCCCAGCCATGCACACTGCGCCACATGTTTGAGGCTTGATAAAAATTCAGTTGCTCTTTATTATGCGTTTAAATCCCAGGAATTAGGGCAACTATTCTTTTTTATCTTTCCCTTTAAACGCAACTCTGGCAGTTCAGCTGTGCAGATCTCCTTGCGGGGCTTCTTTGTTGTGGAGGCATTTGGTATTTTTTTTAATGTTATGCTGAGCTGTGAATCATTTAGTAATGGTGATGCTTTATAACTCTACAATTCACTTTATGACTTTGGAGTTCATTATGACAAGAGATAAAAAAATGTAGATTCACACCTCCACTCTACAACACAGTTATATTCATGCTCTTTAAAGAAGAAGAAGAAGAAGAAGAAGAAAGAAGGCTTTATTGCCAAGTATGTTTACACACACGAGGAATTTGACTTGGTGACAGGAGCTTAGTGCAGAAGAAAGTGTACATAGTGCAAATATACATTAAGATAGAAAAAATTTGAAATTAAATAAAACCAATAATGCACTGAAAGTGAAAAAATATAGACAAAAAACAACATACACGTAAAAAATATTAAAGAGTGTACAGATGTGTTATTTACAGATTTAATCTATTGTTTCGTACAATGTAGTTTCCAGATGCTATGTGCAATGTGATGGACAGTGTGTAGAAAGAGCTTTTAATTATTCAGACAGTTATGGATGAGCACAGGACAGACTCGATGATGGTCGAGTAGAACTGTGTGAGCAGCTCATGTGGCATGTTGAATTTCATCAGCTGGCGAAGTAAGTATAAGCTCTGCTGGGCTTTTTTAGTGATGGAGTCTATGTGAGTGTCCCACTTCAGGTCCTGAAAGATGGTAGTGCCCAGGAACCTGAATGACATAATGCAGCCAGAGTTTAAAGGGGAACTCTGACTAAAATGAAAATTCTGCCATTAATAACTCACCCTCAAGTAGTTAACATCCATCGGACCTCCGTTTCTCCCCAGAATGCAAATAAAGGTAGTTTTGGAAGCTTTATTTCTAGATCCTCCATAGATTGCAACGTAACCCAACTTCAAAGCTCTGAAAGTGCGTAAAGACATTGTAAAATAGTCCACGCGACTCCGGTGGTTCAGTATTAATTTATATAATGTGACGTGGATAGATTTTGTCGGCAAACAAACAAAACTAACGACAACATTCTAAAACTGCCTGATCTGAGTGTTAGTTTCTAGCGCGCGATACATTGCCAAATTTGTTAATTTAATTAATGTTCATTTTTATTTGTAGAAGTTCCATTTGTTATTAAAGTTCTCAACTCTTTTTTGTAAATGTGACAATTTTGTATTTATCCTTTCAAAGATATTTAACAGTGGGCTTTACAGAAAGTTAAAATTGTAACTTCTCACAGCCTGCAAAAAATGGTAACCACAAATCTAAAAATCTCACAAACTTCTAAATCTTAAAGATAAATGAACATTAAACACTAACAAGGGTTTCTCTTTACTGAAAAACACATAACTTAACACCTATGAAAATAACTTTCAAAATGCAGTTTTACTCGTAGCATGCTGGGAACTGTAAATCCTCGACTATGTTGTGACACATTTGAAGAAATGTGTTGCAATAACTTTAAAAATGGACAATAACACAGCACAGTAAAATATGTTATATTTTGGGCATGAAATCAACCAAGAGGCAAAAATTATTACAAAAGTTCTTTATTGCATAAACTCTATGCATTTGTTCTGTACATATTTGAATATAATAAAATCATCTATAGCAGCTTGCAACAAGCCCAGTCTTAACTACTGTCTATATAGATAAATTGTCTGCATGCAAAGTGTACAGATCTATTTTTGAATATTTTGTCTATTTATAAGTGAATATTCATAGTAAATATAATACAGAAGAATATCATACAGTTCAAACATCATCACCATATTACTCTTGATTTTCATCCCCCATCGTCTCCATTGTAAAAACATCCCAGTTTAGATCTATACACTATACTTTAAATCTGATTTCATCAGGGGCAAATATATCTTGAAGCAATATTACTGTCCCATTTATCAAAATGTTAAGGTTCCTTACCGTCCCACCCATCCCACTTTACAAATCACATTCACCACATTATTGTGATGATCCAAATCATCTAAATATGCAAACACATACTATATTTTATTACTTTGTCAGCCCATCCAGGTCATTTATATATTTGAATGCTACAAGCTAATGTTACATTCAGAATCAGAGATTGACAATACAAATACAAACACACACACACACACACATACAGTGAATGAATAAATCCACTTAAACTTTAACCACCAGGTGTCACTGTTGTACCAGAATCCACATACAGTGCGAACAAGGGGTTTGGCTGAAATGTAACTGTTTTCATTTAATAGTAGTGTATGCACCTTCAGTACATCTGTGCAGACTAATATGGCTTTAGTCAATGGTCTCGAGGAGGGGGGGGGGGGCTGAGAGCTGGCAGACATGTATTGATTTCTCAGCCACCCCCCTTACAGCCCCAAAAAGATCTGTGCAGATTGTACCAGTTAAAACTATCATGCACAAACCGAGTTAATCCTACACACGTGTGAAGGTCTATTTACAGAGATCTAATTTGTCATGCATAATAAAGAAGAAGCAGACTTTACGGTGAAGAACATACCAGTGTGTTTTCTACAGGTGTCAAGAGGAGACATGAAACATAAAGACTGTGTCAGGCACAGTTTCTGCCATCAACATAAGCAATACAGTCAATTTCCTATTTCAATCTGTTTTGTTGAACAATCATTTCTGTGTCTGTATACATCAACTAAAACATCAACAATGCAATGCTACGGTGGAGTTTATGTAGACATGGGAGATAAAATAAAAATGTAAACTCTGCATAAAACCATCAGCTATTAATACAACCCTTTAAAAGAAAGCTTCTTCGAAAAGAAGACTGACATAAAAATGTACTGTATGTTATTAATCAAAAGATTATTCCTAAGCATGTGCGAATGGAGATAGGGTTAACTTGAAGAGTGCAATATGAAGGATGACGGAACAGCACTGGATCCAAACATCACCATTAGAGAGTCACCGTGAACCTTTCAGTATTGAAATAAGAAACTGTAAATGGACATCTCAAAAGGTATTACGGCAAACAAATTAAAGAAAAAGTTCACTCCAAATTGGAAACTCAGTTCATGGGAACTGATTCATTGATTCAAAGAGGTTGAAGACGGGTTCACAATCAGACATGATTAGCTTCAACACTGTTACAAATTGTCCATTTCAACTATAAAACTTCAGTTGAAAAGCTGCTTTAAATTTTTAAGTTAAATCTAATGGGCTTTACAAGTCATTTGAATTTGAACAATATTAAACTAAAAATCTAGTTTAAACTTCCTTTTACAGGGTAAGTTATGTGGGGAAAAAATATTTTCAAAGTATGTTTAATATCATTTAAATTCAAATGACTTGTAAAGCCAATTAAATTAAACTTTTTTTATTTAAGGGAGCTTTGAACTAAAGCTTTATAGTGGAAATAGACTAAATAGATTTAATTGAGAAAAGGAGACCAAGTAAATGACAAACTGAATTTTTAACGGTTTCTCACACAAAGTCATTGTATGACCTCTGAAGATGCCATGCACAGATTTTATGGACCACATTAATGAGACTTTCAGTGTTTTTGATAAAATCTTAAAGCTCTTCGCTATAAAAAATAACTTAAAATGTTTTGTTCAAAAGCTGCCTTAAGTTGTTAAGTTAAATTGAAATTGGCTATCAATTTAAATGATATTAAACTGACATAAAATCTAGTTACATTTTATACAATTTATGAAATGAAATTGAAATTGGTTGGATATATGGAACTACATTTTTAAGTGAGTTTAATGTCATTTGAATCTAAATGAATTAAATTGAATTAGATGTAAATTTAAGGCAGCTTTGAGTTGAATATTCTTGTAGTCCCTATTACTTGTAATTGAATGGTAAAAAATTACTGATACTTTGGCATTTTTTTTCGTGTTCCACGTAAGAAAGTCTTGCCGGTTTAGAATGAAATAACAACTAAATGATGAAGACTAAATTCCCAATTTAGGAACTATTTCTTTGTGTGCCCAGAAGTATCAAACCTTAAACAACAATCTCATCCCTGACTCATTTCAAACCCGGTGTAGAAAAAGCATTAGACAGAGAATATGGATCCAATGTTTTTCCTCTCACAATACATTCGAATTGATTCAAATCTATGAGTCAAGCTAATAGATTTTTGGAGCTGACAAATATGGATTTAATTATGGACTACATAGAGCACTCTCTCCCCAACCTCCCACAGTCTCCGGAGCCTGAACGCGCTCTGGCGAGAGCAGACCAAAATAGTCTCCAGAGTGGATGCTGCAACTCCCCTTCGCAAAGGTGTAATGAGTTGCCAATTACTTTTGCTTTCCTACCTCGCCAGCAGGCCCGAGCACAGTCGCACAGCTCATCAGCGTATCCCCGCTGAAATCTGGAGCCACGGAGGAGACGGCGACGCAGAAGAGGTGCTTATGAACTCCTGCATGTTATTGCATTTGGGAACAGAGGTGTCACAAAACGCATAAAGTCAGCCCTTTAAATCCCTGCCAGAAAGACGAGGCCCTGCAAAACATGCTGGCGTCTACACTTCCTCTGTCACTTTCTGTGTCAGATGGTCCTTGTGGAAAAGTAACGGGAGAATAAAAAATAAAAATTGAATAAAAAGCTCCTCTTTTCAGCAGTGAGGTGTTTGGTTTCAATACTCAAGTGTCCTTGGTTTTTGTTTCGATAGTTTTAGGAAATGACTTCATCGACAGACATGCACATGCAGGCTCCGCCCCGCTCACAGTGGTGTCGCTACTCCATGCCATTGCGCAGCATCTGATTGGCCGCGATGAGCATGACACTGATGATGAAGGCCATGGCGAAAGCGCAGATGAGGCTCTTGCGCACGCACGTCTGCCGATTCTTCTTTTTGGGATGAACTAAACAGAAGAGACAAACAGAGTTAGTTGAGTGAGCGCATGAATACAAACTACAGGATAAAGAACAAAGAGCACATATTATTTGGGATTCAGAAGAAGGCAAAGAAACAGCGGGTTATTAGCATTAGTGTGCGGCACCCCCTCTGCATTTGCTTTTGAAGGCAAGGCAAGTTTATTTATATAGCACATTTCATACACAATGGTAATTCAAAGTGCTTTACATAAAAAGAAATACAATAATCATCTTAAATAATCACAATAATGAAACAAGGAATTTATAAACCTTTAAAATTATACAAAAAAAATGATTTAAAGTTAATTCAAACAGTTCAGAATAAACTGATTATACATGAAATATAGTGCAGCCAGTTCGGACAAGGCACAGAGCTCATTCAGTAAATGCATAGCTAAAAAGATGAGTTTTGAGTCTGCATTTAAATCTTGACAATTTGCACATCTGATCTCTTCTGGAAGCTGATTCCAGCTACGGGCAGCATAAAGCTAAAAGCAGATACCCCTTGTTTAGAGCGAACCCTTGGTATATCTATCTGACTAGTTCCTAATGATCTAAAGGGTCTGTTAGGTTTGAAGTTTGATGTAATATCCTGTTCTGGTTTCCTTTGATGTTTACTGAGGAAGGGTTCATCCAAAACTTAAACTTCTCTCAAAATGTACTTATCATGGATATCATGTCTTCTATTCTTCAGTCAAACATAAATCATTTTATATGAAAATGCATTCATTTTAATTTCTTACAGAACTCAACATGTTGAAACCAACCCGATCTCACAGGAATTCTTAACTTTTTAACAAAGTGGCTAATTCGTATGTATTTGTTAGATGCAAAAAGACTGGTGAAGGGCTGATGTGTATTTGTAGGCCAAGCCGGAAGTAAGATTCGGACTGGCACCCTCAACCGAAAGCCTATACATAGACTTTTTGAAAGATCGCAAAAAATAAGCTCTGTGATTTACAAAAGTTTATGATACTTACACGTTTTGTCTATCAAGGTCATCTTTCCATACCAACACAATATTTGCCGAAATACATCAGTACAAAAATAAAACTAAGTAAAAAGCTAACATGAGGCTAAACAGACACTAAGGTTGCTCGATTTCAATGTCACCAACACAAGCCTCTGACTGTCATGATCCTGCCCTCTTTGTAGTTGTTTTTCTAGTTCAGGCTGACAGGATCATGACAGCCCCATGTCTTTTGTCTTAGCCCCGCCCCCTTTATCCCTGTCTTGTCCTGATGCCCCTGGCTTTGCTAAGTTAAGTTAAGTTAAGTTAAGTTAAGTTAAGTTAAGTTAAGTTAACTTGAGTCAACTTGAGTCTTGAGTCTTGAGTCTTGAGTCATACCATTTTGTTCTTGTTTTCTCCTAGAGGGATTTTGAGTTCTGTTTTGTCCATGTTAAATAAATATATTTTAGCAACTTGTTAGCAACCGCCGTGTTTAAGACACAATAAAGCTTTAAGAAATCACGAGTGGGTTATAACTGTTGTGTTTTATCGTACAGATTACAACGTGAAAATATTTAGAGGTTCGATTAACCACAGACATTCAACAAAAAGCCCTTTCAAAAAGCTGAAAGTGCTAAAATGTTAACTCACATTACATGTCATTAACATTCATCTTTACATACAAAAATACATCATCTCTGCGGTACTCTATTCAAAAACGTACAATAATTAGACACTTAAACCCCTCCCCTAAACCCACCTCTAGACATATTGTTACTGGCACAAAAGCAAATTGTACTCAAACGTACGAATAAGGTCGTACAAATTCATACACATTAGCCTCCTTTGGATCAATAAACTTATTCTTAAGGGAAAACAATAAGTTGTATAAGTTGTATAAGTCATATTTTGAGCTTATTTTGCAAAATTGAAACCTAATTCAATACTAAAACACATTGTGCTGAAATCAAGTATGGCAGCATGTCGATCATTTTAAGAAAGTCACATACACCTGGTATGGCATGAGAGTGAATAACTTTGAATTGAAAACCAATTTTGATTTTTGGGTGAACTGTTTCTTTAAGGCCTTTGTAATTGATTGTAGCCGAACAGCACCAGACAACACCAAGTACCCAACAGCCTGAACCCAGCATGAAAACGGATGTTGGTCTAAAGTGCTTCCTCTGAGAAATGGTCCTTGATTAGCATGCATCCTAATCTGAACACATGAACCCATTTTCTCCTTACGGCTGAGCTGAACGTGTAGGTGTTGATTTGCATTCTAGCTGACTGCCTTTCATCTGACAATCTGACCTGTCTAAATAAAGAACCGTGTTTCTTTGCAGCTGCGAGATGGAGAGGCGTTTGGCTCAAACGGATGGCAGAAATCAGGTCCCCCTGAGCACATGTGGCGGCTCTGCTCGGGGCTTCAGGAGATGCAGGGGTGGCAGTGGGGTCTGGGCTGAGAATAGAGGCAGTTGTTGGCGCTTTTGGAACACACAGCGAGACAGATTGCGTGCCAGCCTCACCCCGTGATATCATTTTCCTCTCCAGTCCGTGTTCCGACAAAGCGCTAGTCAGCAAGTCCCGCCCCCTGCAGCCAATCGGTGGCCTGGTTACGGCAGAATGGAGGCACGGTAATGAGCAAACGTATTGTGTGTGTGATATTGCTCACATGAAGACAAAATCAAGATAATATTTCTTTAAAGGGATAGTTCACCCAAAAATAAGAAATGCTTTCATCCATCTATTCACCTTCATGAGATTCCAAACCTGTATGACTTTCTTTCTTCTGCGGAACACAAAAGAAGATATTTTGAAGAATGTTGGTAATCAAACAACATTGAACCCCATTGACTTCCATTGTATGGACACAAAAGACATTTCTCAAAATATCTTCTTTTTGTTTCACAGATGAAAGTCACATACAGGTTTTGAATGACGTGAGGATAAATAAATGATGACAGAGGTCTTTTCTTTAAAAAGTAATGAGATAACACTGAAACCAAATTGCGATGTCTTCTGTTTCTCAGACTTTTTCCTGATGTTAAAAGGTCCTGTTGTCTCGTGTATCCTGCAGAATGTCATGAGCAATCTTAACAATTTCACAAACTCAGATTTGATGACACAAACATCTGCGAACAAATGAAAAAGCAACTTCTGAGCAAATGTTTCTCCAGGCAATGAGAACTTTAGTTTTTGCTACGCTCAAGTAGATAAAAGTCAGGATAAAAACCACCGCAGCCACCCTCTATAAAACATACACAAGCGTCACTATGTTGAAGTCTGTCATTTCTGCACCATTAACATTGCGTAGATTTCACGGAAACATTCCCGCCTTCTGTCATTGGCTGTACAAACAGATTGTCCCGCCTCCAAACTCCTTGGCTAAGCATTTATTAAAAAACATAACATTGTTCTGTCATAAAGCCACAGTATTAACACTTTTCAGGGTAATCAACCAACAAATAATTTATTTATAGCTGTCTCTGCATATTAAGCTAAGAGTCGTACAGCTTTTGTGTTAAAGAGAATCTGTTTTATCCGTGTCTCTGAAACATTCTCAGCATCTCGTCTGTTGTCAACAGCTAATCTCGGCCCAGGTGCCGTTGTGAATCATTCATAAAGACAGAGTGTGGATGAGTATTGCTTTAGTGCTGTGGACATCTGTTACTGCTGGTAGTTCAGGGAGTTACATGGTCAATACAAGTCATGCACTTGACCCCTTCAGCCGAATCTATGGTAAAAATACAAATGCATTCTGCAACATCTGCTGGAGTCTTCATCTCATGTAAATATGTCAAAAAAGATTCATTTGTCAAATCATTGTGGCACCGCTGTTGGTGTATGTTGGTTGAATGTTGAACTGGATCATTGGAATTCAAGTATTCAGTTATTTTTAAAATTTCTGCTTTAAAGTTGCACTCCATATTTTTTATCATACAGTATTTCACTAGTTAGATAATTTTGCATAATGTTAGTTTGATGTCATTCATAACTTCAATGCACATGAAGGGTGCAAAGTAGCTTGCAGTTTAGTTTTTTTGCAGGGACGGCGATAGAGAGGCAAATGCTATGGATTGCAGCTTTAAGCTAGTTTAAAAATACTCATATCAAGTATTTATAAAGCTCTAAAACATTTACAAAAGTAATTAAATGGACCTAATTGTATCACAATAACATTTAAACAAACTGTTTTAGCTCCACATCCTAGGGTTTAACGTGTTGTTTTAAGTTGTGCTAACCCCCAACGACTAAGGGCCCTATCGTACACCCGACGCAAGGCACGGCGCAAGTGTTTTTGCTAGTTTCAGCCCGGCGTAGTTCTCGTTTTCCCGTCCTGCGCCGCGTTGTTTAAATAGCAAAGGCATTTTCGACCATTTGTGCGCCCATGGGCGTTCTGTCTAAAAAAGAGGTGTGTTCAGGCACATTGTTAGCGTGTTGCTATTTTGAGGAACTGAAAATAGACTGCGCCATAGACCAACCCAATGTTTTTGGGTTATTTTAAGAGCGCGTTAGTAATATGCGTAAAAAAATTCTACAACTGGCCTCTCCCTCAAGTTTACCAGGAAAGCCCTCTAACGTCCTAACGTGGTGCAGCATATGCTTGTGTAAGCTGTGCTGACCCTATAATTGCAATACAAACACCCACTCCTGAATGTCCTAATGAACTCCCCGCTTAAAAAACAGCATTTTCAATGCTCTCCTCTGATTGCAATAACAGAATGAGCCTCCAAATATTCATCTTTTAATTGCACCTGATGTCTTGAGGTTTTGAATATCAGATGAATGGGCATCAGCTCTTCTCTCGATTACCGTGAGGAATGCTGGTGATATTTATCACAGGATGAGATGAGAAAATGAGTCCACAGAGGCTCAGTGAAGGAGGCATTATCATAGATTATTTGCATGAGAAAAGAACATTAAAAGTGGTAAAGTACTGCATAGTCCAAAAACTGAAAGATCTGAAAACTGAACTGAAAAGATGAAAGATCTTAATTCTAGCAAATAGAATTGTTTTCTGTTTGTTTATCCTCTTATGTAGTAATATTTTGAAACCATTCCCCTAACTATATCTTCATAAGCTTTGAATGTTAAAAATGTTCATAATTTTAAATTATTCTCAAAGCTGAGCTTTATACCCTGAGTATTACCATTATGTGAAATGAATAGAAAGTGTTAAATACATTTTATGTTCATAAATATTTGGGGGGGCAAAGGCCTCACTGTCACATTTTTAAAGCTTTTAGGTTACTTTATAATGCTATGCATTGTATTTGTTCATTGTTTATTGACAAACCTTTTCAGTAAATCCACTTGTCATTCAATAAATCCGATAACTATAAATAATAAATGATTATAAATTATTTTAATGTGATTATATCACATTAAACTTACCAATATATACAATAGTCCTACACAGCACAATGGATGACAGTGAGTGCATATTTTTATTGAAAAAAAATCAATAAATGAATATTTTACTATGACTAATGTCAGATTCAACTGATTTCTGTTTCCACTCACCTCCCTCAAACTCCATCTGACAGTTCCCAGAGTTCTCGTTCAAGCTCTCCTCCTCATTGATGATGATGTTCTCGATGTCCTTCATCGTCAGATGGTCTTGGAAGGCATGAAACAGGATGTGCTTGAGCTCCTCCAGCGTTATTCGCTGCATGTCAAACTACAGAGAAGAGGAATAACACCACAGGACTTACTCGTCCACACCTCAACTCTTCAAAAACTCACACGCCAGCTTTTTCAGACTAATACATTAAACATATACATTTATGCATTTATCCACAGCACCTTACAAATACAGCATAAATCAAATGACCTTGGCATGGCTAGCAACACCCTGTTGAAAAAAGCAGCATTTGCTGGTTTGGTATGTTTTGATGTTGGTTTGCTGGTTTGTGCTGGTTTAAGCTGGTCCTTAGTTCAAGTTCAAGTTAATTTTATTTGTATAGCACATTTACAACAGCCAGCAGGCTGACCAAAGTGCTTTACAGGAGAAAACATTTATTCTACATATACGAAAACAGACCATGCACAAATTTAACACAACCCTATTGGCAGTATCATTGTAGTCAACAGTTTAAAACAACCTGATTAAAAACTTTAAATGGCCAAATCACAATAGTCAATACACTAAGAAAAATAGATATGTTTTTAGCCGAGACTTAAAAACAGACAGAGAAGGGGCTGTTCTAATCTCTAGAGGAAGGGCATTCCAGAGTCGAGGCCCTGCCACTGCAAATGCACGTTCACCTCGACGCTTAAGCCTAACGCGAGGGACTACCAACAATGCCAGGTCACAGGATCGTAGGCTTTTGGATGGGGTGTATAGATGAAGAAGTTCAGAGAGGTAGACAGGGGCTATGTTGTATAGGGATTTATAGACAAAGAGGAGAATTTTAAAGTCTACTCTCTGACAAACCGGCAACCAGTGTAGGGATTTAAGAACTGGAGTAATGTGTTCATGTTTACGACACTTTAAAAGGAGTCTGAGCGCAGCGTTTTGCACAAGCTGAAGACGCGCAATTTGACGCTTAGATATACCGCAGTATAAAGAATTGCAGTAATCTAAACGAGACGTAACAAAAGCGTGGACAGCCATTTCTAGGGTTTTGGGTGTGAGAAAATATTTGATTTTGGACAGTAAGCGGAGCTGATAGAAACTGGATCCAATAACAGAAGAGATATGTTTATCAAATTTGAAATGCTGGTCAACAAGAACTCCTAGGTTGCGTATCTGTGAGGATCTAAAAACAGACAAGCTTTCTAAGTCAAGGCTAATACCCTTAGTGCTCTCATTGGAACCGAAAACAATTACCTCGGTCTTGTCTTCATTTAAGAAGAGGAAATTTTGGGCTAGCCATGATTTAACCTCCTCTAAACATTTTGCAAGAGAAGTAATCGCAGTGAAATTGTTTCTTTTAATTGGTAGATAGATTTGAGTATCATCTGCGTAAAAATGAAATGACACGCCATGATTACGTAGAATAGAGCCCAGAGGTAGCATGTAAAGAGAAAATAGAGAGGGAGCTAAAATCGAGCCTTGTGGAAGGCCACAGGTCAGGGGTGCAGGAGAAGAGGTAAAGTTTCCCAACTTCACTAAAAACTTTCTATCAGACAGGTATGACTGAAACCATCTCAGAATGTTAGCTCTTAGACCTACCCAAGATTCCAATCTTGATATTAGTGTGGAGTGGTCTATGGTATCGAAGGCGGATGATAAATCTAAAAGAATTAGAACCACAGAGTCTCCGGAATCAGTAGAGAAGTAAATATCATTTAACACTCTCAAAAGAGCGGACTCAGTGCTGTGAGCAGACTTAAAACCAGATTGAAAAACCTCATAAATACAGTTTCTTGACAGAAAACATTGAAGTTGATTCAGCACAATTTTCTCCAATACCTTTGAAATGAAGGGCAAGACCGATATTGGCCGAAATTATTTAGGTCAGAGGAATCTAGTGATGGCTTCTTGAGAAGGGGAGTGACCGTAGCGACTTTAAGATAAGCAGGAACAGAGCCAGTTTGGACACATATATTAATAAGAGACACCAGACCTGGCCCAATCGAATTCATAATTAATTATAAATTAGAACAGAAAGAAGGTTTAAGCTTGCTAATCACCTCCTTCAATTCCTGGAGACTGATAGGTTCAAAAGCATTTAAAACGGCTGAAGCAGATGACACGATTGGGGACACAGTTAAAGTGGGGCAGACACTAAGTCTTAAGTTAGTAATTTTTTCACTAAAATATATTGAGAAACAGAGGCAACAGGCAAAGTGTTAACAGAAGGATTTGTAACAGATTGAATAAGCTGGTTAAAGCAGGTCAAACCAGCATCAAAACATACCTAACCCAGCATATGCTGTTTTTTTCAACAGGGCAAGCTCAACTAGCCTTTTTACGTTTCATTTTCGATCTTTGGAACTGAATATTAGACAGAAACACAAAGTCAATACAGGCAAGAAGAAGAGACAATAAGTCACCTTCGCTTTTCAACAAGACATTCATCAATACAATTAACTGCAAGAAATTTTAATGACATTGATGGAAACCTTAACTCATGTTCGGTATTGAAAGCTGATTTTTATTACTCGTGTCCAGAGGGCATTTATGTAATCTACCCTTTTAATTATCCAGGCAACATTAGTGCGGCAGATTGATTTTCCTGAAAGACGTAGATGAAACTTTGCCGCAGCAGCTTCATGCTTTATTTGCGAGCCGTCATTAGGTACACTGGGGAGAAGCGTGATACATTATTTTAATACACTACTAAATCATAAAAAAATTCTGAAAATACTCTGGTGATATCAGGCAGGCAAAATTTGGCTGGTTAGCATGGTCCAGTAGACCACGCTGGTAGATGCCAAAAAGCAAAACCTTTTGCCATAGATACCGTTCACAAATAAAGTGTATATTTTGACTAAATAAGATGCTTTGTAAGCAATATACAAATAGCAAATCTTTCTGTATTTCAATTCCAATGTTAATGGGACCATGTACAGCCATGGAAAAAGTTAGAGACCACTCCAGTTTAAATCTGAATTGTACTGTGGCAAATCCAGTCCGGTGTCTGTTGAATTTCAGAAATGCCATAAAGACACCCAACAGCACTGTGAAAGACAGAATGCAAAGACGCATAAAAGTTGTAAACAAATTCAGGCTTGTTCAACCTGATCTTTTTCGTATGAGTATATACATTGTGAATCGTACAAAAATGTATGATTACTAGAAAAAAAGCAATACTGAAGCCCCGCCCCTAAAAACTGTGCGACATACAAATGAGGCATAACAATGGAAGCATTCCGTGCAACAAAAGGGCAGCAGTGCATAGGTGCTATAGAATTGGTCTCCGTTAGCCTAATACAGTGCACAAAGCTATATCAACACATTCATATAGACAATCCATATAGACACATATACTGTGGTAAATTTCGTTGCCTTTATTTTTATGCACTAAACTATTACAACTATTATTATCAGATACTATGTACTGTAAGGTACCTCAAAAGATAATGTTGGTTGTGATTAAATACAAAATGGAAACCAGTAACCGACTGTGACAGGAAACTGCAGTTCTGGTGTTGTGAAGAAAGACATTTTACAAAACCTAAACAAATATCGACCAAAAAGAGCCCAAAACAGTTGAGAACTCCTTCAGTACTGCTTTTTCAGAATAAGTCCCATATTTATTATTCCATAATTTTGAGTTATGAGTTTACAGTTTTGTTGTGTAAAAAAAATATTAAAAAGGAGATCACTCAAAACATTTAAATGGTACTATATACTATACTTTGTGTCTTTTTTATTTCTGATCCTGTGTTATGGCCTTCTGGGTGGTTTGAGGTTGGTAGGTTATTCCGAACACCATCAAATCTCCTGAGCTGTAGAAAAAGTTCTTCCTAATAAAATTTTCTTCGGAGCAAGTCTGATCGCTTAAAAAGAAGGCACACATTTTTCCACGAGAAGCTGCACAGTTTAAGCTATCGTTCATGCTTACAACACAAACAATGTTTTGACTGAAAAATAACATAAAATTTGACAGATTTCAGGCTAAGATATCCCAGCTACAGAAGCCGGACTTTCGGGAGGAAAGGAGTGGGCACTAACAACATTGATGTGACCCTCGGACAACCGCAGCCAAAGAGACGCAGTCACCCGAGGGCATTAGATCCATCTGTTTTCGGGCATAAGAGTGGGCAGCAGATCAGCTCATTAAGAGCCCTCCTGCAAGATAACAAAACCCATTTACTTTTCTTTCTAACACGTTTTTCTTTCCGGTGACTCTCAGACTATTTATATATCTGTAATGGTGGCCGGAAGGACCTTTAAGGGTGGCTGTGCGGGAGACAAAGAGTAATCTTTGTCTGGTCTGTGTGTATGGACTTGTTTTTATATCCCGGTGGGGACCTAAACCTGAATGCACACCAAATCATGGGGACTTGTGTCACCTTGGGGACCACAATTGAGGTCCCCCATGGGCAGAAAAGCTCATAAATCATACAGAATAATTTTTTTTTTTCTAAAAATGCAAAATGTTTTCTATGATCTTTATGTTTAGGGGGGTAGGGGATCAAATGTACAGTTTGTTGTACAGTATAAAAATCATTACGCCTATGGACTGTCCCCACGGAGATAATAATCCAGACCCGTGTGTGTGTGTGTAATGGGAATTATGGTATCCACTGACCCATAGTCTTACCTGGGCTCTTTGTTTTGTACAGTAAGGATTGCAGGTCAGGCAAACTTTTAATGGCCTTGCAATATAATTGACTCATATAGTACTAACTTTGAACACATAAAAGATAAATAGACGGATAGATAAAATCTAAGTACTAAATTCTGCCAAACTATACAGCCACACCAGAGTCCGTCTTCATTTGTAAGGGACTCATGATAACCTTGTCTGACCGCTCAACCATTTCATTTCCACACATCTCACTTCAGGGAACATCAGTGAAATATTATTCCGATCACATCCAAAAGCCCAAGAGCATTTCTGCACATATAATGAAGAGAAAGAACACTTTGTGTCCAGGCTGTAACCTGGTTAACATCTGTCCTGCTGAGACGTCAACATCTCTGCCCTTGTACATCACACGCTTGTCTGTGAAAGGCACAGGGCAGCTGCCCTCTTTGATAGCACAAGGGTAAAACTATGCTTTGTCATTCCAAGCTTTGTTAGATATCATATCACTGCAGAGCCCCAGATGGTATCTGCAAACTTATTTTATTATCTGTGATGGTTTTGGGGGGCAATTTTCTTGTTCTGCAGCTGGAGTATGGTGCTGGCAATGCCAATATCACGGGTTTAATGGACAGAGAATAAACAAACTAATATACACACACACACACACACACATACAGTATACTGTAATGTATACCATATATAACATATATATTTTTGTGTACGTGTAGTTTAATGAAGCTGATAGCACTACAATGTGTGAACCATACGTGTCTGATAAGGTTAGACCCTTTTGTGACAAGTATACTACCAGTCATTATTTATTTAATTATGTTTGGTTGAAAATGTAGACCCTAGAAAGTTTTCTGTGATGATAGAAAGAAAATTAGGGAATAAAAACTATAATTTGTCTGTAATTTGACTTAATAAAGTTGTAAATGCATAATATTTTCTGAAGACAAAATAATATCTGATGCAGGTTTTGTCTCACAACTATTATCTTGCTCTTATGATGTTTGTTTATAGTACAAAACAAGACAAGAAATACATTTATTTGTTCAGTATTTTGCAGTAAGTTAAAGTTAAATTCTTTTAAACTAACATAACAATGACACTTTTAGTCAGTACAGAAAGTAAAAATCTCTGTTGTAAAGCATACCGCGGCAGCTCTTTTTGCATTATTCCTTCAACGACAGTGTTTAAAATGAGAGTCAATGAAGGATAATTACCCATGAGTCATTGTACCTGCATAAAGTAAATGTATCCAGATATATTTATAGAACGGGACCACTTTATCTTATGCAAGGAGCTTTCAAAGCACACACTCTCCATAAATGCACAAGAGTTATGAGCTGTTATGAGGTTGGTCACATGGTCCTTATTTTTATAAAACAGTATTCATCTCTAACGTATGCAGTTTCTCTAGTGGGCAAATTTCTTGTGATATTTCAGGTTTCCTACAACCACAGGCTACTGATATAAAAGCGTTCATGTGAATATTAGCATGTGGTAAGTTTGGCAACACTTCAGCGCAGTTTCGATAGATTGATGAGTTTCAGGCCATGCATATTTCCCAAAAGATGACAGAAGAAAGATATGACCTCATATAGCGTGTACACTGTTCTGCGATAAATGTGCCTAAAGCACACATTAGTCAAGACCTATCCCATAATCCCTCCTTCAGCCGGAAGCTTTCACTCTGTCTACACAGACAGCGTTTCGATGATCGATGCAGTGTGGAAATCCACAGGAGAGATGGTTTACATAAATGATGGAAAACACGACAAAAATGTCACATTAAAGGATCTACAGATGTATTTATCCAGATTCAATCTGATTCTCCTTTTGCACTCTTTTCCCATCTTCTTCAATCCGCAGATATCCAGCACATGTCCGGCACGATTCATCGCGCCACGTGAGTCTGTGCTTACCAGAATGCAAATTATTCTGACCTTTACTGTCTGAAATGAAAAGCGCTACTGAATGCAGAAGGTTTCTTTATGGCCCGAAGCTCCTCCTACAAAGGAACATACTGTGTGTAGAAATTGATTCATCATCAACTTATTCGCTTGCATTATGTAAGCTGTCAGTAAACCCATGATGGAGAAAAAAGGCTTTATGTCGCAACTGCAATACAAGACACTTAAAAGCCAGATCAAGGCTCTGTGGCGTTATTTCTTTGAAAGCTGTGCAATGATTCAGACTCTTTCAGAGTAGTTATGATCTGAAATACGGCTCTCAAAATTGCAAGCCAAAGAAAAGAAATAAGAAATTTCAATTGTTTCTCCTATAGCAATGAGAGTAAATGGAGAGGCTCATCCCTTACTCAAAGAAAATAAATGTTCCTATATAATAACTGTCAGTATATTAAATCATTTATATATATTTTTTTTAAATATACAGACACGGAAAATATTATGAGACCATTCCAAATGTTTATTTAATAAGCATTTCTAGATGTGTTGTGGTCATTCGAGTCCAGTGTTTGTTAAATTTCAACAAAATCAAACACCAGCAGTGACAAAGTCACCAACAGCAATGTGAGAGACTGACAGCATGACAACATGAAAACTGTAACCTATAATACTCATAAAATAAATTTATTTATTTGCAGTATTTGGGGTTTCAAAAAATACAGAGCATCTAGTTATTTTGACATGTTTCTCCAGTTTTCATTTGTGAAAATAAATGCAAATAGAAACAATAATTTTATTTGAAATTTGAGAGAAATATTGTTAGTAGTATTGTTACAGAATGTGGAACTACAAAAATCATTTTACCTAAACACATACCTATAGTAAATTAAGAAACACTCAAAATAATCTGAAATGATCTTTAAAAGACCCCCCTCATGATTGTAAAGTGCTTTGGGTGTACAGCAATACACAATAAAGCGCTATATAAATGCCTCTTTCATGCATTCATTCATTTAAAATTCCCTTAATTATTTCCACGGCTGTATATATAGAATAATACATTGTTAATATACTACAATATATTTAATAATAGATAAGAAAAGGCCACCTTTCCCACATTGAAAATACAGGAAAGCACTTGGCCCTAATATACTGTATGGAAGTGATAAAAGCGTCTGCTAAATGACTAAATGTAAATGTAAGTGTATTATTCAATATATTGCATTATATTTTCTACTATATTCCCATTTATTTTTTTATTATAGTCACTTTTCAGTCTACCAAAAACAATATCAATCTCATGTTTGTCTCCTCTAAAGTAAAGCTATGTATAATTGTTATCAAATGTTTCAACCCAAAATCATAACACAAAGACTTCAAACAAAATACTCTAAACTGCGCTATCTACCTTATCTTTATAATTGTTTGAGAAACATTTGAGATGATACTTAAAAATAAAACATAACTGAGAATTCATTTATATCTCCTGAACTATGAAAGAGATGACTGATGTCCACAGACACAAAGCAGTCTTACTGTTTAAAGTTTAAAGACAAGCATACCGTAAGCTGAATTTTTTTTATTTTGCTTTGCTTTACGACTGAATGTTTAGGTGATGAATTACAAATGAGACCAAGTCTCAGCAAGCCTCTCCAGGAACAGAGGTGCATTTGTCAGAGCGCAAACATTCCCCCATTTACATATCGGAAATTAAAGTGGGAACCACGGACACATCAACGTTCATTTGACACACTGCTTTAATATGCACACAGTGCTGCACTCCCTCCGTAATAATAAAGACCGAATACATTGCGACAACACATGTAAATTTTATACACACTCGCGGCTGTCCAGAACTCATGTTGACACTGCACTCAATCAGCAAAGTCTTATAAAAAAATTAACTATGCACCTGCTAAACAAACAGCACAGCCTGTATGCTGGATTTTTTGGAACTTCATGAGTTCACCCAAAATAAATAAAAAATATTTTTTTTATAATTTATTCATCCTCATGTCATTCAAAACCTGACTCTTTCTTCTGTGAAACACAAAAGAAGATATTTTGAGAAATGTCTCTGTGGTTTTGTGTCCATACAGTGGAAGTCAATGTTTGGTTACCAACATTTTTTAAAAATATCATCTATTGTATTTTACAGAAGAAAGAAAGTCATACAGGTTTGGAATGACATGCAGAAAAATCATTTTCATTTTTGGGTGAATTGAAAAAAAGGGACGTGTTTTTCTGTGTCTTTTGTGTGTTATAAGTTGCCCATGCATGTATTAGACACATACAATTGCAAAAATCAACAAAACATGCATTCTATTTAAAAGTGAATGCTCACCCAGACCTGTCTGAAACGCCTAGTGTAACCACACCCCCACAAATCTACGTAATTTCGTGGTATGACTTGACTAAGACCGCCCAAATCTAAACGCAAGTAAGGTGGGCGTACTTGCGCAACGTGAAAAAAGACAACATAAGTCCTAATAATCAGTAATTATGTTCCAACTAGAGGCAACAAATGTTGTGTTATAATGGGGTTTATTGTCTTTGTTGAGTCGCGACGAGACATTGCGTAACACTGGTTGATCACTAACGCCAAATCTTTATAACGTTGTATATAAAAGGTATAACAGTTATAGTTTTTAACTATTTAACATACTTAAAAAAAAAAAAATCAACAATCCATTACATCCTGCTTAAATCGCACTGGCAAAGTTGATGTATCGGATGATCATCGTCATTTTCCGGATCAGATTCGGCTCGAATTGATAAGGAAAGTACCGATGACATTTTATCAACTGTCAGTACAATTGTTTGGTAACCTGATGTTCCGAATATGGTAAGAAGCGTTACATTACCGTCACACGCTTGCAGTATTCGACCAATCGCTACGCACCGGTTAACTGGCCAATCATATAGCACACCTCGCTTTTCAGAGTGATGAGCTTTGTTAAGAATCCACGCGTTTTAGGGAGGCGGGGCAAAGAGGAGATACAAACATGCACGATATGTGTGAAATACAGAATTTTTTTAACCTTAAATTGTGTATACACATTGCATTACATCTAAAACAAAGAATAATTCTCGTTTTAGCCGTGTGATATCACCCCTTTAAGAATATAACAGGAACAGTGTGCACAACTATTAAAGTTCTTCTATCATTCTTCCTTTCATCATATACCCTTACAGTACTGTATGTCATTTCAAGCCTCTTTTGTTTTGTGAAGTTATCTGAAATCATGCAATAGACCAGGGGTTCCCAAACTTTTCAGCCCGCGACCCCTAAAATAACAGTGCTAGAGTATACAAACGTTGCGCGCAAATGCGCACATGCACCTATTCTACCCAAACAGTCCAAATGTGACATCAGAAATGAAAGAAATATATACAGATTTTGAAGGACATGACATTGAGCAGATGATAGAAATATTTTTTTTGTGTGATCTGTTCCTTTGACTACCATAGTAGGAACAATGGCAATAGTACTCAAAAGTGCCCCAGAACTGTTTGCTTTCCTACATTCTTCACAATATCTTCTTTTGTGTTCAACAGAACAAAGAAATGTATAAAGCAATTTTTCCTACTATGGTAGGCAATGGTGGCTATGACCATGTATACAGATTTGAAACAACTTGTGGGTGAGTAAATGATGACAGAATTTCATTTTTGGGTGAACTGTCCCTTTAATTTAACGAATAGAAATCTAAAATCTCTCTAAAACTGGGCACACAATTCCAGCTGATCATCATGGCTTCATGAGCCGCTCGAATGTGAACGTTCTCCAACTTAAAAAGAGATAATCATATCTAATAATACCCAATTAAATTTGTGGTAATTTCCGCTATGTCGACAATCCTGCTGTGGGAGGCTGTGTGTTCGTCTGTGTTCGTGTAAGTCTTATCATGCGTGTGTGTGTGCTGTCATTTTCTCTGTGTGTGTGAGTGACAGCCGCCGCACAGGGATTGTGGAAACAGGCAGAAGCAGGAGAGGTTTGTTGATTGCAGAGAGAAAGCACTCGGCTCCTCAAGACTTGCCTCTATTTCAGAAAGCAAGGAAAATAAAAATGTAACGCAGAACACGACATATATTTATTTAAAAAAAACATTAAAAAAGCACTACAGAAACAAAATAACAAAGCTATAGAGAAAAAGAAAATGATTGAAAGGAGATACAAAATACTGTAATGATACATAAAAAGCCTATTAGGACAATCTTTGGCAATTGGACTGTCAGCATCCGACCAGGAGACACAAAACTAAACTACCATCATCAGAACATCAGTTCACGTATCCAGGAGAGCAGCATTTCTGCCAAGAATCGAAAATCAAAGAGCAATTTCTCCTTAACTTGAGTTATGAAGTTCATTGCATTATATGACAGGGAAAGTTCACCCAACAGTGAAAATTCTGTGATCATTTACTCACCCTCAGGTTGTTCCAAACGGACCAAACCTGCATACATTTATTTGTTCTGCTGAACACAGCGAAAGATATTTGGAAGAATGTCTGTAACCAAACAGATCTCATCCCCCATTTACTGCAATAGTAGGGAAAATAAATACTATGGGAGTCAATGGGGATGAGATCTGCTGGTAACTTACATTCTTCCAAATATATTCCTTTGTGTTTAGCAGAACAAAGAAATGTATGCAGGTTTAAAACAATCTGGGGTGAGTGAATGACGACATCATTTTCACAGTTGGGTGAACTATCCCTTTAAAACTCAAGTCATATGATCACTTAAAATAAAGAACAGAATAAAAGATAACAAGAAAGGTAATGCAATAGATTACATCTCTTTCCTCTGCAGGCGTCCAGATCAAGACAAATAATATGACACAGGCAGTCGTGCAATCTTCAATCAGGCGTCAGGCCAAACTAAACCGTTACATTATTGAACTATTATATTTTTTTAGATTTGTAGGTCAGATCTTAATTTGACTTTTTTGATAATCAACCCCACAGACGTGTTTAGTGGCTGATATCATTTGTCAAGTACTTTATTACTCCCAGTGGGTAACACCATCTCACGCAGAGCTCACCGACTCCAGAAGCTTGTCACAGACATTTGACATTTGTATGCAGAGAGTGTTCGACACATCAAAGGCACATCAGAAGCCCAATAACCCCCTTTGACAGCCAGGCAGGAGTGACACATTATGGTGCATGAGTCACTGAAGTCCACAGCCATGTTTCAGACGTATGACCTTCTCTTATAAAGCACACCTGCAGCCTCGCAAGACTGCACCTTTACTTATTATCACATAAAACCAACACCGGCTCTATTGACTCTTCTAATACATGTTCATTGTCTTCATTTGAATAGTATTGACTGTCATTACAGGGAGAACAAATGTACTTCTGCACCTCTCAAACAACTTGTGTTTTTGAGTGACATCGGCACAGCCTCTTTCTCAATGATACCCTTCCAGGTTGTTTCTATGATACCTGGAGAAAGCTATACGCTCTCATGTCCACTCTTATCCTGTCTGTCTTTCCTCTCCTGTGGAATAAAAATAAAGAATATAATACAATGGGTATTTTAGTGGAAGAAGCACTACATCAGTGAGATCTGTGATGTACTGTAGTTCTAATGTTTTTGCTTTACTGTCACAACAACAACGTGACGTTAAGCATCCTGAAGGTAGAGATACTCCATCTGTGCAATGCCTTTGAAATGGTTGCCTTTGTTCATGGGGATACGCTGTCAGGGAAGACCTTTTAAGGGCTTGTTTAGTTTGCCAAAAGCAAATAATTTTATCTTTCAGTATATTGTAGTGTATAAGGCACTACTTAGGTTATGGTAGATTTCCTTCATTTTTTACGTGATAGTAGACTCAAACGGTAAACACAGATTTCTGAAAGCAGTACTTATCGAAGTCATCGCTTGACGGCCAAGTATGGAATAAAGGGTCAGAGCCCGCGGGCACAATGAAACATAAAGGACTCCATTTAAGTCACTCCGTAAAAACAGATGACTTTGATTGACAAAAGCCAACTGCACACTCTAATGACAACATGGCGATAAAACCACGCAGGCAATTCTATGCAAAATATTTCCATGATCCCATCACAAAACTGAATAAATATATATATACATACATACACATACATACACGCATACATACAAGTAGCTAATATAATAACAATAACATGCAAATGGGGTATTATAAAATCATGACTTTGGTTTAGGTGAATGCTACAACTTCTGCCTTGTCTCTATGAACATCATTGGATGAACACGACTGGCCCGAAGTTAACTTTGGGTCTGTGTTTGTTGATCGGTCTGGCTAGTAATACAACTTTTTATATTTGATTTAATTTATATTAATATGAATTAATATTTATTGTATAAAACATGTATTAAATGAACTATTTCTTGAATTTTAATGTAAAATAAAATTCAAGTAAACATTTTTCAAACGGTCGTGTCACTGTGTAAAGTTTAGCCAAGTAACGGTTCTTCTACTGGTTACCCAAAATAATACTGGCTGGATAAACTTTTAAACTGCTACAGTGGCTAATGTAATTTACTTGTAATTTATATAATGAAATTTTGACCAACTAACTGTTTCCTTGAATCAGGGGCCAAAGCACCCGATCAAACAAAGTGTTTCAATAACTACAGAAAGACTGTTTTGTGCATTATTCACATTGGATTGCAGGGAACAAATAAACAGAGAAAGTGAGTTACCATCCAGAAGAGAAATTCTACAAGGTTAATGGGTATTGATTTATGAAATTAAATCAGTATGTCTCTCAGTGGTGATGGAATAAAACAAAAAGAAAGCAAGTCTTGATAGCTGAGCATTTCCTCTACCACCAGCCAGTACGGTTTGGAAACGCAAAGTACAGAAGAGCTGAGCTCATCTAGAGCTTCAGGCCTGTGACCTTACTCACATCACTTTACAAGAGTGTACAAGCATGACACAATTACTTGTGAAATGAACACGTTCACACGCTGCCAACTCTTCCGTAACAGGGCCGGTGCTGTTTAGGTGGGACTACAGAGATAAAATCATAGACTTGAAGTAATGCATCTAAACTTCTTATACAGTAGCTTTAAAAAAATGCTAAATGCAAAAATGCATATGATTATTTAGGAAACTATATCATGAATTCATGCTAACATCAATATTAGTGTGGAAAATGTTGACATGTCGAAAACATTGAAACTCATTGGTTCTCGAATGTTTCGTTACTTGTTGTCATATGCGTGTTTATATAGCAAATGAAGGTTTTAAATGCAGTGGTCTTGCGATTCTTGCAGTAGTCAGCGTTCTTGCAGCTGCATTCTGAATGCATTGTGAGTGTCTGGTTATCCAGCCAAACACTTGCAGAAAAGAGTTAGAAACCAAGAGGCGAAACCCAATAGAACATTCCATTGCCCAGTAGCAGCCCTGCGTTTCCGCCATTTCGGAGTGAAAGCGTCTCGGCAGTCCAATAGCTTTTTGCTGCCGTGATGGCAATAGCTGATTTGTTTTAAAAAAATAAAGATGAAAATTAACCTGAATGGTGAAAATACACAATGACAAAACCTTTGCTCTCTAGAAACCATGTGAGTTATCAAGTATTAGCGTTATAAACACTTTATTAATACCAACAAATTAAGGACATTTTTCTGAATAATTGGCATTGTTGAACAATAAATGGGTAGTTGATGAATAAATCATGTCTTACAAAATTTAGAAAACAAACTGTTAGTATTATATTTTATATTATTAATATTTATGTTTCTAATATCAAACACTATAAGAAATATTTTTCTTCATTGTTTTTTTCCTCTACTTTTGCTGTCACACCATAGGACAAATTTGGATATTAATCAGTCAAATTCCCAAATTTTTATGGAAAAAGCTAATGGTTCATAATTGTATTTTAATGGAAACCATTAGAATTTGGTTTCTATAGTTTTTTGAGCAATGCATCCTTGCTAAGAAAAAACAATAGAAACCATCACAGAAATTACCATTATGAGCCCTTTCCATTAAAAGCATCATAAAATTCCTTTTTGTAGGTGTGTTTTTGGATTTAACATTAATACCATTAAATCCATTAATTATTATTTTTGCATGTTTTTTATTACTATTATTATTATTGCATGGTTCTATAAGAGAATCATGTTTGTAGTGTGTTCCAGGGGACTAAAATGTACAATATTAATTTCAGACCTAGAGGAGTATTGTAATGTGTAAAGTTGCATAAAATGAAAATAGCTCAAGAAAGTAGGCTAAATGGATTCCAGAATTGATAACATAAAACATATATAAGACAATACAACATTTACTGTATGTGTCATAAAATTGACTGATGTCTTAATTTGAGAATTTTTCTATAGCGTTATTCTGTATGTCTGTGCTATTGTCCAGCTAGCATTTTCACCCCAAAAAGGCGGCCGCGCTACCGAAGCGCATACCAAGAGTTTCTCCTCTTGGTATTCTATACTCTTTGCTTGTGGTAATCAAGCCTAAATGTAATGATGCGTGAATGATTGTTCTACCATCTGTAAGGAACATCATGTACCTTGATGTTGTCAAGGTGATTAGAGGCTGTTGCACAAACATTGCTAATGGTTAATAAAACTCTTTCAAACACAATTCCTCCTGTCAATTCTTGACATGATTATTGACCTTCAGAAACGACAAGCCTACAGTAGATACGGCATTACAGATTTTCTCTTACCCTTTAATGCTGCAATAATTGACTCTTTAAACAGCTGGAAAAACTATTAAATAACTGTAATGACTAATTCTGGTACATTTTCTAAATAATTATTTTATTCATTAGGATTTGTGTATGCGTAAGTCATGTATATGAGATCCTAAAACTGATTCTGAAAGGGTTTCTGAAAGTGATTTACTAGCTGAGCAACAGAAAAGCACCTCTTCAATACTTCAACATCACTTTAATCTGTGAAGCATCAACAAGACGCATCCTGCACAGGGCCGGATTATCCAATGGGCATTATGGGCACAGGCCCAAGAATTTCACATAACAGCGTTTACGCCATATTCATTCTGCAGTGCGCTTCTCTGGACCCCGCACATGGAGGAGTGCACACAAAACAGTGTTTCTAAATGAGGGAGTCTGTCTTTCGATTTAGTCAATTTTACGAGTCTGTTCAGAAGAAGCGCATAGCGACAAATCTAGCGACCTTAGCTTTCATTGAGTGGGAAAATGTTGCACCAGTGCTGCCCCGCAAGTATGAGGTCTCACTTTCCCGGCACAGGGATCACCTTCTCTTGGCATCAATCTATACAGTGAGAGGCAGGAAGAAGCAGCACCTTACGACAAGTGACTCACGAATAAAATGAGTACAAAACAGCGTTTCCAATATGAATATAAATATGAACAAAGTTTGTCGGTAATATGGACATGGTTACCATCACCGCTTTTTATTGTGAGTTGTTAGATGATGTCGCGTCATGAACTGACACCAAAAACTAAAAAATATGTCAATGAGAACGGCTTTATTGTTGTAAATATAATGAGTTGATACACCCTCGCAGCTGTCTTAAATCTTGAAAGTTAAGAGTTTTTTTTACATTTATTTGGTTTCCTTGCCAATTATGAATTATTTTATTTTGATATAATGTTGATCAGTAACTCCCTTACTTAACCAATATTTAGGCTTCATTATTAGACAATCCACAGTGCTTTTGGACCAATGGACAAATTACTTTTTAAGTATAATCATAGACAGAGACTGCCCGTTTATTCTTAGAAGAAATGAAGATGAAAATATTTGAGAATTTCACTTAAGAACATTCCAGTGGCGGCTGCTACGGGAATGAATGAGAAGAAAATCGAGTCAGCCGACCTAAGTAGTTCGTTCGAGATGAACGTGTTTAACGCATTTTTAGTCAATAAAATGTTAACATAATAGTACATATATTTGACCATTCATTTTTTGACAATTATAGGGGAAGCTGAGCTTCCCTTGCAGTCTTAAAGAAATCGCGACTGGAACATTCTGTATTTATCTTAATAAAGTTCTTATATTTTCTCTTCAGAACAGTTTAGTGAATCCGGTGTGTGTGAATTATGTAAGAATCTGATAGAACTGAATTTATAGGTAGAGGTGTGGTTGTTTGTGCTGCTTGCATGTGGTGTAAATCCTGTATGATGGAGGATGTGTTCAGGTGGTGATATTGTCCTTCAGGTTGTGATCATAGTTTGTAACTTGTCAATGTAATCCTGTATAAGATAGAGGCGTTTCATACACATAGTACCCTAAAGGCTAATTTAAAACTTTATTGTGCACACCTTTGTGTATGGGGGGTTCAAAGACACTTGTGCCCAGGGGCCTCTGAATTCTTAATCCGGCCCTGATCCTGCATCCAGACAGCCTTTAGAGTCAATCATCATCTCAGCCTCGGTCAAGACGGGAATAATGCTTTTAGTCAACAACCATCAAGAACTACTGAACCAAAACAATATTGTAGCAAAGTTCCAGGAATAGGAAGAAGGAGGCGGGAACCGGCGAACATTAAACCCAAACTTTTAATAACACAAACAAACAACCAAACGACAGTAAAGGGGCTGACAGTTCCCTCACGGTCGACTGCCGGCCACAGAAATATAATAAAACATAACTTCTCTCTCGTAGTACTCCTGTCGCTCGTCATTTTATGCTTCCGATCTCCTCCGTGAGAGATGCGAGACCGGTGCAACGTGCAGCTGTCGCTCATTATCACTCGCGTCACCGGCCTCGCGTCGTTCCCTCACGGCTCTCATCCCGCCTACCTTGTTACAAATGTTTTGTTTAAATATGGCAGATGCTTTAACCCAAGCAACTCACTGTGTATTCAAGGTACACATTTTATCAGATGCAGACCTCGTACCATTTGATCTAGACAGGATTCAAAGCAAGCATGTAACACATTGCAGGATTCATTTGGTGTCATTGATAACTAACATTCTATTTGTGATTCTAACTTTGTCACATTACAGTAAAGCGGCGCCCCATTCGTGGATGTTAGAAAGGTACTGTAAGTGTGGAGTTAAAAATGGTGGCAAGAACTGTAATCACCTGCCGCCTGCTGCGTCTCCTCTCATACTTTATTTCACAGATTTTCATAATTCATCCCACCTACACCACCATACGAACGTACACGAAACAGTATAAAAATAAAAATAACATCCTGTATGTTATTTTGTGTTGCCAGAATAATGCTTCCCGAAAGATAGGGTAAAGCCACATGAACATTTTCAGGAGTAAACCAAATATAAGCTTTTGTATGTTTATAAATTGAATAATGGTAAAGTATTAATATACAGTATATCTCTACAGTGATGAAGTGATGAAATATTTCTTAACTTTTTAATGCTATTAATGAATATAATGATTAATAATATTGAATATCAAACTGGTGATGTTTCTATAACATTTTCTATATACAGTGAACACATTTATTGCATTTTCCTGTCCTGTATATCAGTGCATCTCTAAAGTGTACAAGAATCGGTGGAAGGGTTTTTAGCTCACTATGTGTTCAATCTTTTTTACTAGATATTTTATAGCAAAGACTTTAAGTTCCAGTACTGTGTGTGCAGTAAAAATGGCAAGTATTCACAGGGGTAAACAGTGCATCTAGTTCTCCCTTACGTATAGACTTAATGTACAGTAACTGTAGTTAAGACTGCAGGGAGACGGTCCTGTTCTTTCACATTCCTTTTAGCGTGCTGATTGAAATTGGTTTCTTCAATCTTCTCTCAACCCACACTTTAATCCAATGACAGATTTCAATTACTTTTTTATTTTTAAAACATTTTTTCACATTCCACCATATGTCCGGCCTTGTTTCAAAAGCACTAGAGTGCAATGTATGTTTGAAAATTGAAATGGGTCTTCTAATGTTAAAATGGATATTAATATTGACTGAACAATATCTGAATAAGTGAAACACTCACTAAGGTGAATCTCAGGTTTTTCGTTAGTTTCATCAGGCACATCAATGATTCACGATGTGACTTTGAAAGCTAAGCTTACAAAAAAAACTTACGAAGACCATCACCAAACTGAACCAGACTGCACTGCGTTTTAAAGCTACTGCCATTTTGGAAAATCTAATGCACTCCTACTGCATGAGATAAACTTTCGTTAATATTTAATAGAGATCATCAAATCTGAAACTAGCATATAGGCGCTCCTGACAAAAGCTTTGAAAATGGCTCTATCATAAGCCATTTTTCTTATGTGAAATCTTTGCACACAATGTCATGCACTTGATCAGACTGCCCATGGTTACACATTTATACATCATTTGTTGTAATACATTACGGTCCAGAAAGCTCCTCATGCATAAACAATACGATTTTAGAGTATTATCATAACTAAGCAGTCATAAACCAAAAGTAGCGTTCCAAAAAAACTTTTAGTTTCTCAGAAGTGGCCCAAAGACCTTCAGTTATAAAAATATCAGATAAATGCCTACAGTATTTTGACCAGTTTGCACTACTTTATATATTGAGCAATATTCTTGGCAGCTCGGTGTAAATAGATAATAATACATACTGAATTTACAGTTCACATTTTAAGACTGCAGCTGGTTCTCTGCCATCATTAATTCAACGCCTGTGTCTTGCAGACGAGACAGTTGTGACACAGAGCTACACGTATGCTTTGAAGTGAGCTTAGGGAACAGATTTTCTCGCTCTTCTAATTTTCTCATCATTTCTCATTGAGTGCTCACGATGATCCGTCATTATCCTTCGTCATCTCTTTCACAGAATCCTCATCTCATTAGCCAGACACGGTGTGGTCTCTCGCTTTGGGGCAGATTATCAAACCTGACACACAGCTTTAATTAAAACGCAGTCACGGGCATTCATGCGGCAATCTGGGTTTGATGGGCGCATTTCTGATCTACCATCGTTTACGGATGAGCCCTATGGGTTTTATCCTCAGATCTTTGAGGAATAAAGGCTCTGGGTTCAGTCTCTCATGTCTCTAGATCTGCAGCTCTTCTGAAGCCTCACGCTGAGGCACACAACACAGACTGTGCCGTCTTCATCGCTGTGTTGTGAACAGAAGAGCAGAGAACAGAGGGACGGTTCCTCTTTGAGCTGTATACCAATGTGACTCTATCAAGTAGTTACATTTATTAAAAAAAATTATCTAACGTATGATCTTGAAGTGCGACGCTATGTACCCTGAGTTTTAACCCTGTATTAGAAAAGGTTTTGCTATATCAAAGATACATTAGCTGATCTAAATATGCTTTGCATGTCACTGGGAAAACAAATGCAAGATAGCATTGCAAAATGTTTTAAATGTGACACTGAATGTTGTATTGACCATTTCATATGACATAAACACAGCTGGTCCACCACTGGTCCAAAGAACGTCCTGTTTCAGTTTTTAAACACCACACAAACGTTTGAACAAACCAACAGATCATTTATAACCGAATCAAAATCTTTTACAAATATTTTTAAGATTTAACTATGTTCGATTTTTGATGATAGTATAATAAAAAAAATAAAACCGGAAGTGCTTCTGAAACAGTGTTTACATTTTGAAACATTGACCTAAACATTATTGGAAACACTTAACTAGAGGAAAAATAAAAATGTTGCCTCAAAAATAAACTGAAATACTTTAAAGCACAAAAATTTAAATAATAAACAAAAACTAAAATAAAACTAAAATAAAAATTAATTAATTAAATATAGCAACATTAAATATAAACAAATAAATTATAAAATGACAAAAGCATACACCAAAATTGCTAAAAATTGAACTAAAATTTACATAAAAACGAAAAATCTATACATAAACGTTAATTTTAAATATGAATAAAACTAAAATCAAAACTATAATAACAAAATATGAGAAATATTAATATTCAAAATGGCATTCTAAAAAGTATACAGTAAAAGTGTAAAAAACAAAAGAACATAAACAAAAGAAGAATAAGATTGCTTTGCATCACAAAGCTACTTTGCTCTTCAAATGTTTTTTTATAGTACATTGCAGAAAATGTATTTATAGCCACAGTGTTCACCTTTAAAACTCATTTCTGTTCTGATTTGACCTTTTCATACTTTTCACAGCAGTCTGAAAATGCCCATGAAAATAGTCTAAATTTGGAATAATCCCACCATGGAAAAAGGGCTTATTTATTTACTTATGAGAAAGGACCAAATAGAAAGTAAACAAAAACAGCTATTAGTCCAATGCTGGCAAAACTCTTATCTAACTAAATCTTGAGAATTTTCTGTGTTGAAAAGTGGAAGCTCTAGAAAGAAACTATAAAAAGGCCTTGTACGAAGGTAGAAATAAGTGGCAAGACATTAAACTCATTTCTAGTTCCTTCCTTTTGAGCTGGAAACAGATTAATATGTTGTAAGATGTTAAAACCATTCGCAATATGTAGCACAAGAAAATAATCACACACCTTGCTAGTTAGAAGACAATCATTGTCACGTATGCATGCATGCAGTACAGTATATGGCTTTGCATTATTGTCGTGCAGTGAGCGTGCTTAAAAAAACAGTTCATCTGAAATCATAATAATAAGGTAGATCCTCGAAGACCATGAACATAAGCATCAATGCAATGCAATAAAATACTAGGCACAGAGGTTGCTGTAGGATACTTATTTGCCTGAGCTGCCGTAGTAGAGACACCGGTAAGTAAAGTATGACCCAGCTTTGCCTGGAGAGCTACTCTGACCTCTCGGGATGTGATGGAGCACTTATGAAATGCGCCTGATGCAGCAGCGCCGTGGAAAATAAATACTTTAAATAAGAGCAGAAGACTGGGGAGTGATTCATAAAATATAATTAAAGCCCTGACAGCGGCAGAATGCTGCAGGATACTTCCAGCTGTCATGTCATGAGGAACAGATCAGCGTTCAGACTACTGTATATTCAGATATCAACTGCTGAGAGGACATTATCAACCGGTGGATCATACAATTGGGTTTAAAACAATGCTGACAGGAAAAACAAAAATAGAATAAAATAACAATCATACATATTGAGGATAGCAAAGCTGTTCTTTTATTTTGAATTAATGATATAAAACAAAATAATATTCATTCATAAAAGTAATAAAATTATTAAATATATTATATTATTAATATTATATATTTAAAGTCAAATTAATACAAATATTAACATTTTAATTTGATCAACTTTGTTGGAGGAATTTATATTGCATTCTCATTCTTTGCATCTAAACTTTATATGTGATGTTGTATATTATTATTCTTTTAATCTTTTATTTTCTTAACTCTACAGTTTAAATACTTTTCTTTCTATTTTAACATACATAATTATATATTTTTTGCAAACTTGTGTATGTGACAAATGAAACATGAAACTTGTATTTTGTTGGACTTGGTCGAAGCCAACAAAATTATTCAGACTGTATGCTGCATAACAAGCATCTTATCTCTTGAATATACGGGATGTATACGCAAATATTCACATTATTTGCATTCATGAAATACAATCTGCGGATAGAAACAGAATGAACACAGCTTGTTCTGTCCTCTGCGACACACTGCGCATATGGTACGGGCACACAGAAAGAAACTCAGCCTGCTTCTTCTGATATTATATATAAAACAGGAAGAACGTCCTTCATGATGAGAATAATGATTCATCTCGCTTCACACGAAAATGACGGATGAGTTCATCTCAGTGATACTTTCCCCTCACAGAGGGAATGAGCCACTCTTAGGAGACAAATAGCTTTTATAGATAACACTGCAAGATCAAAGGCTTCATGTGTTAAAATGACAAAAGGACACATATTCATTATTCAATTAACGGCAACATGAATGACTGAGTTGAGCATGTAGAAATACTTTAGATGTCAGTCAAGTCAATGACCCGGTAAAATGAAATCTGGATGTCTGTAGAAATGTATTATGTAAGATAATTACACTTTTTTATATTATTTACAAAATTGTTTATTGAGCATCATTCTATATGGCACAATAGCTGCCAGTCAAGTCTTCTTTCTATATCGTTTATAGCTCTCTAAAGTTGACGGTTTATCATCCAAAACCAAAATCATCCTTTGGAAGCCTTCCGTTGTCTGAATGCTCTGCAATATCTTGCTGAAGCCCTCCAAGAGTGCCAGCCAAGGTCACAACTACTTGTCTCTGCCAACTGGGGCTGGCAGGGACTTCATTTCATCTTCTCTGATGTAACCACACAGCAGTCAATCACAACGCAGATACACAAGAATCTCGATCACGGCCACGTCCATCACTGCTTTCATCCAAATCATATCGGCTGAATAACATTTTTACAATTCTGAGTGACTGAACACATCAACATCACCCTGTAAACTATCATTCAGTTACTACAACGCATCTCTCCTTCCTGTTACATACTGTAGAAAATGTCATATCCTAATTGTATGTATTTAGACTTCTCACGATTCAGTTCTTTGATGTTTGGTCCTGCAGAAGCGCATGTGAAGATAAAAAGAGGCATAAATTGTCCTCCACGGGTTCTTACCTGCCAGAATATGCTGTCTATCGTGTTTCCAAGGAAACCTTCCCGTGTTTCAGAGGAGAGGGAGCTTTGGTCCGAGTATCGTCATGAACTCATCAAAGTCCACTTGTCCATCACCTGCAAAACAAATTCAAGTCAAAATCACACTTGCAAATCACTGCAAATAAACTTACATATAAGTGCATCCTTATATGAGATAAACATAAAGCACATAAATATGTGCAGGAAGGGGGATGGATGGGGCGTTATTTTTAAATCAAATGTGATGAAAATTAAACGAAACCTGCATTAAGCTGTCATTAAATGAATGTGGGGTCCATAATCTAAAGCCAGCAGTGTAGGGTCAAATCTATTGGCCAGTTAATAATGACCACATTTACATGAAGCAGAAGAATGTTACTGTGTTATTAGTTCATTATTTCTACGGACTTCTTGTATCAAAACATAAAATGTCTTTACTGGAGATTTTCCATAAAAAATATCAGGCTGTTAGTTAAATTCTGCTGGCTTGAAAATAAGACGAAGCAAATTGCTTTGGAAGTAAAAACTGTGTAGTGAATCCAGTAGTGTAAGAGAGACAGTGCAGCACTTATTGTGGATTCCGCAATCGACAATCGCTTGGCTTCAGAATGTGCAAAAGTGTCTATGAATAACATAATATCAACCACACATACAAGGGCACTACTCATCAGATCCTCAAAAATCACAACTAACAATCTCACAAAGACCAATTTCTGCCTAAAGGTCCAGTGGATGAAATTTAGCGGCATCTAATGGCGAGGTGGTAAATTGCAACTAGTGGCTCATTCCACCCCTCCGTTTCGAAACCACTACTTTGCCTGACACAGGACTAAGATGTCGTCACGTTTTCGCTTTATTGCCGAAGGAGATAACGTATTTACGATACGCGTTCTGTAGAGCAGTTTGTCCGTTTAGGGCCACTGTAGAAACAACATGGTGAATTCCATGTAAGGGGACCCGCGGTGTATGTAGATAGAAATAGCTCATTCTAAGGTGATAAAAACATAACGCTTATTTGTGTTAGATCTTTATACACCTCTGAACACATAGTTATGTATATTATATTGCATTTCTAGATCCTCCTTAATATTGATAGAGTGTGTGTTAGGTTATAGTATTTATCAAATCAAATGAAATCCCTTTATTGTCACTCAACCATATACACAGGTGCAACAGTGGGTGAAAAACAGTTCTGACCAACAGGGCAGTATGACAGATTTACAATACTTTACTGTAAAATGTTCTAGTACACATTTACACAGTAAACACTTCTGTACAAGTGTTAGACCATAATACAATGAATGACACATAATTTACATGTAACTACACATCAGCAAATGTACACATAATGTGCGTAGTGTACAGTGATACGTACGTATTGTGGTATTACAGTAAGACAGTGTATAAAGTCAGTAAGTAAGACAGTGTATAAAGTTGTGCATGCTAGTGGGGGGATAAAGTGCAGTGCTGACTGCTTGGGGAATATGTATATCTAGCTGTGTACAAATACAACAGAAGTCTATGTATTGTCCTGTCTTTTAGATAGATAAGTAAACATGTGTGTGTGTTTGTAAAGGGAACTCACCATCCATGTCCAATCTCTGCATGATGATCGCCAGCTCCACTTCACTAGGCATGTGCCCTAGTGAGCGCATGGCCATGCCAAGCTCCTGCTTGGAGATGAACCCATTTCCATCCCGATCCAGTACCCTGAACGCCTCCCGGATCTCTGCCAAGACAAACAAGTGTGCAACTGAACACCTCATGTGGCTTCTCTTCCACAATCTTCACAAGAAATTCATTGCTTGGGCTCCATTGAGCAACAAGTGATCACAGATATTTGCCACCTTCATAACAGCTGCTAATATCAGACCAGTGATGACACATTGTCACGCTGTCGACCCTTAATTTTACTTTTCATTTTCAAGAAATGTGGTGAGAGAGCAGAGGATCTCTTCGCAGTATACAGGATTTAGAAATTAAATATCTAAAAATATCTGAATCTTTCACCAACACAACAGAAGGCCAGGTTGCTGACTTTATCTCGATATCTGCGTTACAGAGAAAGACTCTGCCTGTGAAATGCATATCTGTCTCCAACAGCGGAGACGAGCGGTTGGCTCCATCAAATGCATATTTTATAAATGATTCTTCTGCGAGGATAAAACTCGCAGCAAGGATTTGTGTTTTAAAATAGAGCCGGGGTGTCATGCCTCTGTAGGACTCTATGGTTGCGCAGCATGCTAGAACACACACAGCGGTACACTGGGAAAATTTCCTGCGTACTAAAGCCAGTTAAAGTCGGCAACCTGGGATTTAAAGCACGGCTACTGAACTATTTTCATCCATTTAAATTAAGACTGCACATCCACTGGGCTGTTAGTGAATACCCTCCTCTTTGTGTACATTTGATTTAAACTTTCACAGTAAAAAAATTATATGGTTTTGCCATAAAATGCCATATATAATGATATATGATATTTTGAGAAATGTCTCAGTGGTTATTTGGTTATCATCCTTCTTCAAAATATATTTTTTTGTGTGTTCTGCAGAAGAAAGTCATACAAGTTTGACATGAAATCATTTTCATTTATGGGTGAACTATTTATGTAATGCTAAGAGTTAAATTGTTACCATGTATATATAGAAAGAATTATTAAACACAATTTAAAAATCAAAACTACAATATTTTACACACCAAGTTAAGAGTCAAGCAGATGAACAGTCATGCTAAACTAATGGGGAAAATGACCAGTTTGTACGTTCTTACATTTCTAATTTATTTCTGTGACTTTTTCAGTTGTTAGGATTGACAAGGACTTTTAACAATATTTCTACTTAAGACTCAAGTACTAATCATCTTAATGACTTTTTCTGTAATATGTTATTATCTTATACTGTATACTGTATATCTACTGTATAAATGAGTCAGAAATAAATAAAAAATGTAAATTAAAATGTTGCTTAAATAAAGATTCAATGATCCATTCCACTTGACAAAGGCCACTTTGTGTCTCATAGAAAACATTTATTAGCTGGTAAACTTTTCCATCTGAAAAATCAGTTTACCTTATCGGACAGATTAATGTTATCACACCCGCGTTTTACTTTATACAAGCACAAGCACTTGGCAACATGTAGCCAATGAAACTTAAAAATTTTTTTTAAATAAAGGTGCTTCACTATCCCATAGAAGAAGCTTTAACCTTTAACATCCAAAGAAGATTATAAAAAACTAAGAAAGAGATTATTCTTTAAGAAACCTTTAAATGATTAGTTCTTTGTGGAACCAAAAATGGTCCTTCTATGGTATCGCTGCGAAGAACCTTTTAAGCACCTTTATTCTCAAGAGTGTAAAGCTGACCAGGTGTAGAAAAAACTATATTCACGATAGAAATATACACAACATTTCCATGAATCTTCTGTCCCTTTTCACATTTGCTGATATATGATGATGTTAACTGCAGGTAGGCCTACCTACAGCACATAATAATAATCAGTCAAACTCTGCAAAGCTATTTCTCCAGCATTAAGCGTTTTATATAAACTGTCATAATTATAGTTGCACAAGTGTCTTTAAATCAACAGCTATGCACATTTACAGTGACAGTTATGTTTCACAGCCAATTAACAACATCTGTCTGAAGAAAATGAGGTGAGCAATTGTCATTCCCCACAGACACACACAAAATATTTTGGGAATGCTGTTGCACAACGTGTTTGCACATTAAATGCATTCGATTTGTTTATGTACACAGAGGCAAACTCATGAATATATACATAAGGAGCCTGTTTTGGAATGTAAAGCCTGATGCGCACTACCTTCAAAAACATTTTGTTCTCTCCATTTGGCTTGTACTTCATAAAAGCATTGTAGAAACTGCCGCCCATGAAACAATGGTGATGAAATTAGGCTTCAGATTTTATATCTTTGAATCTATATCATCACACATGAAAATGATATGATTGAGATTTAAAAAATCAGCCTAAAATTAAATTACTTCAAACCTGTATGACTTTTATCGGTAAATCACAAAAAGAGAATATTTAATGTACTGGTTGTTATGTGTTAATGGAAAAATGGTCAGTGACTATGCCAAGATTTGCAACGTGAAAAAAGGTGTCTCCTTTTTGGTCAATTTCTTTGGATGTCAAAAGACTTGGAATGTAGTAGTGTACATGAGTAATATTGATACTATTATGGTGTTTTTCCATCCTTTTTTAAACTTCTGTCCCCATTCACTGTAATTGCACAGAAGAAAGCAGAAACTATATTGTTAACTTTTTTTCATTCTTTGAATTTCAAATTTTATTTTGATTTTAACAGAATGAAATAAAGGTTTTAAACAATGTAAGGGTGAATCAATTATTTTGTGACATTTTGGCACACCTATTACTTTTGTCAGGAAACTCAGACAGAACCCAAGCGCACACAGCCATAGTGGAAACAAAAATACTTTATTAAATAGTAAGTCGCGATTGGGCAAACAAGATCACAAAACGAAGTATAAACATAAAACGTGCCACGAGGGGCAAAACAAAGTCCAAAAAACCACTGAGAATAATCCAAACGATACAAGGCAGGCACACGGTAACAGCTGGGAGCATGGACTAACCAGACAATAGTACAATTACGCAATGCACGGGACAGAGAACGGGAGGACCTTAAATGGGGAGACTAATAAGGGGCAATAACACTGGGCAGGTGAAGAGAATGAAACACTAACAGAAACTAAAAGGGAGATTACATGGGGCAGGTGAGGGGCATGAGACACTAATGACCAGATGACGGGGAAACAAGGGGGCGGGGCCAAGGCACGCGACAGGAGGACAGTGGCACAAAGTCAAAACAAAGGCCAAGTGTCTCCACACAAAACACAACAAGCAAAAAATACATGGTACTGTCACGACACTGTCCACAGAATTAGAAAACTCATGACAAGAAGGACAGAATCATGGCAATTTTGGCCTTTAAGAAAAGCTGTAAGCATTCATTATGAAATGGAATGGAATAGAATAGTTGAGCCAAACACCCCCTTCAGTGTGATTTATTCACAATAAGGCACAGCCTCTTGTGTCTTATTGCTTACATGATATGATATGATATGATATGATATGATATGATATGATATGATATGATATGATATTATATGATATTATATATTATATTTATCTTATATTATATATTATATTATATTTATATTTATATATTATATTATTTATATTATATTATATTATATTATATATATATATTATATTATATTGTATCGGAATATAAATATATAAATATTACCAAAGTGCTGTTATTCTTTATCTGGCTAGTGAGTCACTACTACATAAAGCTCGGAGATGTTCCAAGTTGTATTTGTCTACTTTAAAAACATTAATTCGACGGAGCCCTTATATTATTCAGGTTCAAAGCACAAACATGTCCAGTCATTTATAAGTGGATTACACTGTCCCTCTTAACAAATGCCAAAGCTTATTGCTAAAACTTTTTTGCTGTTGTTCAAATCCGATTACATTTATAAGTATAGAAAGATCAAAAATGGTCCTATGAATGTTCTCACACAACAACATTACTGTGATTAGGATGTTACACAGTATTTGCTGACCACCTTCTTATAGCAGTCAATGCAACATCAGCAGGCTTCCAGTAATTGTAATTCACAGTTCAGAGGCAGAACCAACAAACTAAATGACTTGTAGCAGCTCTGAATATCAGCAGGCGCCCGGGGTGTAAATATGTCGATTCAACATTAATATTCAAGCCCCAAGAGTCCAATCCATTTCCCTTCATGAGCTCGTCTCTGCTGACAAAGCCACCATTTATTAGTGCTCCATCCCATTCACTACCACAGATTTGTGCTGGAAAAGTGTTGGGGATATATCTTTTTTTATTTAAGTTTTAATACCTGATTTATATTGGAACATTGAAGGTAACACTTAATAAGGACCTTCAGGTTGGATGGACAAAAAAGTGCATAGGTATGTATTAGGGATGTACAGATACCAATTTTTTAAAGACCGAGAACGAGTACCAATGTTTTTTTCTGGTATTTGCCAATACCGATGCCTGTACCTTTGCAAAGCACAGTGAGACTGATAAAAATACAATCGCTTCATAGTTACAAACAACTCCGCCTCAAACACATTATTAAAAAAAATTATGTGGTTTTCACAAACTTTCAAAGCAAATTTCACGTGAGGTATCGGTCCTTGGTATCGGTGCATTTTTACAATACGAGTATGAGTACATGAGCTTAGAATCGGGCCAGATACTTAAATCGGTTTGGATGAAAGGCATCTCAAGAATGGGCCAGAATAGCACGGGGAATCTTCATAGTGCCGCATCACTCACAGTCAGTAACCATTGAACTTAATGATACTATGAAACAGTTATTGATTTCTTCTTCATTTCTATACAGGTCACGGCAAAGACAAGTAATCAGACGTACCGCCACATATATTGTGCAGAATAATTGTGTGTATTTATTGTGTCTGTAACATCAGCGCTCACCATCTAGTTCCTCCACGGAGATGTTGGCGAGCTGCTCGCTGTTACTGTGTTCAGACAGAGAGCGACTCAAATAGTTTCCCTTGTACAGCAGTCCTGCCGTCACATGGTGGAACGGCATCTTCTCCCTGAGAGAGACAGAAAAAGAGTTTTAACATAATAAAGCATTCAGATGACACCGAGCGAGACGTCGGATTTGTTACCACTGGAAGTAACAAAAAGGCCCCATATATACTATATAAAACTACATACAGTGATTTAAAAACACTCTCATTTGTGGCACTTCTGACAGGCTAGGCCTGTAAAAGTTCATGTTTAAGTTGAAGACATGAATACACCAACAGCCAATACATTTTTGGTATGAATAATATCTTTTCTCTTTATCCAGTTTGTTCAGCAAAACATTTCTGTCAGAAAACAGTCAGCACTGTAAAATATCTCTTCTGCAGTGCTATAAACTACAACTATTGTAAGGAACGGACATAAAAGCTCAATGCATACAGTATGAAGCATTAAACCTAATGAAACGAAGAGCTATAAAACTGCAAGCCATTGTAATACCCAGTCTAAATTACACCATGAGTTTATGAACATAAGCTACTGTATAGATAGACTGTCTAGTGTCTATGAGAACAGATGTGTTAACAGGTGATTATTTTGTGTATATGTGTACCAGGTTTTATGAATATATACCATACGTATATATTTGTGCGCGTGTTTCTGTTTGAGCACAGCTTTAAAAAAATCTGAATGTCGGGTCGGGAAATGTTTAAAGAGTGTCAAGTTCCGATGCCTTTCTCCCCTCACGTCTCTGCGCAAGCGCACAGCAGTCAATCGGTCAGTGTGTGTATGGCAAAGCACACATGATCGGCACATTGCAGACAGACAGGCAGAGGAAGTGAAGCCCCCTATTCCAGTTGTTTTTGTCTTGGTGTGCGGTGAGTGATGATACAAAATATTAAGCTACCATTGCCTCGAATTTACAGCGAATTATCCAAAAGATCAAAGCAAAATATGAGTAATTTGTCTTGTTAATCATGAGCCAACATGTAATAAGTTAGCTAAAGTTTAGCTTACGCAGCCTTACTCAAATCTGGCTCGCGAGATCCACTTTCCTGCCAACCAAGTTTAGCCCTGACTAATAAAACACACCTGGGCCGTCTTACAGGTCTTACAGGTTAGTCATCCAACTTCTTTCTTCAAAACTGGTCATATCTTCTTTAGATCAGTCACATATAAAGGTAGATTGGTCTAATTAAAATCTAAGTGTTAGTCCTGACTAATTGCTAGTCAGTGAGACAAGTTGTTAAGACACAGTCATAACCTAGCGGCTATGTTTATGCAACTGGCCCCACGCATAACCAAGGGCTTAATTCAGCGCTACGCGGATTCATTGTGTTAAGTACAGCGAGAGACGTTCAAGTGCAGACTGGTCTGTATGTTTACAGTTGCTCTCGCGGTATTTTACTGACATGTGCCGATCGATCTTTGCACAGCGCCGCACAAAGACCTTGATTAAAGTTGTTCAGGTGTGTTTTATTTCGGGTCTAAACTCGGCAGAAAAGTGGATCTCGGGAGCCATATTTGAATAACACTGAGCTAAATGCAATTCATGGGCATACAGGCTAACTTAATCTGAAAACTACAGCTGAATACAGTAAGATTAATAATGTCATCAAAATCGACACATGCATATCGTGCAAATCAGGCTTTAAGTATTAAAATGAGCTAATTTAGAATTAAACCTAAATCTAGAAATTAAACCTAGATTTGCCAGCAGGTCTCCCATCCAGGTACTGACCAGGCTCAGCCCTACTTAGCTCCAGTGGGCAACCAGTCTTGGGCTATAGGGTGATATGGCTGCTGGCGGGAGGGATACCGTAGCGGGGGGAGGATGAGGACGATTCTAGGGGCCCTTGTTTCACTGGGGGCCCAGCAGAACCCGCGTGTGTATGTGCGTGTCCCCTTAAAAAGATGTAAGCGGATCATTCAGAGAAGCGGCACTGGCGCTGCAGCGCTTCACAATTCTGTACGTGTATCAACATGTCGCAGCGGCAGAGAAAATCAGGATATCACTAGAGAAACAAGAGCGAGAAGATAGGGTGGCCATACGACCAGATTTTGGCCGGACAGTCCGGATTTTAAGCCCCCTGTCCTGCGCAGCCTCAAGCCGGACACTCATTTGTCCTCCTTTTTGAAGTTGCGCTGAATCGGCCTAAAAAAACCCCGCTCTAGAACCTTTATTGGGACTAAGCAGCATAGCGTCTAGTGCCTTAAGATCTCTGGTCAAACAAATGATTGGCTGAAAGCTGTGTCAAATAAATATCTGATATATCATTGGTTAAAAATGTAAACAAGCCTCCACGACGTGTAGTCCACATGCTGGCTACGTAATATCATAACGTTAACATGCAGAAACGTCAGACCTCATTTAATCCGGAGTGGACAAAAAGAGCACGAATTTATATCAAAAATCAGTAGAGACCCTTTTCATGGACTTTGCACACTGTGTCGCTGTGAAGTGGACGTTAGTAGTCAAGGGAAAGCCGCCATTGACCGACATGCCAGCACGGAAAAACATAAAAGTAACCGACGAGCCGCAGGTTCGTCTTCCCTTAGGTCATTTATTCGAGAAGCATCATCACCTCAGGATGACAAAATCTCCACTGCAGAGCTTAAAGAAATCAATCAAAATGTATGCTGTAATCTGCTATACTTATCCTCTTCATTTCATTTAAGTCATTGTAGAATCCTGTTGATAAAAACAGTCCTAAAAATAATTTAAGAGTATATAGCTGTTTTCTCGAGATCACTGTTTTAATGATCTGTCCTTATTTTTGCTTTACTGAAGCTGGTGTGTGAAACCTGTTATGAATATGATGTAATAATAATACAAGCTATACAAGCTTTTGTCAAATCAAATCAAACTCCCTAAAAATAAAACAGTAAAATAAAAAATCTGAATCCTTTACATTTACAGTCATTTAGCAAACGCTTTTGTCCAAAGCGACTTACAAATGAGGTAAACAATAGAAGCAATTAGAACAACATAAGGACAACAAAAAGCACAAGTGCAGTAAAAACTGGTCTCATATAGCCTAGCACAGTATACCACAGCTAAGGATTTTTTATTAGTGAGTCATGAAATCTCTCTGTTGTCATAGATATAAGCATTCATTTCTAAATAAATTATTCACCACAGTTGAATCCATGAAAATGCATCTTATTCAAGGTCGTCAAATATAGATGTGATGTGAGATAGAGTTTCAAGAATAAGTCAAATTGGGCTTCATGTTGACTAGCATGAAGTGAGCGTCGTAGGAAACAGTGAGTTTGAAGTACTCAAATGTCAAAAGCCCACTCAACATCCACAGCACTCAATATCCTGCAGGCCATTTCTGAGATCAAGAGTGTGTGGACCATATACTCCCACAACCAAATCCACTGAAGGCTTTACACTAGTTTTTGGCTCAGGGCCCATGTGACAACTGCCAACTATGCATTAGCCCTTATTGTTGAAGCAAATCAGACATTCTACAATATAAGAATTGATTTAAAGTGCACAAATAAGTATTTCAATGATCAATGCTGAAATTCATATTTATTGAGCAGAACTGTATGTTTCTAACTTTGAGGCAGCAGTTTGATAAGGGTAAGATGCCCTGCATGTGGTTATAGCGATGTCCTTAAGTTAAAAATACTGTGGATGAACCTAGCTGGCCTGCAGAAAGCATAGATCTGAACCTCAACGAACAATGAACAAGAACACTGACTGGGAGCCAAACCCCATCAACCAACATTACTGAGGCTCATGTGCCTGAGAATAAGTAAATGCCTGCAGCCATGTTCCAACATTCAGCGAAAAGCTTTTCCACAACAGTGAAAGCAGTCCATACATTCAAATAATCTACACACAATGACCCTAATATTCTTTATATCGTATGGTCTCCAGAACAGCGAACTCATCCAAAATCTAATGCCAATCTAAATCTTTAGGTATACATCTCATTGTGGTCATGTGGTCACTCTACAGGTTAAACACAGTGAAAGAGAGAAACTACTTGAAATAGCATGACAGTGAAGGTTTCAGATCTCAGACTATGATTTGGGACGTGAGCCCATAGTCACAGTATGTGCTGGGTTAAAGCCAGTTCCCAATCAGAGTAAAACACATACAGCTTGAGCACCCCAGACAGATAGCAGCAGTCTACAGAAGGACATGTCCAAAGGACATGTTGATGGCAGACCCTTGTAAAATATGGATGCTGCTTTGGGACAAATGCAGGAGACTTCTGGTAAGTACAATGCCTAACCAGGCATTGGAAGTACAAACCCTCAGAAGGTTTAAAAAAGGGGTTTGTTTTAGGGTCTTTCTTTAAAATATGCAGATATGGGATTTTGATTACGATCTTTATTTTATTTAATTCATCCGATTTAGAAATATGTGACGTCATATATAATAAATTATTTTCTCGAGCTTCAAATTCACACAATTTGCTTAATTAGCGAACTGTGACATTCACTGTGTGATTCTGGACATACAGCCGAGGAAAAAACGAAGAGACCATTTCTAAATGATTTTCAGTTTTACTGTATTCACTATTTATAGGTACGTGTTTAGGTGTCCCAACCGGCTCTAAACCGTGACAAAGAAGGAAGCCACGCGCCAGATAATAGTAAAAAAAGTAATGAATTTTATTAACATAAGAATAAATCATAAATAACCGAGTCAAGGAAAAATAACAAAGGCCCGAGAGCGCTGGAAGCCAAGAGCGACGATTGAAGGCTGCTTAAAAACGCCGGCATCAGCCTCAACGCAGGTGAAACCACTCTCACTAATTATATCAACCAAACTCCGACCTGTAAAACAACACAGAATAGAACAAAAACAAACCTAAAAGGATTCATAACATAGGTCAAATTATATGTTTTGTTTCGTTCTGTGGATTACTAACAATATTTTTCCCAAATTTCAAATACAAATATTGCAGAAAGTGAAAACAGAAAATAACAGAAAAGATGATACACATTATATGTCAACATAAATGTTCCAGTTTTCTGTGGTCCATTTCCACAGTGACCACCATGATATATGGATATTAAATGAATTTATCACTTGAAATGAGTTTTCATTAACATCTACTACAAAGTTAATGTGTAATCATTCTTCCAAATGCATGATATAATAAGCCATTGGTGGGTTGTTTCAAAGTATTTTACTTTTTATTTCGTCATCTTTGAAGGGGGCTGCCTGAATGAGCATCGTGCACTCTGCAAACTGAGTGGAATTGGCCAAATAAATCATTGTTGTCTCTAAAAGGAACACGGCACAGATGAGCGGTTTATGTGGGCAATTTTAATTAAGGTAATTATCACAATGCCTTCCAGTTATTAAGATATCAAATCATTTTCTTGTCGGCTCATGGTCACGCTGTGTTTACAGTATGTGTATACATCCGAGCGTTTTATGAGGACTCATAAGTAACTTGTGTTATACAAGAAAACAATGATTTGTATACAGTAACTTGTGTATTGTGTAACTTACAAAATAACACTGTACTTATGCAAGACCTTACATTATGGATATTTAACCACATGAAGGGTATTCATATTACTGTAATATACAGACTGAATTGGCTAAGTGCTTTTACAAAGCGTTAGCAACAGCACTGTGATACATCACACCATTTTTGTTATAAACAGAGCAATTATTAATAGCTATTAAATTGAACATTGCTTCAACCAAATTGTGTTTTTTTCTACTATATGTGTTTTCTTGCATTATTATATGTTGTAGGCTGATTGCAGTTTACAAACAACTCAAATACATAACGTGAGATAATTTGTGGGTTTATCAGTATTTTACAAAAAATCTGTGTAGATTAGAATTTCAAGATGAAACTAAATGTTTTCTAAATATAGAACTGCACATCGAGTAAAAGATCTACGGAGTTCACTGCGGTCTTATCTTTTGACTAAACACTACCAGACCTTCCTTGATGCTGTCTCAAATAAACAACACGTTTGTCTGCAAAGAAATTAAAGTATGTCTCTATGTCTATGCATTTTTTATTGTAGAACCAAACCCAGCGTTCAGCAGACTCCCGAGAGGCAAAGCCTGGCAGTGTGAGTGCATCCAGATGAAAAGCATGACTAATTCACCTGCCATCTCAGTACAACTATTATGCTTTTCGTATGATCCCTTTTGAGAAAACTCAACAACTGCTTATATCCAAATTGCATTGTAGATGGTAGTTTTTAAATGCATGAGTTAATGTGATCCCTTTTAGGGTTTTTCTCAGTCGCTATGGTGCATTTCTCAGATCAGAGATTAATTTTTCAAAACACATTGTTCAACCTCCACATCATCAAGTCAGTTGTGCACAACATAAAAGCAAATTCTCATTGCTTTGGCCAAATAGCAAATGCTTTTGTACGGTCATGCAGATGATTATGTACAATTTTCAGTAGCTTATGTCATTTCCATCAAAATACACTGGTTTTCAGTTGAATAGTCTTACACCTCAAAACATTTAGGAATTAGTTCATTACCTAAACCAATTACATGCAAAGTGGTTGACCTTTTTGTCATGATGTCATAAGCATGCTATCTATAGATTTATTCAGTAGTATAATCAAGTAAATTTTGATTTTCACTAATGAGGGGGAATGTGTGAAGTGTTAGATCAGCCAGTCATCGAGCTGTTCTCTATAGCTCAGGGGTGCATCTCATGAACCTTCAACTAGCAAGAATATTTAGACACAGCACAACACAATTGTTACTATTTCTAACGATGGAAGAAGCGCAAGAAAATGTACAGGGTCAACAGCCTGGAAGAAGAGGATTACGAATGGGCGGTGGAAGGTAGAAGAGGAAGTAGGTCCATTCCTGATGAAATCAGGGCCACTATTCGGGACCATGTTGTCAATCACGGCCTTTCAATGGCTGAGGCTGGTCGAAGATGCAGCCAAATGTTGGGAGATCCACTGTGTCCTCAATCATTCAAACATTTCGTAGAGAGAAAAGGTGAGTCCACTTGCATTTTACAGTACTGTACAATGCACTTTTGACCACCACTGTAGATTTTCAGTGGATGCTTTACTGTATGTACAACACATTTTTTATATATTCCCCAGTCTGTGTTTGCTTTACTATTTGCATTACTATTTTTACCTGTAGGACAGCAAGACTACGTCACCATGGTGTCAATGGGCACCTTTTTACACCTCAACAGGAGGAGGCTTTTTGCAACATGGTCCTAGCAAATAATGCAATTAGACTAAGGGAAATACAGAGAGCCATTACAGAAGACAACAATGTCTTTGAAAACATCCAATCTGTTAGCATCTCAACTATTGATAGGGTGCTAAAAAGACACCACATGAGCATGAAACAGCTGTACAGAGTGCCATTTAAAAAGGAATGGTGACAGAGTTAAGGAGCTACGGTACCAGTATGTGCATGTAAAACATCCAAAATATTTTATTTTGAGGGATGAACTACGGATTTTGAACAAGTTACACGCTTTTGCAGGAAATCCATGATGTTGTGCAGTTTGTACGAATTGTTCTGAGAAATGCACACAATATTGTAAAACAAAATATTTCCTGCGTAGATGAAGTGAGGTCTATTAGCATTCAATTTGGGTTGTTGTTACCAAACAGGATGGATATTCACTTTAATAAACATCAAGACTTTAACTGGTTCCTGTGCAGATTTTAGCCAAATGTATAGGTTCTTTTTAACTGTTTTTGACAGAGATGCAATTTTGACAAACAGTGATTTCACCAATGAATTTCCATTACTTTTCTCCATGACCTGAAAACATTTGTGTTTACTTGAAAGCATATTTAACTCTTTCTCATGTACACCCGTCTACACCGCACATGAGCGCAGGGCAATGCAACGCATAATAGAGTTTTACTTTACACAAGAACAATATCCAGCCAATATAACACATCTACCAAAAATGTATATTCACAAACAAAATGTTTTGGCTTTTGAGATTTTATTTCCCATAACTTTTTAAGGCCTTTATTAAATATGTCCAGATTTTCTATAATCATCGAAACCATGGACAAATAAATTGAATGTGTCAAAATCTATATAGTCGCTCAATTGATAGATTTATAAACACTGCATGTATTATCATAATAAATCAAGAAATGGAAAAATATTATTTAAAATAAAACATTGCAGGACACATTTCATTACAACTGCCCATTACAAACATGAAATGCATTAGAATATCATGTTCAGAGGAGATAATGAAGTATAATGTGTGAAATTAAGAGACTAAGGCACAGTTTTGATCACAGTTGATCAAAATATGACCAAAAGTACCACATCCCAGCATATAAAATTTCCTTTGAAAATTATTTTTGAAATGTACAAAATACAAAGTAACCCAAGCACAAAACCAGCTGGTGAGATTTTACCATTCATAAAAGAGAGCAACTCATCAGAAACAGTCTTTAAACATGCTGCAGTTCGCTTGAGCCAAAAATATTAAATATTGGTATCCTTAAAATCAAATCACAAGAGCGCTGCCCTCTAAAAAGTCAATAAAAGAAGTCTAGTGCTGTCAACCTGTCATTGCAGATCATGTCCAACTAACCCAATCTTCTCCATTTTAACCTCTCACACAGACAGCCTTCAGTATGAAGGACAGACTCAACTATAAAGACATTTACAATCAATTATTACAAAATACTATTACAATCAATACAAATCACAAGAAGTCATCACACTTCTACAAAAATTCATTAAGGCTATCCCAAACACTTAACATTAAGAGCAGAACACAAAAGCAACAAAAGCCTGCAATATGTTTGTAATATGTTCCCTGAACACAATGCAGCAGTCAGTCCTTACCCATACTGATCATATTCTACAGGATACTGAAGCACAACACGCTCCTCACCACCACCGCCTGGGACTAACATCCCATCGGACCCCTCTCTCCGAGGGTCCGGATCCAAATCAGCAACCTCCATCGACAGCGCACTCCAGCTCGGAGCGCAGCAGACCGTCCCGGAGCACCACAGCCAGACTCTGTCCCAGCGCAGGTCTCTAGCATCAAGTGCCCAGAAAGCCCTCGTTAATATTTCAGCAGCCCGGAACAGGTAGTCACTCATTCATTCAGCCCCGAGTCACAAACCAGGCAGTCTCTCGTCTCGCCCTCATGTCACTCTCGGTAGAGAGAGATGTGCTGGTGTCACCGGGGGGGCTCCACAAACTGGCTCGGTGACAGGAGGAGCCCTGCCTCTGCAGCTCAGATGAGAGCAAACGCACACACGCAGGGCTCACACACTGCTGACCAGCCCCTCGGACCGCACCCTTTAACTGATTCCTCCAGGTTCTCTAATCATTAGGACGTCCATCAATCGTTCCAGGGGGTGGGACCGGATGAGGGGGTGTATTGGCCGGGGGCCACCTGACTAGTCAAATGAGTCTGAGGTGAATAATTTGTCACCTGAGAGCTATTACAGTAGCTAATACACAAGGCATGATGTTGTGTGTGTGTTCGACAGATTTGAGAAATGAATGTCAATGATCAGCAACTGTTAGAGTGTTATTGTAGCTCATGGGTAGGTCATGGGTTCAAGTCCCAAGGTACACTAACACAATAGGCCTGTAATGCAAAGTACGATAAATAAAGATGCAACGGTAGGTAGGTAGGTAGGTAGGTAGGTAGATAGATAGATAGAGAGATAGAGAGAGAGAGAAAGAGAGGCGAGGGAGAGAGAGAGAGAGAGAGAGAGAGATAGAGAGAGCGAAGCGGAGAGAGAGAGAGCAGCTGGTCGGTCTCTCGGTCGTCCCGCGGGCGGCGCCGAGAGCGCACGAGAGCGCGCGCGCGCGCTCGCGCGTGCGAGCGCGAGCGCGCGAGCGCGCTCTCGCGGCGCGCGGCGTCACGCGCGCGCGCTGGTCGTGTCGGCCGGTCGGTCGTTCTCTCCGGTCGGGACCGGCGTGAGGGCGCGTGCGGGCGACGCGCTCGCTGCGCCTCGCGATAAGAGAGATAGAGAGAGAAGAGATGTGTAGCAAGATATGTGAAGTCCTTCCACGACCAAAGACAACCCGCCACCCACAACCACTGCCAGTGAACAACACCCACAAACTGACACTATTCAGCCTCATTGATCCCCTTTGAATAAAGCTTTTTTCTGTTTATATTGAGATGTATATCTATATATTTTTTACTTATAGACCTTAATTCTTTATCCTATCGTAGTTTATCTGAATCTGTAGGTTGCATGTGTCGATTTAATCTTGGGGCTTTGCAAGTAAAACAAATGGATCAGTGCCAAGAAAGCTCCTTTGAATTTGAATCTGACTTCTTGAGAAGAGAGAGAGAGAGAGAGAGAGAGAGGCGAGGAGGAGGAGAGAGAGATAGATGGTAGGTATTCGGTAGGTCCCGAGGGCGGGAGCACGAGGAGCGAGAGCGACGAAGCCGCAGAGGGAGAGCGAGCGAGCGCCAGAGAGACGCAGGAGAAGAGAATCGAGGCATGAGCGCTTTCCTCTTCGCTCGCTCGCGCTGCTAGGCTCTCTCGCTCGCGCTGCTCTCGCGCTCTCTCTCTCGCTCGACGCCTCTCGCTCTCGCTCTGCCTCGCGCTCGCTGCGCTCGCGCGCGCTCTGCTGCTCTCGCGCGCGCTCGAGACTCGTCCGCTCGCCTCGCTCGACGGCGCGCGCGCTCTGCGCGCGCCGCTCGTGTGTCGTCTCCTCGTCGTGTCCCTCGGGCGGGCGCGCGCGCGCCCGCGCGCGCCGCGCGCGCGCTCCGGGCGCGCGCGCGCGCGCGCGCGGCGCCCGCGCGGCGCCTCGCGGACCGCCGCGCGCTCGCGCGCGCGCGCGCACCCGCTCGCTCGCCTCGCTCGCTCCTCGCTCTCTCGCTCGCTCGCTCGCTCGCTCGCTCGCTCGCTCGATGCTCGCTGCCTCGCTCGCTCGCTCGCTCGCTCGCTCTCTCGCTCGATAGATAGATCTATAGATCGCATCTGAATCCCAGCACAACAGGTGTAAAGTAGCTATAATAACGCAGCGCACAGTTTAAACCGCGGTCACAATAACTGCAGACATTTGATTCATAAACTCTCAAACACAAACTCTCACCTTTAATGGTTCTTGTAGGGGATCTTTAAGGCGATCACTCAAATGCCGATATCCAAACGATCCCGCTGCTGATATCACTGACCATGAACTCTCCTCGCTTATCAATCGCGGTTATATCGCTACACTATTATTTCTATCCATCGGATGCGCACGAGAGCGGACAGTGCCCTCCTCTATTTCACCGATTATATCCGCCAGCAAACAGCAATAAAACCAGTTCCTCCAACTTCAATAAGCTCTAATGACCCCCGGTAATCTTCGGTACTTCCATGATATCAAGTGAATCCCAGCCGATAGTTTCCGTCTGTAATTGATTCAACCCAAAGCTGCTCGACTGTCATACACGAGCGTTATAAATCACGAGCAACAGCTCCAATAACGATCAATAAACATCGAAGTCAAATCTGGATGTTGTTCTCCGCGAGCTGCGAGTGGACATTACCGGTCACACGTAAAGAAATTGCAGGATGATTCCTATGATAAAGAAGCAGATAGATCCCTCACACAGACAGCATTAACCCACTGAACGCACTGAAGGACGGGCTGAGAGCGCGCGAGAGAGTCATTACTCAACGGATCCAGCCTACCAGCTCATGACTGTCATTCATCCACAGGTGAGCTCTACAAACGGACCAGAGGAATACGTCTAATAAACGTGCTAATATACCTAAAACCACACTGAGGAAGATATTTTCTAGCATTCACTTCTGGACACAAAACTCTTTTGTTCTGCAGAAGAAAGTCAAACAGGTTTGAAGTGACAGGAGGATGAGAATGGCTAAATGATGACAGGATTTTCAATTTTGGGTAATCTATCACTATCACAGGCATGCAAAGAGAAGACATCATTGCTCACACTGCAGCTTCTTGAGAGCAAAATTTCTCATTTAATTTATTCACAATTTGGATTACATGAGTAATGTGGGCCAATCAGACTGATATGCACACAGACACATCCAATATTATTGATTGTAAATCAATTCATATTAAATAAAGGTATTCTGCATTGAATCCCTTAATAACAAAAATAAAGGTTTTTGTGAAGATGGCCTATAAAACTTTAATTGAGCAAAGTTTTTGGCTGAAATGTAATTTGTCACAAAAAGATAGTTATTGTTTTTTATATTGTAAAAATATATTTTACATACAATTAAAACTGCTTCTGGAATGAGAAATATAGAGCGGAAATTGTCTTTTGGGAATTGATAGGATTGTTGGAGGTCGGAAGCCTTACCATTGGATAGTCAGTATAGTCGGTTATCCAGTGATGCTGTTTGGAGGAGGGGATGTTTATCATTTTGATGAGGGCACTTGATGAGGGGAGAGTGTGGACGAAAGTACCTTTAAAAAAAATATATATTTTTGATATATTTTTGCTGTGGTCCGTAACTCACAAGGGTGGTCTAGCAAAACCAGGTGGAAACGAGAAACACAACTTGTAATAAGAAAAAAAGCACAGCTTCAGAAATTTACTTTCCGTGCTCGAAAACTGTTTTCCAGATCTAACCGCGGGAAGCGATGACGAAATCACGTGATATTCGGCAGCAAGGTCAAAGGTTGCGTGCTGAACGTGACGTCAAAGCTAGCAAATGTAGTCAAGGCTCTAAGTAAATAGCTATGTTACTTTCGTCCATTGTTACTTTCGTCCCCGCTCTCCCCTAAATAAAAAATAATGACCTGCGTGGATAACTCCTTTATGATAAACAATGCAATATTCCACAATGAAAAAATGGTATGGTAACATTAAGAGATAGCAGGTGTTACATGGCCAGTTCCCTCTCTTCATTTTAAATCCTGTACGATGTACGAGTCCAAACTGTATTATTCTTTGATTCTGAGGAAGCACCGTTGCTTTAAAACAACAACACAGACAACAAAATATGTTCATATCCAGTGATTGTCAAAGAGCTTTTGAACCCTTGAAGCTTCCTTTTCACACCGAACATCTTGAGCATGTTATGACCCGTCACACTGGACCACATAACTAACACAACGCAACAGACATCAATTCACTCAATCACACACAGTGATATTATGATGTGATAATTCAAATCCGCCTCATTTCTAGGCCTGAGTGTCCTCTTAATTCTTAAAGCAGCTGACTCACACACACACACACACACACAGCGACTGAAACAGTGACTCACACACACTTGAGCACGCTCAGATTTTCTCCAGACATCAGTCACAAAGAGAAGCGCAGGATGGACTGACCTCAGGAATACGGTTGAAACGCATCCGGCAACCGGCTGATGTTGAGGTAATCATGAACGCTGGGGAACAATTTCAATACTGGACTAGCTGTCATATTACACTGCTAAACCGAGAAGTCAACACAAGTTTGAAAAATGAAAATAAGAATCACAATGTTATTCCTGTCAAACCCGCTGTGAAGGTTTAGTGGCGCGTAAGCAGCCCTGTAAACAAATCACTCTTTACCTGTCTCTAATAATGCACCCATGAGAAGCTTTTTATCCAGTTTACACAATTTTGGTTGTAAAAAAGTGAATCTGTGTATTGTCATTGTGAATATGCTTTGAGAGAATGACTGGGAGAAAAAAAGAAATTCATTCTCATTAGCTAAGTAGGGCAGTCTGATATGCTCCAGCATGTCGTGGACAAAAGATGTGCCTTTAGCTTTGTTAAACGTTTATACAGCAGTGGCCAAACATTTATTTAAAAGGATCACCCAGAAATGAAAAAAACGGTCATTATTTACTCATCTTCAAGTGATTCCGAACTTGTCTGTATGCTGTGCTTTTTACACAAATGTAAACATTTTAAGAAATTATACTGTAACTCTTGTCATGCAATGTAAGAACAAAATAAGGCAAAAACGACACCATAAGCATAGTCCAGACAATTTATATTATTCCAAGTTTATATTCCAAATCTACGGAAGTCTGATTTGGTCCATATAAACTTTCATTGTATTACAAAGTCAGTATAAAGAATCTCCAAAGACTGCTATTGAGTGACAAGCAGCAACAGAGCGATGTGATCTCATTCATTGCAATGGGTGCTTCGCGACTTCCAGTGACCGCTTGCGAGGCGTTTCCAGCCATGCGACGAAGAAAAGTTATGCAAATGATAAAGAAAGAAACAGGCGACGCTCAGCAACATCATCACTGGTGGTGGGAATGCAGCTTTCCTCTTTAGAAAAATAATAGCTTGAGAGTTTAAAACCACATTATTGGGTAAGTAATAATGACACATTTTGATTTTTGGATGAACTAAAGTAATAGCACATTGACCCAGTAACCATTGAATGCAGACCCCCAGCACTCCTCTTCTAAAACTGAAAGATTGAAGCCACCACATGGAATGATGCAAAACTAATCGCTTGCCAAATTAAAGGCAACCAGGTGGAACGTACTGCATGTTCACAGCGAAATGAAGAATTATTATTAAGGGGGGAAATGTGAGGACGGGAATTCTGAAGTACAAGTGGTTGAATACGGTGTTTGTCGGCGAAGAGAAGATAAATGACGCGCAGGTGTGATTCTGAACCCTCCATTACATATTTGTTAATGGTTTGAGTGCTGCTCACTGAGGCCTGACTGGTCTCTCGCTGTGTGTCAACACATTTTAAAGATGCTTTGTTGAGACCTGCATCTTCTTGAAAACAGAGAAGCAATGTCAATGTTTTTTTGTTTTGTTTTACCACAGATTTCACCGCTGTGGTGTAATGTAGTGGTTAAAGCTCAAAGCCTGTAAAATAATTCTGTACATAACTATATTAACATTAAAATGGTTCATTGAAATTACAAATATTGAAGGACACTATTTTGAATTAAAACTAGATGAAATACATGATACATTCTACTCATTGCCATTAGTGTTTTGCATAGACGTAACTGTACTGTGTGTTTCACTATGCTACACGCTGAATTGACCAATCAGCATCAAGGAACATGATTATAAGCATCCACAGTATGTTAAGGTACCTATAAACAGGGTTTGTGTTTCTATAGCACATATACAGAGAATTCAGGCTGGGATGGTGAAATAAGCAGTGGATTTTATTCAGGACAGTCTGCGTGTGAGTCAGCTACAGTGACAGAGAGCCTGTGGAGCATGAGGACACATTTAGGTGTGACTCTTGTGTCAGCTGGTAGCAAGCTGTCCCTCTTTGCCCTCAAGTGCATCTATATATCTAAACTATACCATACTAAAACATTTTCAAGCACTCCCAGACGATTTGTAGAGACTGTATTTCCTGAAGCAATGGTCTCGAAGTAGCAGTAAACCTCACAACCTGTTTGTTATAGCAACAGTTTGAGAAGATGATCGAAAATGATCAGAATGACATGGCAATAACAAGCAATAAAACAAATTAAATACGAAAATTATGAAAAAGAAAAAGTATTGAATTATTTTTGATTAAATATGCTAACCATAAGTGTCCTAATGTAAGCCTTATTGTAAAAGCAAGCATGAAGCTCTACCCCAGCCCCTCCCAAAACATAAGCATCACATTTTTTCAATGTGTAAATACAGGGAAGGTGTAGAAATCATTCTGACATTTATACACTCGTAGTGTTAACCACGTTTCACAGGTCAGGACCTCAGCGATTGCAGAAAAAACAGAGATTGGCACACAATTAACCCACAGCCATTAATGAGGGCCTTGTTTATGGGCAATACGTGCGATACATTGCGAGTAACAAATACATTAAGTTGCTTTAATTAAAATGCAAATCTCTTTGCAAAGAAGGAAACATCAATAAATGTGCTTTTGCAGCCATGTGGTTATTTGACTCACACCGGATCATAATGGAATTAGTAGTGATGGTTCTCATATCGCTGTCTCCGGGCTGATGTTCATGTGGCACGTAGGGTCTGTGATGATTATGAGTGCTTAACAGCATGCATCATTCAGAAAGCCATTGAACTCTGCTATCTTGATACACTGCTGGGACACCATGACGTGCCAATAATGACAAGAAGCAGCGCTGACGCCTACTGATCTGGAAAATGTCGTGCTGAACTGACCTCTGGATTCTGTTCAATTCATGTATATCTATGTGATTTTTACCCTATTATCAACTCCAGCAAATGGTAATTCTGTGTGCCCTAATCACAACTGCATAAAATAAAAAAACTGCTAATAATAAAAATGATCAAAGCTGTAGGGCCTGTAGAAAGCAAGCAGAAGCATATTCTGTTAGGTTCTCTGTTTGTATCCAGAAGCAAATCTGTAGTAGGTGAGAGGTTCAAGAGCTGTTGCCGTCATTTTAAGTGACTTCCCTTTTGGCAGAGAACGTCTCTTTTTGCCGCCAACTTAACTGAAATCTTTCTGTTTGATAAGAACTGTTTGTAATGGTAAGAACCATTGGCTTCCTGTGTATTCAGGCTGTGGATCGAGATGAGGGCTGAGGTGTGTGGACAGAGATGGTGACTATGAGTTTGAAATTTTTTCGGGTCAATATCTTTTGTTGGTCCTGGAACAACAAAGGTGTCAAGCTAACATATTTGGTACCATATCACTAACTACATATACATTATAATTATTATAAGAGCCACAAAGCCCTCAATATCTCTGAGAAGATGCTGTCAATCCACTGACACTTTTGACAACACATCAAAACAGAACATCCGCTCAGAGACATTTACATTACGCTTGCTATTCAGAATGTGCCTGCTGTCCATTTCCACCCTCCTTATAGGATCTTGCGTTTTAGGAGTGTTTCAATGTGAAAGGACAGTTGGTTTTGAGGTTTAGAACACAAGCCGAGATAATGAGACTGCGGATGTGCACTGTTCTGGTACAGCCTGTCCCTTATCCCGCTCTCTGTAAAAACCATTTGAGGGACAGTGGCTTGAGGCGGTGAAGCCGAGAGCGACTGTGTGGAGCCATGATGGGGAGAAACCATTAGTAACTGAGATTGGGATGTCACAGTGACAAATGTATCAGTTGTTTACACAAGACAAAGAAAAAAAACTACAAAACTACAAACATGTGAAGTTACACAACACCCCGAGCATAATTGTTTGAAAAGTGCTAAAAATGTAATAAATTAATAGAAATTAACTTATAACAAAAGGCATTTAAAGGTCCAGTGTATGAAATTTAGCGGCATCTAGTGGTGAGGTTGCAAATTGCAACCAACGTCTCACTCCACCACTCACCCCTCCCTTTCAAAGCACTACGATGGCGGACACAGGACTAAGATGTCTTCATGTTTTTGCTTCTTTGCCGAAGGAGATAACACATTTACGAAATGCGCTCTGTAGAGCAGTTTGTCCGTTTAGGGCAACATTCAACAACATGGTGAATTCCATGCAAGGGGACGTGCGGTGTATGAAGATAGAAATAACTCATTCCAAGGTCATAAAAACATAACGCTGAATTATGTAAATTCTTAATTTACCTCTGAAGTCATAGTAATGTATATTACACTAAACAAAATTATAAACGCATCACTTTGTTTTTCCCCCCATTTTTTCATGAGCTGAACTCAGAAGATCTAACACTTTTTCTATGTTCACAAAAGGGCTATTTCTCTCAAATATTGTTCACAAATCTGTATAAATCTGTGTCAGTGAGCACTTCTCCTTTGCCGAGATAATCCACCTCACAGGTGTGGCATATCAAGATGCTGATTAGAGAGCACGAATATTGCACAGGTGTGCCTTTGGCTGGCCACAATAAAAGGCCACTCTAAAATGTGCAATTTTACTGTATTTGGGGGGTCCGGGGGCTCAGAAATTTTGAGCTGAACTCAAAATTATGCACAGGTGTACCTTAGGCTTGCCACAATAAATGGCCACTCTAAAATGTGCAGTTTTATCACCCAGCACGTTGCCACAGATGTTGCAAGTTTTGAGGGAGTGTGCAATTGTCATGCTGACTGCAGGAATGTCCACCAGAGCTGTTGCCCCTGAGCTGTTGTTCATTTCTCAACGTTCAAGCTGTCTCCAAAGGCGTTTCAGAGTATGTGATAGTACATCCAACCGGCCTCACAACCGCAGACCACGTGTAACCACACCAGCCCAGGACCTCCACATCCAGCATCTTCACCACGAAGGTCTTCTGAGACCAGCCACCCGGACAGCTGCTGCAACAATCGGTTTGCATAACCAGCTTTCTAGTCTCAGCCTCAGACGTCACGCCCACGGACCGCTGGCTACACGTCCGATGCATAAGGCACAATTTTCTGGATACACTTTAGCACGTTCTAAGTCATCTGATTGGTTAAATTTCACAGAATTTCCAGGAGACGTGCGTGTCGCATTCTTTAACTGTGCGCCTGGAAACAACGAGGCCATCTGATCCAAGTTAGCTGTCGTGTTTACAACGGTTGCTATAAGAATTCATCACGATCGACTAACGCTTAATTCTTAAAAGTATGCAAGGTTCATGGCATAAACTTATAAACATTTTGCTGCTGTTAACGAAATGTAATTGGTTGCTTTACCTGTCCGTCATATGGCCTCTTGGGCGGGCCTTGGCCAAAGAAAGCGGTGATAAGTTCCATGCCTGGCTATGCAAGACTACAAGTTTTCTAACGCCAAAAGCTCAAATATACACAAAAGTGAATTAATTTGTGTGTAAAAACAATATTTTAAGTTTATTGAGCCAAGATATGTTGTTTTAAAATTTAACATGTATAGATAAGAGAACATTTGTAATATGGCAGCTCCACATTTCTCACCATAGACTCTCATTGGCTCTCGCAAGTCTCAGAACCAATGAGATGGTGAATCAATTATGTTCTTAAATTTCATTTTTGGGTGAGCTATTCCTTTAACTCAACATTGCTGGTTGACACAGCTCTGAACAGTGAAAGCTAGCGGGCACCTCTGAGACTGGTCTGGTTTTCATATTACACCCATCATCCTTCAGACATGAGTAAAGATTTCAGCTCTCTTCAGCAGGCGAGCTCAGACACCGCCTGTGACCTAGTTCACTCGGCATCAAGCAGATTTCATGCACAATGATGTTCAAACTCCCCTTGAAACAGCATGAAAACACCCAAAAGCAGCAACAAATCCTGTAGTCTGATCTGTTCTGAGATACTCATGAACAGAAACAGGTTTGTACCTTTCAGCTGCACATACAAAATCAATATAATCCAAGGACACCCAGCATTTTTCAAAACAACATAAAAATGTCATGTGACACTTGACTTTGAATCACTGCCATAGGTTTGTAAAGACAAGAAAAAAAGAGAAGAACATTGTCTTTCGTTTCAAAATGGTTTTAAATGATCTTTAAATGAGATGTTCATGGGGCAGTTCTGATCGAAACTGGTTTTCAGCAGTATCATCAACCTACCTACAGTATAACCACCAGCTCCATTTTATTACCATCAGCTCTCTAAAACTGAAGAACACACAAATCTCAGTTTGTGGTGACATGTTCATTAACGTTTGTAACCGCGGTGATATATTTCATTGCCGTTCTTTTCTCCTTTAGTCTTTAAATCTATATTCTATGAGTAAATGAAGCTTTAAATTATACCACTGACCTCTAGCCAACGCCGATACTTGGTCCAATCAGGGAAAAGATGAGAAAAGGACACTGAAAAAGACCATTATATATCCAAAACTAAACCGGTGACAACTGGACTTAAGAGTGAAATTCTTTATTGACCATGACCGCATTTAAAACCAAAAAAAGCGAACATTTACTTAAAACAACATGAAAATGTTTTACGTTGTAGATATGCTCTTCGCAACTTGGATTCTAAGCCAATCCTGTGAGAGCAAACCCAGCCTGGCCTTTATTAATACAAACAACAGACACAACAAAAAACAGAGACACAGAAAGTCTTAATCTGGAATAGACAGGTGGTCTACTTCATACATTCAAACACAAACGTCGCCCTACATAATGCAAAAGAGAAAAGCATGAGTATTCAACATCAGCACCCCGAGATATCTTTGGTCTTGTTCTTTCTCTGAAACCGTGTGTCCGAAGGCTCAAACCCTCTCTCTCTGGCCCCAAAAAGGGCCCAGCTGGGGGTTTTGGCCATATAGTCCATGGCTGAGAAGCTCTTGGTGCCTCCACTTTCCTCATATTCCTGAATGAGTTCTTGGAATCGCTCGTAGTCGATCCACGTCCACCACTCTCCATCCACTTTGAACTGCAGGAACAAGAGAAGAGAGCAGGTGAACATCACACACAGGTGAGACTTACATTTACGCATTTGGCAGACGCTTTTTTTTTTATCGCAAGACTTGGACTGGGTATCGCCGCCGGCAGGTGTCCAGTTCGACTAATAGGGCCTGACTGTGTTTTTCAGATAGACTGCCAACTGGGCAAAGTCCTGCCACTTGTGTGAAACAGGAAGAGAGCAATGAAATGCTTTTAGAGCAAACTGAACTGTTTTTATTTAAAGACAAATAACCAAAATAACCATCTCCGCCGAGTGCACATAATTGGACATGGACTGTTAGCCGGGGTCGCAGCGCAGACTTCACAAAATACATCAAGAGTGCACTGCACGGAGCTCACTGGCAACTTTATGAATCATGAAATAACAATTGGGAAACTGTGCGGTCTCGCAGGGCCTGATGCACATAACACACTTAAGATGAACTTGCAGATTTGCAATGACCCATGAAATCCACAGGCCTGTAGGACTTCCCATTTGTTGTTTTATGTTCCCAAGGGGTGCTTTGCTGCCGTTATGCACCCTTGCGCCCGCGCTGGGATTTAGGATAGCACTAGACATAGAGCCAGGCAATACATAACAAGTCAACAGCTATACATTTGTCATTTTTGAGTAAACTATCCCTTTAAGTTTCAACCTTCTGTTTCAATACCTCACCCCAAATCTAGACTGTCAAGCTCTTGTTCTATCGGAGTGTGTAGACGGAGCTTGTTTTCTTTCATATACATTTAATCCATTTCCATCCGTGCCTTTAAAACAGAAGTAAAAAGTGCTGGTGGGGAGCTGCAGTGATTATGTTTCACACACATCAGTGTGATCCACGCTCAGCATGCCCATGCAATCAACTACAGGCACCGCACTCCTTTTCACCCTCTCTCTTCAAACGCCTGTCGTTTCATAACTTTCTTTTTGTCACAAAATCAATTTAGGGGAAAAAGAGAACTTGCTGAGGTGTTTTTTTCCTAGCGCCTGATTGGTTTGTTGGGGGTCAGGGGAAAGCATTTTGGAGTGGAAGACATTATTCAAGTTTGAATCGAGTATGACTCTTACAAGGAAAATGTGCTTTCTAGGTGAGCAAAAACAGATATGGAATAAGCAAGTCTTAAACGTTTGGACAGCAGTTGTTTTTGCCTCATGCATTCATCTCTTTAAAGGTGCCGTGTGTTTTTTTGGAGGATCTATTGACAGAAATGCAATATATACATAACTATGTCTTTAGAGGTGTATGAAGACCTTACATAATGAAGCCTTATGTTTTATTACCTTTTTTATTACAATGAGCTATGTATCTACATACACCACGGGCCCCCTTACGTGGAATTCACCATGTTGTTTCTACAGTAGCCCTAAGTGGACAAACCGCTCTACAGAATGCATTTCGTAAATGTGTTATCTCCTTCAGCAAACAACTACATGACGACATCTTAGTTCTGTGTCAGCCACCGTAGTGCTTCGAAATGGAGGGGTAGAGAGAGCCGTTAGTTGCAATTCTCAACCTCACCGCTAGATGGCCCCAAATTTCATACACTGTGGTTTAGAATTACATTTCTATAAGTCCAAAGGAAACATCTGGATTTGTTGTACTTCCGAAGACTCTTGTGTATTTTATTGAGAAAAACAGAGATGTCAGGCAGCTTACAGAGTTGTCGAGAGTAAAGTAGACAAGTGATGTCTAAATTGTACTGTCTCAGTTGCTGAAATCAGCCTGTAGGAACAAAAAAGCACTTGAAAATGTACAGTGGACTTTCGTTTTGCGCTGCACATTGCCAAGGTTCCCTCTTTCTGCCAAGCTAAGCATGGGAGGTTTGAGCTCATGCTACATTACCTGCTCACCTGAAGCTACCTGGAGGCTACCTGGATCTGTTCGTCTTGTAAGCAGTTCAGTCCCCATGGGACTTCTCTTCCTCAATCGTATGTTTTCATTACAGAATCATTTTCTGAGGTGAAACAGCCCCCTCACAGATACTCAGCAGTCAGTAGATGAGGACTCTCATGGGGCTCAGCTCATCTCTGCAGAGAGGCAACTGATCCATCCTCAACCTCGTGTGAAATATCTTCCTTTCTCTGAAACTCTTGCACACATGCGGTTCAGCTCAGCGTTGATGGTTAATAATATACCGACAGCAGTGTAAAGAAGAACAATAGCAAAGGTAACTTAGGTAAAAATACGTTTGTTTATAGTAATGATATCAAACATCTCTTCCTAGAATATCCTCACTCTTTCCAAGATTGTCAGAAAGTCAGATTTAAATTAGCGAATTATAACATAACTGAGTTCCTGGAGCATTATGCTGCCTTAGGGACGTTACACATTTCACGTCTATTGTTAGCGCAAGATCGCTATTTTAAATATAGACACGCGGCAGGCGCCCGCAAATTGGATCACATTTTTTGGCGCCGCATCAAGATGGAAACAGTTCAACTTTTCAGAGTCTTTTGACTAGAGAAAGCAGCGCGGCTTGCCACTTAAAGGTCTAGTCTGTGAAATGTAGCGGCATCTAGTGGTGATGTTGCGAATTGCAACCAACAGCTCACTCCACCGCTCGCCCCTACCTTTCAAAGCACTACGGTTGCTGACACAGGACTACGACGTCATCAAAAATTCACTGCCAAAGGAGATAAGGTATTTACGAAAGGCGTTCTGTAGAGCAGTTTGTCCATTTAAGGGCTACTGTAGAAACAACATGATGAATTTCATCCAAGGGGACCCGCGGTGTGTGTATGTAGAAATAGCTCTTTCTAAGGTTAATAAAAAATTACGTTTCATTATGTTAAGTCTTTATACACCTCTGAAGACATAGTTATGTATATTATATTGAATTTCTGTCAATAGATCCTCCTTGATATTACACATTGCACCTTTAGATTTTTGAATACTATCAAATTTGCCTTTAACCAAAGAATCTTCCCAGACAGGGCTACTAAAATTTAACAAACTGGCAGACATTTTATTTTGGGAATGTGAGATTATCTATGGCTGCCAAGCCAACAGATGGCCGTGCCATCGAGAGTGCTATCTGAGGATCCAATCATTTGAAAAAATGCTTCTGCGCAGTTAACAGGGAGAACTAAGCAAACAAGGCAACTATGAAAATGTGATCTGAGCCAGATTGCAGTTTCCCTTTCTTCCCTAAACACTGCAGACATCACCTGGAGTTTATGATGGGTTGTAAAGTATGATGTGCTGTGGGGGGTCTGCACTCATTTCTTGCAAACAAACCTCCTGACATCTGGTGCAGTTACTATGAGACCATCGGGTCTTTAAAGTTTAAATTTATGGGTTTGTAATTTGTTCACTGTGAAGCTCCTTAAGCAGCTCCTCAAAGTTTCTTAAGGCATTTCGTTTGTGAATTTAAGAATGGGAATGAAAAAATGCTGAAATAGAGACAGCTTTGAGGATGCGTCATACTAACTTCACGGTAACATAAGCTGTCAAAATCATTCGTCAGGACCGCCACAGATAAAAGGTGGACTGTTGCAACCCTGAAATAAGAAAAATGAACATGGCGGCTAAACAAAGTCAATGCAATGAAATACTGCCGGTAGCTTTCCAAAGTCCAATATGAAATACTGCTGCTTATTACGGGAACAATAGGCCGCTTTAGTACTCTTAAGTCATGCCTGTGACAAACAAAGGGCGAGAGAGTGTCCCTATGCGGTCAGCGGTGAGGAATGATTTTTCATATCAAACTCAATGGCTTTTCATTAGCTGTCCATCACAGGCAGTAGAGAGTTCTTTTACATGCATGAGGCAGGACAAAATCCCTGAGGCGAAGCAGCCTACTCTACCTTTGTGAGTCAAGGTGTTATTTGAATTTCTATAGAACCAGAACGGTCGGATCACTGAATTAATATGGGAATCTGCTGTAACAAGCAAATACTATTAAACTGATGATATTTTTGGGATTTTAATTCTGTTAAATTTATTAAAATCTAAAAGGATGTTATATATATGTATATTCCTTTTTGAGCAAAAAAAAAAAAATTTGTTTTTCAAAACATGAAATGGATCCATGCACTATTAACAAGGCTAAAAACGCTGTATTATGCATACCACACCAGTACTTGGCGATGTCACATTGTACAAAAAAAAACAAACATGCATTTTACCAAAATACATTGAATGAAGACAATCAAGTGGGCAAAAGCATCAAGCAATTCTGTCTGGGCACAGATGTGGTTGGTTTGTTACTACGGGTGAGATGACCCTGGAAAATGAAGCGGCAAAGTGTAAGGAAAGTGTGGACTGGGAGTCAAGTAATCGTGCATGCCTACAGACTAAACATGCATGTGCATGGCATCACAGTTTTAACAAATTTGTGATTTTTGTAGCTTGCATGGAGACGATAATGGCATTGTTTTGAAAAATGTGCACGGAGAAAGATATTTGGAAGAAGGCTTTTAACCAAACAGATATTGCCCCACGCATTGACTACCTTAGTAGGAAAAATTACTTATCCTTTTTTATGTTCTGTTGAACACGAAGACATTTTGAAGAATGTAGGACAGCAAACAGTTCTGGGGTATGGTGCGTCAATGGGGCCAAAATTTGTCTGGTTATAAGCATTCTTCCAAATATCTTTCTCTGTGTGCAATCAGAACAAATAACTGTACACAGATTTGGAACAACTCCAATGTGAATAAATGATGACAGAATTATCCTTTTTTGGTGAAGTATCCCTTTAAGAAGTTTAAGTTTTTGCTTTTTGATCTGTATATGCTGTACTGTTTATAAGGTGGGTAACAGTGCCACCGACTACATAATAGCAGAAACACAGATTGACATAAAATCTCGTCTTTGGCAGGGAAGCCTCATCTCTTACTTGATGAGATACTTTGTCATTGGCGGGGAAACAGTTAAAGGCCCAAAGAAAAATAGTGGACGGTCGATAAAATACTGCAAAAAGCATCTTGATCCAACAAACCACACATGTGCAACGACTCTGAATAAACACCTTCCTTGGCCCCTCTAACAGCACTCTTCCCTCAAAGGTCTCTCATTCAACATCCACCAACAACCATAAACATCTCTTTCTTCTTTCCAAACAGCTGGTGAAAAGGCAGCAGAGGACCAGGCATGTTTGTGTGGGTTTGAGTGGAGGTTGCTCTGGGCACGCACACAAAGAGTAAGATTCTCCTCTGCTTCTGCTCATCTGGAGCTGTCATTTCTACAACTCGGCGATGAGACAGCAGATGAAAAGAAATAAGAGAGCTTTTAAAGAAGGTAAACAGGTGGACCCGTGCAAGTAGTGTCACTTACACAGCTCTCCATGCCCAAGAAGAGAACGAGCGGCGGATGAACTAATGGGATATTTTTAAATCGAGATATAATAAATGTTCAATATGAAGGAAGTAAACAGTACAGAAAAGGAAGATGTAATACACGTTCAGTATAATGAATTTGTAAAACAAAAATACTTTAGAAATAATAGTTTTATTACTTTTTGAGTTAACACATATAAAAGTGTATGATGGCCTTTCCTTAATAAAAACAGCCCAAGCTTGGTTCAAGAAGTTTTTCAGCAGGGCAAACAAATGAGCACTGTTTGCCATCACAATAAAGCTATACATTTCTAGAGAAATACTCCACTGGGTGCAACCGTGTCTGTCAGAAGAGAAAAACATTCGCCCTAAAATCACATGCAGAAACGTATGGTACTTGATTCTGGAATACAAACAGTAAATCATAAAAAGGATACTGAAGCGCCATATAACACTCGCACATAAATATGTTTTTTGTTTGCGAGAGTGCCGGTAAGGGCTCGCTGCCCACGCAAACCATTAGAGAAGCTGTCACAAGAAGCGAATGTAAAACGAAAAGAACGACTAGCGCTGTGTCAGGAGACGGCATAAAAACACAGGAAGGAAGGTTTAACCCTTCACCCGGACCGGCAGTTTATAATGCAAACCCATATCAACGCTTTCTTTTCAAATGACATTTACAGAAAATGGCATCGTTTTTCTTAACAGCTTTGAGCGTATGCCAGGGAAATTACAAGTAGGAGCTCTGTTTCTTTGAAACACTAAAGAGTGGATGTAGGGTCACCTTGTGATGCGAGAGCAGCAGACAGTTGGAGTGCTCGTGTTCGCAGGCGATCTCGTAGTCTGGGAGCAGGTTGGCCAACTGCTGCACGAAATGGATGACCTCCTCGTGCCAAGGGACGTTGGCCATGGTCAGGCTGCTGGCCGAGCTCTCGCCGCAATACGTCACTCCCTGGAGGAACACCAAAACATAGACAAGCTAAAAATGTAGCATTAAAAAAAAAGAGTTCAGAATCTGGGATCTGCTTGAATATGTTCTGAAAGCCATTGGAAAATGTTGATAAATGCACACTTGATAACCATTCTGTATAAATGCCTGCATTTAACAGAAAATGCTCTTTAAAACTCACTCAAGTGTTTGAGAGATAACTGCAAAAGTAGGGACAAAAAGACACTCAATTATTTCTGCACACACACAGTCCAAGGACAAGGTGGCACGGGGAGGACGGTTTGTTTTTTCTATGGATGATGGAGACCAAGAAAACCAGATCATTTCATTCAACACCCACACGCACCCACTCTCACACACACGCACACACGCACACACACTCACACTCACACTCACACACACAAACACACAGGACAGCATTAACATCACTCATAGATGTGTCTCGCTCTGATCAGAACAAACAAAGCTATTAAGATACAACATGTATGGCCACAGCTGAATGAACAAACCAGTTCCCTATCGATACTTCACTCGTACTGCATAGCAGGACGCTATGGGAAAAACTCCTTTGAAGCTTTTAATAACGCAGTGAATACTGCACAGCCATTGGTTAGTGCAAAGTAAAACTTTGAACTAATGGAAGCAAAGCTGCAAGGACCTATGGCGATGGAGCCCGCCAAACTGGGCGGGGCTTATGGCTATATAAGCAGACACATTGTCGTAGTGTCCTCAGATCTCTCCTCCTTCAGGGACGACTCTACCTTCGCTACTCGAGACTGATTGCTTCGCCGTCGAAAAGCCCTCGCAGCGGATTGGACCTCGCTGCTCAAGCGGCGCCGGTCTTTTCCCTGCCGCCATCCTAAAGCGAATTTCAAGTAATTTTCTGCGCTGTTCTTTCAAATGCCGAGCCGTCCCTGTCACTCGTGTGGGGTATTCCTATATGCCGCTGACAGTCACGGTGACGCAATGTGGAAACGCAATGTCCTCACTGCGAGAGCATGAAACTCTCCTCTTTCTGTGCTCGCGTATAGCTTTCATTTCAGAGAGTGAATCCGCCCCTTGTGCCCTGCTGAATTCTGCCACACAGCACGTGAGAAAGAAGCAGTGGGGTAGAGGATCTAAGCGCTCGGGGCATCTAAGCCTCGCCTTCTCCACAGAGAGAGATTTCACCGGTTCGTTTCTCCCAACCTGACCAGCGTCCCTTGGGCACCGCCAGTGATATGGTCAATTTCGGCAGACGATCAGGCAGATCGGAGAACAGGCGCACAAAGTGCTGTTCGTAGCCCCACTCTGGAAAAACCAGCCTTGGGTTGCGGAACTATCTCAGCCTGCTGATAGCAGCTCCGTGGGCAATTCCCCTGAGACGGGACCTCCTCTCTCAGGCAGGCAACACAATCTGGCACCCCCAGCCCGAGCTGTGGGCTCTGCACCTTTGGCCTCTCGATGGGAGCCTACGAACCTACCCGAGAGTGTCATGAACACGATCTCCCAGGCAAGAGCTCTGTCTACAAGATGGCTCTATTCCCTTAAGTGGTCTGTCTTTTCCACCTGGTGTACAGCACACGGCACAGACCTAGATCCTACGACATATCACCGATCACCGATACTTCCTTTCCTGCAAGAGCTGTTGGACAAGGGTTGTTCCTCTTCTACGCTCAAGGTCTATGTGGCAGCCATTTTGGCTTCCCATACCCCCATAGCAGGCCAAACGGTGGGTAACAACTCGATTCTTGAAGGGTTCCAGGCGACTCTGCCCTCCTCGCCCCCTCACTGTTCCCACATGGGCTCTGCCCACAGTATTGAGAGCTCTTAAGAGCTCTCCTTTTGAGCCTTTGCAGTCTGTGGACCTCCGTTCACTTACGCTTAAAACCGCTCAGCTTCTAGCTCTGGCATCGGTTAAACGCATGGGCGATTTACAGGCGCTCTCTGTGAGCCCCTCCGGTCTTGAATTTGGGCCTGACAACTCTAGGGTGGTCCTCAAACCAAGGCATGGCTACGTACCTAAGGTGCTCTCTACACCGTTTAGAGCACAGATGGTGACTCTTTCTGCGCTCCCCTCCTCTGAGCAGGATCCAGAACTGAACCTGCTCTGCCCCGTCAGAGCACTGAAGGTTTACATCGAGCGTTCTGCTCCCTTCAGGCGGTCGGAACAGCTTTTTGTTTGCTTCGGTGATCGCACCAAAGGGTCCCCAGTCAAGAAGCAGAGACTTTTCTAAATGGATAGTTCAGGCTATTACGCTAGCACATTCTTCCGTGGCCCTTCAATGCCAGACGGGAGTTAGAGCCCACTCAACTAGAGGTGTTGCCTCTTCATGGGCATGGTCTAGCGGTGTGTTCATAACAGAGATTTGTGCGGCAGCCTGCTGGGCTTCGCCGTCCACATTCACCAGATTCTGTAGTCTTGACGTCCCTGCCTTGCAGGCTCGGGTCCTCTCTGCTCAGTGGGCTTACACTATGTCGCCTGACCGACGGTTGCTTCCAACCGCACTGGCACAAAGCACACTTTCATTGAGATAATTAACCGGACTAGGCCACCTCTTAGCTTGGCCGTTAATCATTCCTCTTGTAGCATGGCAGGATTTTATTTGTTCCCCATAGCGTCCTGCTATGCAGTACAAGTGAAGTATTGATAGGGAACGTAATCGCTTACTGACATAACCTCGGTTCCCTGAGATACGGGAAACGAGTACTGCATTTCTAGCCTTGCTTACAAGCTGCAGCTGGTCGTCGCTTCGGTCGAATTGACCTGAGGACGCTGCGGCGATGTGTCTGCTTATATAGCCATAAGCCCCGCCCAGTTTGGCGGGCTCTATCGCCATAGGTCCGTGCAGCTTCGCTTCCATTGGTTCAAAGTTTTACTTTGCACTAACCAATGGCCGTGCAGTATTCACTGCGTTATTAAAAGCTTCAGTCATAGGAGAAAAAGGAGTTTTCCCAATAGCGTCCTGCTATGCAGTACTCGTTCCCGTATCTCAAGTTCTTTACCGTCATGAACTCTGATGTCTGATTGGATATTCAAACAAACTAGTGTCAAATCAGGTCACACGGTTTATGCTCATGAATGAGCAAAAATGACTGGAAACAGTGACCGGTGGATGAAAACAAGAGTCATAGACGGTGTTTCTGCCATTGTTTCACTGGTCTAGGCGTGTGTAGGTGTTGGTGTACTGCTGAAAAGAAATTTCTCATCCTGTGATACTGAAAGCCCATTTGGCTCGATCCCATTTCAGCCTTCATAACTCTGAAGCTGTTAGGACTCTATTAAGCCGGACAATCAATAGATGAATATCTCTGAACGGTCGATAAAAAGAGAACCAATCACACGATTCAAATTGGGGTTGAGGTTTGGTCACGGAGCACAGAGAACTGAACTGTTAAAAAGCATCAAATGGTTTAGAGATGAACAACTAACATGGCACATGGGGAAAAAAAATACAGAGTATATGGCATCCAGAAAATGTGGCAACAAATGGAGCACAATTAATTCTAATGAATGCAAATACTGTGAAATAAATTCAAGACGTTAATCACAAGGGCTTTTATGTAACTGAAACCCTCGCCTTGATTTATACAGAATGGATTTTAATGCATAATAGTCTTTTCAGGTATAATTTTGAAAAGGTATGTATGATGTTTTGTAACTATGGATACAAATGCATGCGCATATTCGACTGATGAAAAAGGCGTATTCTGTGGCATTATAATGCATTACATCTACAAACTTCATTGTAAATAAAAAAAAACTGAACCTATTAAAACGATAAACGCGTATACAGTATATAGATAAGACTGTGGAATTGAAAGGACAGTTGGGGAAAGAGGTTTCATGTCTGATGGCCAGCGCTGATATTTCAGACCTGGCACAGAAATAATGAGCCCGGCTCTTATTTGGCTGCTCTGTAGCCATACAGAATAATGATCACCTACAGAAATGGCCTGATAAATCAATGGGGTTTCTTCAGCATGCACATACTAACTAACAACGCTATAGATTTTGTTACATGCTAGTGACACAACAAAAATCACGACAAAGATATGTATCTGTATCCACCCAATTTAATTGAACAGAAACAAATCTGCTATTACAAAAAAGCTATATGGAACCAAACAAAACGTGTTGAGACGAGAGGCGGACTGTAGTTTGTACTGTGTTTAGAAGTCTAACCTCTTGGATGAGAGCAGATATTACTGCAAGCCGAGCACTGGCTCTTCATCTTCGTGTCAGGGCTAACAGCTCAGAGACTCTCTAATTGAGCAGGAATCATGATTTTATCAATAACTGGCCAAAGGGCATGATTCGTTACTACTGAAGTGAGAAGCGGGACAATTTAATGGTTCAGACCAGCTTTCTCTCTTATTATTTAATTTTTTTATGCAGCTTCAATGATAACATACAGTATATTTTCTATGATACACACCATTGTTCAAATTGTCAGTTTATGAATGCATAGGAAAATAAAAACCGAGGAAGAAAGAATGAAAGAACGAGGGAAAGACGGAAAGGGAAAAAAGAAAGAAGAAAATTGTTTTGTTTTTCCATTTTTTGGAGTGAACCAAAATAGCGCTGTTTTCTCACTCCCGTTTGTTAAAAAAACAAACTGAAAACAAAGGCCAAAAAGTAAACGGACCGTGAAACTACTGGATGTACTAAAGAATGAAACAAAGAATGAAAAGAGAACTAAACAATAAAGAAAGAAAAGAACAGGAATGAAATAACAAAATAACAAAAGTACTGTAATACCAAAAGAAAGAAGGAACAAATGAGCACTGCCTTTTTTTTTATTTGTTTGTGTATTATTCTTTACAGAACAATACACAAGGCAATAGACAACACGATGTGTTGTAGAAGAGCAGCTGTCAGGCGCTGTAATAAGCTCAGGGTTGAGTTGAGCTCCTTCACAATACCCCAACACCTTCAAACTCACACGCACACGTTTCACTACCACTGAACTTCATTACTCCTCACATAAATCACTGCTCTACTCCACCACCACAAAACTGACCCAACGCACACAACACAATCCTGCCACTGCTGTTGCTTTGATGACTGACCCACTAGAGTGCCATAGAGGAAAATAAGATGTCAAGACGCTCAAAGCTCGGCTAAATATACAGCCATGTCTATGGAGAAGAGAAGCTGGCCATCTGGTTTGACACGAGTAAGGCATCATTCATTTAAAGCAAAGTTTAGGGTTTTTGTATAAACTCTTCATAATTAACTCTTTTTTGATATGTTAAATATTATTGGTTTTTAAAATACATACAAATAAACAGCTATGGAATAAAATTAATTTAATCAGCATTTTGAGATGTTCTGTGGTCATTCCAGTCCAGTGTCTGTTGAATTTCAACTAAATCAAACCTCAGGAGTGACAACGTCATCCAACAGCAATGTGAAAGACTGACAGCATGACAAGACATGAAAACTGTGATAAAAATGGAGGTTATCACATAAAAAGATACACATATAAAATGACTGCTGTATTGCTTAAAAGTGAATATGAACTTGTTTTCTTTGCAGTCTTTGAGGTCTGAAAAAGACAGAGCATCTTTTCTGTTATTTTCACCTGTTTCTCCAGTTTTCATTTTCTGCAAATAAAAACAATATTTCTATTTAACATTTGGGAGAAATATCGTTAGCCGTTCACATAATGAAGCAAAAATGATTGAAAAATGATGAAATTATTAATTTGACCTAAACACATGCATATAAATAGTACATTCAGAAAAACTAAAATTCATGTTGAAATGGTCCGTTACATTTTTCCCTTACATTTTTGCTGTGGCTGTATGTTAAATGCTCGCTTTGGATAAAGTTAAATAAATACATGTTAAAGGAATAGTTCACCCAAAAGCTTTGCTTGTTTCAAATCATTCTTTTAAAAAGGGCAAAGAACGTGAAATGATGGAAACATGGCTAGCATTCAAACTTTATCGTACAGGCTCACAATTGAAGACTGTGGGTCGGCTAAAATGCATCTGTATGTTGCTGTAATGACATGAGAAATGTGTTTTATTTGCTGTGTTAAAAACAAAATCACTTCATAACTGATTTCTGGAGTCGGCAAATGTCAACGTTTGCAGTGGGCCATCTACAATACGCAAAACATTAAAGCTGGCCTAACACACAGGGTTTCTGCCAATCTCATATTAATATTGAGTATCTATAGAGTAGTATTGCATACTTCGTACCTTCAAAGAGTATTTAGTTTGATCACATGTATAAAAGATAGACACAGCTTTACGATAGTTTCCGAAAACATACGGCGCGTGTGGGGGGGATGGGTAGGCTGAACTAAAGTACGTGTGCACCCATTGTCAACAAAACAAAGACATCAGTTTCACTCACCGCATGCGGTTCATGTCCGGCATCTTTTAGCGCTGGGACGGCTCCATATATCAGTTTCAAACGATCTCCAAATCCAGCATTATATCACCCAAACTTCGCGAACGTATGCTCAGTCAGAATGCATTTAAAAACAAACCTTCTTACTGGATGACTGATGGCACATTCAGAAAGGTCACATGTGCACCAGCTTGCAATCACTAAAAAGTATTCCTTAAATCTCTCGCTCGGATGTTATGTGGAAACAAATACAAGAGGACTGCTCAATTTTGTCCAGAAGTGACAAACTGTTAGAGAGGTTTTAGAAAGCAGGTTTAGAGTTTCAGACAGCCCTCTGTAAATTCTGTGATTTTTTCTGCCACTTCTCATGGCCTTTATTTTATCCCACAGAAGAAGGCGTAAATCCTCGCCTTCTGCGGTCTATCAAAGAGGGTGATTATTGTTGCTAGGTAACAGGATGTCATAGTTGAAGCCGGCTTTGCTTTGGAGTGGCTCTGCTTTGAATGTGAATGCGCTGAGGAAGACTCCCTACGGGCCAGGTGCTCATAGATCACATGACTGGGTGTTGACTCGTAAAGAGATTATGGGCATTCATGTTAACAGACATCCTGAAGACGACCACCATTGTTTCAACACTTCATTCAGTAACTCCTTCTAATCGCTGAGGATCCACTAAGCAAAGGCCTTCCAATACAGATTGAACCTATTGGGCCTGACCATTACCGTGGTTTACTGCAAAAGGATCAGGAGAAAATTAAGAAAGCTTCACCAATTAAACCCGTAAGGGTCCACAGGTTTACGCAGGCGGGAAGCATACCTTGACCTCAATGAAGTCTGGCTGGCCGACGGCAATGAGATCAGCGTAGGCTTTAAGCTCATCTACATTCCAGGCCTTGACCAGAGTCAGTCTGTACACGGTCCGCTGTTGCTGTAGAGGCAAAACACAAAGAGGAGTTTTGAAATTAATGTCAAACAAGCAGTACAGCCAATTTAATCCCATTAACCCGAAATTCATTTCACTTCTTAATGTGATGGATTTGTGAGTAAAATAGGATATTTAATGAGGTAAAGAAATACAGCAGGCACCCGTTGGTTAAAACTGAAGTTTAATGAAGTTTGGTGGTTGTCGAGCAAGTTTGATGTTTTTTATTTTTGAGTTATGGAGCTGTTATGCTCGAGTGCAGGTCGACCCTGCAGTAATTACAGCCGCTCCTTTTCCTTTAAATTTACCAACACCTTTGTTTTTTATTTTGTACACATATGACCCTCTAGATGAAATATATCCTCCACCTGTCAGACAGTTTGTCACTAGTATCTGTTGTCAGTTTTATGAGTTCAGTCAGAGGAATGTCACAAAATGAGTATTTCACAACACATTTTACTTCAGGAACATGACATTTCTGATCTTAATAATTAATATTAAAAAAGAATTGGCATGGCTTATACACTGACAATTCATAGGATGACCAATAAGGGCCATAACATACAATAGTTTAAGAGGAGGTTGGATTAATGAATGAACGTAATGAAAATGAAACTAGTGGAAGTGAAAATAAATGCTGAAATGTACTCAAGCATAATATTTACAACTTTGCTTGATGAAAAATGCTAAACTTTTCCAAACATACAAAAGCCAAAGATAAACAAAAATATACAAAAATAAAGTCAAGATTATTTCTAAAGTGTCTTTAACAATTTTTTAATTGTTGCAAAGCAGCTGTACAGAAAACACGTTGAGACAACAAATAAAAATGTAGTAGAATAATAATATAGAAATAGGGACACCGCAAAGAACAAATAAATTCAAATAAAGTTGAATATATAAACCCTGTTATTATTTATAAATAAGATGATTAAATAAATTGATGTACTGATTATTTCTGATATATTGGGGTGATACATTTTAAAATATGTAATTGTATTGAATGTTACATCAATGAATATATCCCCGCCCATACCCTTATGAAAAATAACCATGGTTTAAAAATAGAAACTAGTTTTATATATATTAACATATATTTATATATATATATTAAAAACCATATCAACCATGACCACAAATTTAAATAGTCTCACTATAGTAACTGTAGTTAAACTAGTTTAACTGTAGTAACACAAATGGTAGACAACCTGGCAAAAATAGTGGTCACTACACTTTCACTTCACTTCCGGCATCATTAACTGTTGAGTAGTTTTAATATGATACAATTAATATGCATTAAATATGAAAACAAATTTATATTAAAATAAATTAAATATAAATAAAATGTTATATTAAAAGCAAACATAGACTGGACCTTAACTTCGCGCCAGGCGTGCATCCGATGAAACCATAGTATACTCACAATGAATTTTCCACAACAGAGCAATTGCCAAAATAAAAGCAACAGAAACTTGTTCAGAATTTAGTGCAACTTTTCATTTCCAGCCATTGCGTCAACGTAATCTTCCTGATGATGCTTAATTATATCACTAGCGACAAGAGTCAAGGTGAACACTGAGAAAAGAGAGAGAGAGGACTTTTTAATAAGCGAGTTTCTCCAAACTTTAGCCTCCGGCATCTACCCTGGGGTCTTAGAGCATGTACCGCTCCATCCCACATCATTACTTATAGAACCATCACACACCGAGTGCCCTGAGGTGAGGAAGACCTCACACAACACTGAGTGATAATGGATACTCATCCCTCCTATGCCTGTCAACCCGTCAATCAAATGCTCGGAGGGACCGTCTCATTCCTTGGAATAACTGTGTCCGTCTCTATAGGCCGTGTGTCTTTGCACGACTGTCAGGTGGCTGAGGACAGATGTCAGCACATTGAGCAATGGGCCTGATTCATGTTTATTAGTGGATTTGAAAGGAAGCAAAAAATCCAACAGTTGTGGAGGATTCAGACGGATCTGGCCTGCGCAGGTGTGCTCACGTACGCATGTTTATGAATTGGAGTGACGGGGCAGTAGGTGATGGTATTGAGGAGAGCATCATGTTTTAAAGCGGATTCAGATTCTGGATTTCTGTTCCTGTGGTGTTGAGATGGTAGCTCTGCCCACTGCTGCGTACCATTGGTCCATCCCTTCTGCAAGTCTGAACTAAAATCAAATATCTTATGGTTTTATGTTATTGTGGTTATTGTCACTGCTACTTCAGGAAACAAAAAGAGCAAACAATTCCACAACAACGATAAAAACCACTCAGAACTTACAATTTGTGTCCCTTATAGCAATAGCAAGTATAAATAAAAAATAGGTTCCTGTGACCTCCTAGTATAGTGGAAGCCAGAGGAGAGGGTTTGTTTTAGACCAACAGCGGGGGCCGGATGAAAATCCAACAGATTGGCAGAACAAAGTTCTAAAACACGCTGTGACTTCGCCTGACCTCTATTCACCACTACGCGTGGTATTTTCAGCTCCGTGAAAGGTCTAAGAAGAGAAGGACTGCTTGAAGACGTAAACAACTCTCTCCTGAAAACCGCATCATCGTCAGAGACTGCACACGCGACAAACAATAGAACATTTTAAACGAGTCACGACTGACAAGGAGATGAAACAGCGCTGAACTCTTCTGCTGAATTTGTTTTTGCATTCATACATCTACTCAGATGTTTTTATTTAAAGTGACAAAATGTACTACCATAAAGGTAACATCAAGGTCCTCAGGAAACCAGAATGAAAAATGCATTTCTAACTAAACATGATGAATTCAGATTGAAAGCTAAGAGATTCAAGGACATGTTTAGTATGGAGGGACGGTACGGTGTGTGCATTTAGCAAAAGCCTAGAGGACTCGGTTGCTAAGATAAAGAATAGTTACACATAATTTGAATACACTTTCCTCATTATTACATCATAATCAATATTTACTAAAAATTCTTATTTGAATGTCAGTGCTAACAACAATAGACCCCCCCACACATGTAAAACAAGTCAGATGTTCAAAGTGCATACTAATGTTAGTCGATTTTCCCACTAGCACAACTGATACAGAAACAGCATACTATACTATAAATAAAAACCTTATAACCTTATATAAGATAAGCTGAGGTAAATATTTATAAGACAAATCATAAGCGATGGTTTATTGACCCCAAACAAACTTAAAGTGATAGTTCACCCAAAAAAGATAAATCTTTCATCATTGCCTCTTGTCATCTCAAACCTGTATGACTATTTCTTTTGCAGAACACAAAAGAAGATATTTTGATACATGTTGGTAAATAAAGAACGGCCGTACACTTTGATCTGCACTGGTTTTGTGTCCATACAATAGAAGTGAATGGGTACCGCCATTTTTCAGTTACCGTCATTCATCAAAATATCCTCTATTGTGTTCTGCAGAAGAAAGAAAGTCAGACAGATTTGAAAGGGATGATGGTGAGTAAATGATGACAGAATTTTCATTTTCGGGAGAAACATCCCTTCAAGCTGATCGAAGCTGTTTTCTGCATACAAAAAATAAAAGAAATAGTGTTTTACACGCCATTGAGGTTGGTTTAAAGTCAAAATAAAACAAATATGAACCTTTTTTAACACGGCCGCATAAAAACCCTGCATTTACATTCCAAAAGATTCTATAACGTGTAAATGGGAACAACTGAGGAGTGAAAAAACATTACATGAATTTTAAATATTGGGTAAATTAACTCTCTGATGGTCCTCATCAGCGTAATACTTAATGCTGAAAGAATATAAACAATTATGTTAGTGTGTGAATGTTAAAGTTCTCGAGGTCAATTCCTGAAATATGTACCATTGTCCATTGGTCTTAGATCAGAATTTACAACATCCAGGTGCACTTTATGAATTCTGGTAAACTGCTGCCTTCCATGGGTAAATGCATTTGTTTAAAGCAATGTGCAATAATAATTGACTCTCTTTACTACACAGTACATATTCAGTACAATATGGAACTTAAACATAACATACTTGGGTAATGATTCACGCTCCCTACTCTGAGATGCGACATAGTCATGAAAAAATGAAGATGCCCCCTGCTATTATACACTGCAGTTTATGTAGTTGGGAAAATGTCATCTGTGATGTACGTAATGTGGCCATTGCACACAATCACATACAATAAAAGGGTCTCGTATCGTGAAGCGTAGGCATTTAAATGCTTCCTTGTTCTTGCTCTAAGACAACATTATATTTCCCTTTCCTTCCAAAGCAGTACATATAAATGTGAAAGAGAGAAAATAATGAACTGTGTCTAAATTAGTGTGGACATAGACAAATTTAGATTTACAGCTCCAGTCAAGACAGGAAGTTTAAGTAATGGAGGCGAAGCAGGCGAGAGACAGAACATTCGTAAAAATATTTTATTAAATTATTAATCCATCACAAAATTAAACTGACAGCCCTTATAAAACCCTGTGCATCATGGGACCGATGGAAGTCTCGCCTTCCAGAAAAAAAAGAGTCAATCGTGTCAAAAGTGGACAGGACTTGGATTCCTATGACAGAAACAGCTGCCCAAAAACACCACCTATAGTGTGATGTCTTCACTTAAAAGAACTTCCATTAGCATAGTGGCCGACCAATCAGAATGCAACTGGTGATATTATTTAAGGGCTGAAGAATACATCAGATGACCACTTCATGAGTCTTTTAAATTTTTTTCAGACAATAAGCAGCAGACACGCAGGTGATCTCGACTCATTCGTAAACAAAACAAAAAACGTATTCTCGTGTCTTTCTCCTCATGACTCACGTACGCACATATGCACAGACGCGCACACATAGAGAGATCGGTCTGTTCAGCGGCACATTCAGGGAAGTCATTACAGAAGTTTAGCACCCGGGCGCTATGAATCATCTCTGAATGATGGCACTTAAAATCATTACGCTGTAATGCCAAGGCCTCCGCGAAACAAACCGCTTTTGTCATCTCAGCATGCCTAACATCGTGTAAGAACCGTTGACGGACAGCACCTACGCTCTCGCTTCGACCTAGTTTAACATCAGAAGAGCATCTCACGGCTTATATTTAAAAACAGCGACAACGTGAGCTTAGTTGCACAAATCTAAAGCACTGGATTGAGGTTAAATCAATGGTGGAGCTTCAGGGTCATGATGACTTTTACAGATTGTAATTACAGTAATCGATAGCAGAATCAGAGAGATTTATAAAGGTCTGATATGAATGATAGAAAACATAATGAGTGCGCAGGGGAAAACAGCTCTCAGCTATTAAACACTTATTTGTAGTACCAACAACTTGTGTTTTACACGCTTCCCAACAGAACGACTGCCCTTGTCAAATACCGAATAAACGATGACATGAGCGACTGCAGAGAATCATTTACAATAAACAGCACAATCTTGGTCAAGGTGGACTTCATTGGTCATGCTGCAACATCAGCTGAACCACCAGCTAAAACCAGCTTTTTTCACCAGAGAAGAGGTATCTTATTCTTATTTCCTAATGTGATATAAAGTCAATATACTAGCAATGTTCTAATAACCGAAGCAAGGCCTACCAACTGGACACTGTACAAAAATGTGTAATTTCTGTGATTGGTAAAAAATAGATGGTAAGTATGTTTCCTTCTACATGTGTTTTTCATTGTGTAATGACGAACTGAATTACTCGAATCAATTCAAAAGATCCCTGTTTAGACTTGGTAGAGTGGACTGACCTTTTCACCGAGAGCTCTCAGACTGTCCTGGAAGCGCTGCCAAAAGTCTTTGAAGAGAGGACGGTCAATTTTCTTCAGACTGTCTTTGGTACTGGCATCAACGCTGACGTAGAGCTGCGTTACGGGCACCAGATTCCTGCACATAAACAAGAAAGTATTCATTTTTCCTCTCACACGTGAGGGTGCAGTTAACTATTCTATTAAAAAGACAACAGAGTGGACACATTTTGAATTGAAATACGTTTACAACCATGAACAATAACACGACAGGCATCCAAGAGAATACAATTTTAACTGTTCACAATTCAGTTATGTGTAGTTCCAATGGATGGCCGACCTCTAAAGCCCCATCACCCATCTGGTGAAGTTAGTTGTACTTATATTTCAGGATGTGCAATGTGAACCCTGCCGCCCATTGTGCAGTATGAAGGGAAGGCATCAAAGTCATAAGAAACTGATCAAATCACTGGGGCGTGTGGGGCAGCAGGCGCATGAAGAACCAAAAACCTTCAAACAACCCAAAAGTCTGAAAATATTCACATTACAGCATAGCACGTCTGGGTGACTTAAGTGTGCTATCAGGGCTTTCTTTTTAATAAACTCTTGATCCACTCACAAAGTAGAATTTCTTGAATATACTGTATAGAAACAATAATATAAAAAGAAGGATTGGTTACTCGTTGCATGCTTAGCAACAACACAGCAAACTAAAAATGAAAAAGGTCTTAGTATAATTTGATATTTTGAGGGGTGTTTTAGCTTTAGCTCTGTGTGTACCAATTTGTCTCTGAAATGAAAACAGACTGCAGGTCCAAGTTTTCATTATTATGCGGCATTAAAAAGCCTTTTTGAGAGGAGTGGTGTTGTGCAGCTTGGACCCTGCGAATATGTTTTTTTGCCCTGTTGGTTTGTTTATTACGCAGGAGACTTCTGCCTCAGCGTGACAAAGCCTAAGTCCCGAAATAAACCCCACAGCGATTGACAAGCGCTTCGCACTTCCTCGACACAACAGCAAGTGCACGAGGTGGCATCTCCTCACCCGGAGAAACCGACTGGCTCTGTGAGAGAATTCAGTGCATGACGCTCCGGTGAATGAGGCAAGGATGTGTTTTGCATTAAGCTGGGAGCAGAGAGAGATGGTTTTTTTGGCTGCTCTCAAAGTTGAATTCAGCACAAGGCAGCAGAAGAGGAGGAGCTGGGAGTGAAAGGAGCTGCAATTTGCAATTCAGCGCCTGATTATGGTTCTTATCAGTGCGGTTACAGCCCTTGTGAGACTTCAAAGACTGAGAAGAACTTCAAGCTGGAGGATGTTCTGAAGTTTTAACTAGTGCAGATAGACTGAGAACAAACACATACAAAAACACAGTGCGGCGGCTGATTTAGCAGAGCTCTACGTTTCAGGGTCAGCGTTATTGTGGAAACATTCCTGACGGCCAATCAGATTTCAGGGATTGGTTTAGTGTTAAGATTTGACTGGGTTTGTTGCTTGTAAACATTTTAATCAATTCATTACTTCCTTTTAGTTTAAGCGTTAAGTTACATTTCTGTTGTATTCACACTTAAAACGAACTGGATTAATGCGAACTGGATTAACGCGGACAGGGTCGACGTGAACAGAATTGATCGGGATGCTGAGGCTCACCTGATCTCCTCTGGAAACTGGGCATTGGTCACCAGGAAGCTGGATATGTGCTGATGGTGTAAGAGTCGGAGGAAGGTGTTGATCTCAGGATACATGATGGGTTCACCCACCAGAGACAGAGCACAGTGCTTTACGGTGAGCCCTTCTTCAAAACGCTCGGGACGCACGCCTGGCACCCCTGTAATATGATCAAACACACCACATGGTTAGTAGTTATAACATGGTATCAAAGATCAAACAACAGTATCAAGACCACTCTTTCTTTCTAGACTTATGTCAACATGTGACTGACAAGGCATCGGAGACTTGGCCCCGCCTCATCATAACAGAAAGAAGCAGGACGAAAATAGATAGTCTAAAAAGTATATATTTTGAGCTACATGGAAAAAAACAGCATGGGTTCGAGTGTGACAATTTCATTTTGGATAAACTGTCCCTTTAATTTTTCGCACAAACAGTGACAAGTGCAAGTTGAGGTACACGCTCCTCTCTCTCTATAAACTCTGGATCATATTCTTGTGCTCTGTACCCTCGGCACAGCGTGCCTCCTGATCTTTCATCTACTGCGTACGTTCAGTTGTTAGTGTTTTTGTTTACTTAGCCCTGGGTCGGCATGGCTCGGCACTGCTACACACAGCAATGATGTCACCGTTAAATGTCAACCGTGCCACCAAGCCAGAGACGATGCTGCGACTAAGAGCACTTTGTGGACAAAGGCACATAAACACACACACTCATCTTGCACAAACCCGCAGTCTTTATGAACGACTCAATTGCTCTTTTTCAGATGCATTAACAATACTAATTAATGGCCAAAATGTCTTACTGTTTCCATTTGTCAAGACCATTGATTTTAGACACTTAACACGTACTTCCCAAAATACAAAAGTTTGACTTAGAAGGCAGATGATCAAATACAGATGTCTCGAGTCTGAACAGCAGAAGCAATAATTCTTGCCTGATAAAATTAATTGACTTTGGGTATGCGCCACCCCATAATGTCATTTCCAGCCAATATCATAAGTGAACTCCCTTTCAATCTACACCAGACATCTGATGATTTTTTCAGACTGCTGTAGGCTGATGATAAAAGTTTCTAAATCACTCGATTCAGTTCCAGCCTTAAGGTCCATGAACCCTGTTTCTTCAAAAAGCCATCTGGCCCTCTCCAGAGCCATTGAGAGAGAGAGTTGCATCAACTCCGTTGACTCCAATGGAACAGTTATTTCACATCAATGCCGGTTCATGGAGCCTCTCAATAGTTCCCGGAAGTTACTAGTAACGCATGGAGCTGCGGCTAAACAGATCGATTGTGACGAACTTTTAGCCCATTTAAAGACGCAAGTCATTTAATGAATTAAAAAACGAAAGAATTAAAGCATTTAAAGAGAAAACATAACTTCCTGGAACTACTTGAAGGCTCCATGAATCACGTGACGCATGAAAATTTTGAACTTCCTTTGACACGACTCTCTCTCTCAATGGCTCTGGCCCTCTCAATCATGTTGCCTACCGTAAAGAAATGCCAGATACAAATCTCCTCAAAAGCCCTCAGATCTCTAAATTCTGCCGCTGACTTCACAACTCATTATAAGTTGACGTCACCTGATTGGTCAGATCATGAATGAAAGACAGGAATGCGTTACGTCCCTACAGGCACATTGGAAAGGAAAGAGGTTAACTGGCATTCGATTCTTATGACTGAATTTTATGTCATGTCCTTATTACACATAAATCTGGCAGGCACTAGAATTCCCCATTTCAATCTGACCCATTGTTGCGTCGCGCCTGTCGCGTCCGGTGTAGACACGGTGTTAGTTAGCTGTATTTTGTAGTTATTATGGCTTAAATCAAAACAAACCAACTGCAGTTTGATTGATATTAATTGGAATACATAATAAAAAACATGATTTTGAAGTTCTCATTTTGGAACCAACTCTTCATATTTAAGAAATATTTACATGTATACATTTATATATAATATGTACATATTTAATATGACTAAATATATAATTTTCTTTTTAATTATACATGCATGTGTGTATTTATAGACCATTTCTTTCGCCTGGACTGCAATTAACTTCCCGTCTGTGTTTGTTTATCGGTCTGGCTGATGTCTTAAAATATAACTAATTACATTTTATTTCATTTATGTTAATATTCATTTAAATGATTTAATTGTAAAATAATTGTATTAAATAAACGATTTGTTGAATGCGCCGTATATCTTTGGTCGCATTTGAAGAAACCGTATGGGACATCGACATCTAGCGGTTGAGCTTGTTATCGCAGCCTAAATTCGAAATATTGGAGAGACAAGTTTAGCCAAATAAAATTCTTCTCGGTTTCTTTTGATTGTTATCAGAAATTATCTACAGGCACTCTATTAATTGCGAATGTGTTGATACCTCTACTAGCAAACAAGCTGGTGAAACAAGACAAAAAAACATAAGAAAACCTGACGCTGGTTTGGTTTGGTTTGGTTTAGTTTAGTTCAGTTAGTACCACCTTACATGTCTGCCCATAAACAACAACACAGGCAAATTAAAACCCTGAACTGTTACTCTCAATCCTTAAAGTCACAGCCAAGAACACCGTTCCATCTCATCTCAGTCCGTCAATCTGATCAGATCACAAAACCAGTCTCTCTAATGCTGCTGAAAGCTGACGGCTCCACCACAAATCTGATGCATCAGCCGCCAAAGAAAATGACAGGGTGCAAATGAATAAATTAGAGGAAGAGGAACTGCACATAGAGCCTGTCCTCTTACTGCCGCCTGCAAACTATAGTGATGGCTAAATATACCCCCGGTGTCTGTCAGACAACGTCCGAGACCGAGAGGGTTTTCAGAGTGTTGAGAAGTCAACAGTGTTGTCACACCATGTTTTGAAAATGTTCCAGCTGGATTCTTGACTCAGGGAAAAAGGATTTAGATACATGTTGCTGTATTTATATACACATAAACAAACAAAACAAAAATGCTATTTTTGTACGATCTAAAGGCCTATTAACAACTCAACAAAAAATAATAAAATAATCATTTGTGTTCAAGGAGAATGACACATTTTTTAAATCATTGGTACAAAGAAAACACAAAAACAAAGTTGCTGAACTGACAGATCCCATAGATTGAGTTCAACTCCCAGAAAAAGCACTTTAAAGAAAATAAAATGAAAAACTTCATATCCCGAATTAAGTGAATTAAATATCTACCAAAGCACAAAAAAATGTGTTTGCTGTAAACAAACCTGCATTTTAAGACACTGTGTGCATTTTTCTGATACAACGCGAAGCACACTGTATGCATTAAACGTTTCTTCTGATAGTACAAGCCTTAAACTGCTCATTTATTCCACACTTATTTGTTTAAAGACAGAATAAAAGGTTAGCTGAAGGTAACAGAGATCTACCGAGAGGCCTAACCTCTGAACTGACGAATCATATTCCTGTGGTTCTCCACCGCCTCCCGAAGGATCTTCTCGGCCGGGTCCATTTTCCAGCGCCACTCGGTGCCCACCGGGTTGGTGTGGTGTCTGCACAGAGGAAATGAGAGAGGACAGCTCCTGTCAGCATGACACCATCATAATATTACAAGCCGTGGAGCGCTTCCTCATTCTCTCCAGAAGACCACCTGCACCCACGCTGCTCGGCAAATTAGCGTCTTGTGACCCTTTCAACAACTCTCACATCAGACGAAAGGGCAGAAATGCCACACGATGTGGCTTTATTTCCGTTCGCCAGTTGCAAATAGCAACATGAGATGAGAAAACGCTGGATATGTTTTCATATCTTTTTCCACACCGAACTCGTAAAAGCCAATCCTATTATGTATGAGGAAAGAAAGTGCACTTTATAAAAGTGAATAAGAGGACAAAGGACATATATATATATATATATATATATATATATATATATAATCCATATTAATAGTCTATTACTACATGTATTTCTTACAAACACGAACAAACACACTGATGACGTTGAAGACAATAAAATCCCTACAGTATAACAACTAAGTGAGAAATGTGAGATAAGTGTCTAATGTCTTTGCTCCGTTTCAAGAGAATATTTGACGAAATAGCCTAAAATATCCATCTCAACTACATCAAGAGGCCTCTTCAGGATAATTTACTCGAATGCCACTTTTAACCAAATGACTCCCCTTATATGAATTGCAATATTTCCCTCAGTGCAGAGAGCTAATCTAATTTCACATTTACAAACTTCTTAAGCACATTTATTTGCATTATGTCATTAAAAACTACGAGGCATTTGAGGAGACGCACAGCATGTGGCAGTAAAGCAAATGGAAAAACTCGATTAGCGCAACGCTCTGAGTCACAGCGGCCCGATAAGCGACACAACCTGCGATGCCAACAACTACATCCCAAACACCGCTCTTACACAACGGCATAAAAATAGAGCTCACTGTCAGTCTCAAGATGATGATTTTTCTTCGTAATGCTCCGTAATGTCTCAAAATTAGCCAAGCGGATGAGAAAATTGGATTGGAAATGACGGCTGTTCTCAAGGGAAGAATTTCACAATGAAAGCCTCTCTGAGACGTTGACAATCTGCTCTGCTAATCCGAAAGAGCGGTTCAAAACCAGACACAAGAGCCTTTGAGCATTGGAGGCTGTCCCAGCATGCCCTGCGCCAGATCTATGGGGTAAGCATGTGGTTTGTTTATAGACAAATGCCATAGACTATGATGTGGTTAGTCATCTCAGTTATGCACTGGCTTTAAGAAGCTGCTTTTTACTGAACGACAAGGCAACTTAAGCCAAGTTCACATTACACAATTTTAAACGTCGGCCGAATGCTGAGCTGTTCAGACTACAAGACTTGCTCTCTGTGAGGTCTGGAGTCTTTAAGTTAATGTGTTCACACTACGTAAATGATCTGCAACAGGAGGTGACACACTACACGAGCTGTGAACAATCCTGTCACTCAGCGACTCAATCCGGTCTCCAAACCGCGTGTCGCCACGAAATAAATGCGAGAAGTGGAACGGAAAATGACACGAAAAACATGCGACACGGGAATTGTTTATGTGAAAATGGACGTTGGAGAGAAATTTGCGCTTCAAGCTGTTTGCTTGATGATCTGCTCGGAAAAACCTAGAAAAAAACAAAGGGGGCGAATGAATGGATTTAGCACACGGGGGCAGTTCCGGTTACCTCAACCCATGGCTTGCTGTCATTGGCTGTGGCTCGTCGCGTCTCTTGACATCACATGATGTCGAGTCGGATGACAGCTCCAGATATTTATCATGCTGGATATTTGTCTGGCGTCTGCGAGGCATCAGCGACGCGTCAGGGAGCCTCTTTGATGAGTCGTTTACTAGTGCACACATAATGATTGGCGAGTGCTGATCACACGCTGTTTTGACCCCGATCACAGCCCGACCTGTCGCCAAGCTCAACAACTTGCAAATCGGGCTTAAAATCATGTAGTGTGAACTTGGCATAAGGGTGACTAATGCTATAACTCATCTCAGATCCACTCTTCAGAAGAGCTGTGATTGTCTATGACAACCCTTTTTTCCCTATGAAACCTCACTGCCAACAGCAGGAGCATTGAATGCTTTCCCCTTCCCACAGTTGCCACTTGCTTTACATTTATTCAATACACCAGGAATTTATAAAAGTAGATTTTTGCTTAAAGATAATAAAAGTTAAGTAAAATAGATTTTTCCTCTTAAGTTTTTACTGTTCCTGTCACATAAGCATAAAACAATGAAAAAACACTTTAATGTGCCGAAGCCATAAGAACCGAACCGAAAAACGTGGGCCATTAACTGAGGTTCGTATTGAACCGTGGGTGAGCTGTACTGTTGCAACCTAGTGTGTATGGAACCGAACACAATAACTATGTGTTCATTACGTGTCTAAACGCCCATCAGAGATGTGTTTTTGTCTGTATGTCAGGTGCTAGAAAACAGTAGTGAAAGAAGTCTTTGATTTTGCAGATTTGACACGGGGCTAACGTTTAGCCGCTCTCACGAGCCCTTCGCTAAAGTGACAGTGTTACCAGATATTCATAGAAAAAAACGCAAACAAAGACAAGCCCAAAATAAACCTTCAAAATACAAATCATTTATATTGTTTTATAATCATTATAAGACCCAAAATCTCGTATGTATATATCAAATTGACCATTTTTAACACCTACAGTGTCTAGCTTTATAATCTAAGACCAAACATCAAAGTGCTTAAAAATAAACGAACATGGCAACACTGCAAAGAGCGAACTCCAACAAAACACAGCGCATCTGTCAGAGGTACTTTAGTTTAATTGATGACCAGCAGACTAAAGGAGAGCTTCCACCAGGCAGTCAGGAAGCTAAACTCCCTCCCGCGCCTGTCCCCCCTCTCTTACCCCATGCACAACTGAACTCTGACCTCATTCAACCACCATAAACCGCACTGTACAGAATTGACCACACAAGCAGGAGCACATAGGGGGAGAATAACATTAAATACATTTTTATAACCGAAAAAGCTCTTACCTCCAGCAGAAAACACACTTGTTGGCACACGCCAGGCTCGGTGTGGTCTCCATACAACGATGCGATTCAATCCCATAGAATGTGTGTTTATAGCAGCCTCCTCTTCCTCTCAGCATCGACTAACAAAGAAACGGCAACATTTATATTGTATATTGTAATTTTCTATATGGGAAAAAATAAACAATCGTGTTGCTAAAGAGCCTTGACAACAAAATCCATTGAAGGAAAGAACCTACCTTCGTCCAACGACACAATTTCACCCCCGAGTGGCTGCCTATTAGTTTATACCCTACAGACAAGAAATAAAAAAGAAGACGGGGACAGGGTGGTTATGTTAGAATTAGCAATGTTTCAAAGACCTTGCTGATTCAGCAATATAACTTTTCACAAAATACAAGCGAACAGCATTTTACCCTGCCTCAGGTCTTGTGTACTCGAGAACAAATTAATTTGAAACTTTGGCTCGTGAGACAAGCCAGAATCCAATACAAGATGCACTTGTTGAATGCTAGTTAGTGTGTAATATAAATGCCAGCTGCTACTGGATTAGCCACCAATATGTTTCAAATATCCCATTACACAAAAGAATGATGAGTCATAATTTTGCACAGACAGCCTGTGTTCAGAACATATTGTTGATATCAGAACACTAAAGATGATATTTTGAAGAATGTTGGTAACCAAACAACACTGGCCCCCATGACTTCCATTGTATGGATACAAAACCACTGAGACATTTCTCAAAATATCTTCTTTTGTGTTCCACAGAAGAAAAGTCAAATGCAGGTTTTGAAAACATGAGAATGAATAAATGGCACAATTATTATTTATGTGTGAACTATGCCTTTCAAGAGGTTGTGATGTTAAAATTTAACCAAAGTTAAAATTTAAGTACACCCAAACAGTTCTAGAAACATTGGTCAATAATTAAATTAACATCACATCCGTTACATAAACACCATCAGTATTTTGTTTTCAACAACTGTGCACACAGTGTCCCAGCACAGTCTGTTCATGATCTCCACCATCATCCAGCAGGAGAAATGAGGGAAATTGTCATTATAAAGCTGCACGATTCATCCAACCTGTAAGGCTGCAGTACTCAAGTTTAAGCGCGCAAGTATTTTCCATTAAGCATCTAAAGGCCACCTATTGCTGAGGTCCACAGATCTATTCTCTCACAACGCGCTGTGTGCCATGGGGAATCCGACTCAATTTAGACTTTAATCCACACCTAAGGGCCATCACTGGGGCAAACATCACTCCTAAAGCAGTCTTAATAAAGCCGTGGAAAATAAAGGCATCATTCTGTGTTTTAAAGGGCTGTTAGGGTTCAAATCACACTTAACAAGACTTTCTGTTAGAGAACAAATGGACAACAGGGTCTTAAAAAATCTACAATGCCAATATGACCATTTTTTTATTTCATTATTATCAGTTAAACTCCTGATCAAACACATGCTCCTGTCTTTAATGTCTGTGAACAGCTTGCAGTGGCTAAAGGAAGTTGGAGGTGTGCTCGCTCATCTCCTTCAGAGGAACAGCATCTGTTTGAATAAAGCCGGGGATCAGAGAGCAGTTCTCTTGTGTGATGGCTCAATATTTGGGCAGATTAAACAAAGGCGAGATGGAGGATTCCCCGCTGTGGTACATGCTGAACCTTCATAAAGCGAGTGCAGAGCTTTTGTTGGGGCTGTATGCTCATGCTGACAATAACAAAAAGTGAAGAGCATAGAAAACATGCCAGTGAGACGATAGCAAGTGTCAGAACGTACTCATTCTTTTAAAGGTCCAGTTTATTTTAGTGGCATCTAGTGGTGAGCAGTACTGTGCAAGCTACTTCCAAACTGTAATACATTACAGATTACTTGTTACTGTTATTTAAAAATAATCCCTTACCTTGCAATGTTACTATCTCAGAATTGTAATACGTTACATGACGCCTGTATTACTTTTGAGTTACTTTCACCAAAATAACTACAGAAGTAGATCTATCACTGAACTAGATTATATAGAATTCTAGCTAGTCTTCATGTAAACGTTAGCTTACCTTGTCCTTGCTGCTGGTCACAGGGATCTTGCTAACTAGCTTCCTAAAAGCAGGAGATTCCACCGTTGACAATGGTAACATGTCTTCGATGACCTACTGAGAATATGAGAAGCGCACCAGCCAGACAGGATTTAAACTATGCCGGCTAAAGACATAATAGTTTGGTTTAAAGACTGTCATCTCCGGTCGCGCTCATACATTATCTACATTGCATGTACTGATTTCGTCTATTCGAATGAGATTTATGAAAAAGCAAATACATTTACCCAGCCAGGGTGTATACCATGGTAAATATGTATGCTTTTTCAGATATTTCTTGAAGAAATCAGGACAGAGGTGGTCAAAATAGACGGAATACAGCAGCAGGTGTGGACGGGTGTGTGCCTCTTTCTTCCACTTGTCATCCGATCGACCAAAACACATCTTAATCCAGGGCCTTATTAAGACTACAATGAGCCGCATCATGGGGGGCAGAAGAGCCCCGGGTTGCCGACCGCTGAGCCAGAGGGAGATGATTGACACCACATGCGGCTATTCACGAAACAGGAAATATAACTTACTTGCGTGATTTTTTATTTGTTCATGTCTCGCGGGCGAAAAGTTTGTTGTAACGCGAGCGTTACTGAACATGTACCGAGTAAAATATTACTGAAAATTGATTAGTAATGACTTACACTACTGCGTTACAGCAAAAGGCAATACGTTAATGTAATACATTACTTTTGTAGCGCATTACTCCCAACACAGGTGGTGAGGTTGCAAATTGCAACCAACGGCTCACTCCACCACTCCCTTTTGAAGCATTGTGGCAGCTGACACAGGACTAAGATGTCATTTTTGCTTCTCTCCCTGAAGGATGCAATGAGTTACGTATGTACAATATAATGTATAAACGCGCTCTGTTGAGCAGTTTGTGCGTTTAGGGCTACTGTAGAAACGACATGGCCAATTTCATGTAAGGGGACCCGCGGTGTATGTAGATAGAAATAAAAGCATAAAACTTCATTATGTAAGGTCTTAATACACCTCTGAAAACATAGTTATGTATATTTTATTGCATTTCTGTCAATAGATTCTCAAAAAAAATACACACTGGACCTTTAAATAGAGGGGATACAGATGTTCCACCCAAGCTATCCAATAGGTCATTCGACAAACAAAAACATTTTTTGGGAGGGTTTAACTTGAATGGATGCATTGTTAGCACATATTACTAGTTTGACCAACAAAGTAGGAAGAATTTGGATCTTATGTGGCTTTAGGGAAAAAAACTGCTGGGCACCAGGATGGTGACATCAAAAGTTATAAGATTGTATAGAAATTACATTAAAGCTACAATCATTATAGTTTCACGATTTCACGATTTGAGGTGATTACTTTATCATTTGAAGTGACTAAGCATAAATTACGCCATCAGCCTGCATCACTGATCGCACGCTGTTTGCTTTCTTGCTCACTTGTTCTGCTATATAACTATATTTTGCCGAATAATAATAATAATCTGAAGGTAACCATCTCAGGTTTCCTTTTCACATTCTCTTATTCTTCTTTAAAGCATCGCTAATAACTCCCGAGGGAAATTTCGGTTTATCATAAAAAGAGCAAAAATAATGGAGAGCGAGAGGAAGTTACCGGTGACCCCCTTAAGGAGATGAGTGTTATATAATCTCACATCTTCTTCAGACTGCAGACTAGAACTGATAAATTACACACATTTGTCTGCGAGCGTGCACAAAAACCATTTAAGATCACTTCTACTAGGGTTAATCTCACAAAGAAACATGCTAAAATTCATTATTGTTATAAAATCAGTAAAACAAACTAAACCACCACAAACATTTTGATTTTAAGTAACCATTTTATACCAAACTATATGTTTTCTTTTTTATAAGTCAAAATTGTCTTAAAAATAAATTAATGCAAATGTACAGCAGTGAGAATCAAAAGATTTTCAGTTTTTCTGAATTTACTATTTATAGGTATACGTTTAGGTAAAATGAGAAATTTTGTTCATTCTGTGAACTACTAACAATATTTCTCCCAAATGTCAAATAAAAATATTGTTTGAAAACTATAGAAAAATAACAGAAAAGATGCCTAATTTCTTTCTAATGTAAAGAAAACAAGTTTATATTCACTTTTAAGCAATACAACAGTATTATTTGTATATGATTTAGGAAAAGTAAAAAAAAAAACATGATGTGATGACCTCGGTTTTTATCACAGTGTTTATGTGTCTTGTCATGCTGTCAGTTTTTCACATTGCTGTTGGATGACTTTGTCACTGCTTAGGTTTGATTTTGTTGAAATTCAATAAGAAAAGACTAAAATAACTATAACTCACTATAGTACAATATCATGATTCTTAACTTTTAGAGTTGAGTTTTGACCCTGACCATGCTTTGTAAACTACACCACTGATCACAAAGACATCTTGAAGCATGGGCCTCATACTATGTCGATCTCTTGATCTATCGAGTGCTATATGAACCATGTTAAAATAACAACAGCTCAAAGGTGTTACACACCGCCGCGAGCACAATGTTCCATTACACACTGTGAGAAACCGTGCCCTTGGTGAAAGTGTGAGAGGCAGTCAAGGCTCAGTTTGTAAGGCTCGGTGTGCAGCTAGAGGCAGGCTGGCTGATGAAAGGTGTGCTGCTGGAAACTCAAGGGAACTCCGGCAGCAAGAGAGGAGTAATTGGACTTTGCTACATCATTAGGCTCCGTTAGGCATAGTCACACCATCACAAGCTCCATCAGACACCAGCCACCGGGAGAAACAAACAATAAGTAGCAAACAATAAGAGAAAAGCTACGGCTCGCCAGCCGGTTCATTAATAACACGCGCGAGAAAACGCTTACAAGGAGAGGAAACTGTCAAGAAGTATGAGAAATAATCATAATTGAAAACTGGGTTTACTGTTACGTGTCTGACACTCTGCCAGCACTGAAGACCTAATTACCATCAGGACCCTGGCATCCGGTTTTTGCAAGATGAAAATGTATAGATCCCAGACGCATTTGATTATTATTCTCAGAAGTGAAAGCAGGAAGTGACTGTCCATCATCAGGGAAATGGGACATAACAGTAAGCAGTGAGGTGTTTGTCAGGCATGTGATCAGCCAAGAACAAAAAAGAAGGAAGACTGCATGCAGCAAAAATGGTCTTTAATGTTACTGATTAAATGTTACATTATTTAAAACTGTTTGCCAAAATAGACATTTTCACTTAGCGCCACAAAAACAAACTATTATTACTACCCAGTTCTGACTGGAAATATCAGTTCAAATGTTTATTAGTTTAACGGTCACCTAAACTATATTTAAAGCGGCGCTAACACACAGGGTTTCTGCCAATCTCATATTAATCTTGAGTATCTATAGAGTAGTATTGCATACTTCGTATCTTCGAAGAGTATTTAGTTTGATCACATTTATAAAAGATAGATACAGCTTTACGATAGTTTCCCAAAACATAGGCCGCGTGTGCGGGGAGGGGTAGGCTGAACCAAAGCACGTGCGCACCCATTGCCAATAAAACACAGACATCAGTTTCACTCACCGCATGCGGTTCATGTCCGGCATCCTTTGGAGCTGGGACGGCTCCATATATCAGTTTCAAACGATCTCCAAATCCAGTTTATTCTCGTTTATATAACATTCATCAACCAAATGCGGTGAACAAACAAACACCTGAACTTCGCAAACTTATGCTCTCTCTCTCTCCTGCACACAAGTGAAAGTGACGTCTGCGCATGCTCCTTCTCCTGCACTCCTTATGGCCGCGTGCTTTTCCGGGAGAATTGTCCAATAAGGAACTAAGAAAAAATTGTTACGAAACAGTTTTATATGTTCGAAAAAAACTTTCTGAAACCTGTACGATCGCTGGGGGAGTGTATCGAGCACACAAATACTACGTTATACATCCAACTCGTTGACCATGTTAAGCATGAGAAGACAGCACGTTAACATTGTGAAGAAGTCTGAATGCATGAAACACCGTTGCAGGGCCACTTTAAAACTAACCTTCAAAGCTTGAAAAACGATTTGAATTATAAATACAGCTTAGTTTTTGTAAGTGCAAACATTACTTTTATTGCTTACACGTGAGGTTAGGAATTTGAACAAGCAACTAAATATTAAATTCTGGGATGCCAAGTGTTGGATTTTAACATGGCAAAAAAAATCGCATGGAAAATCACATTGCATGAAAAGAGGGATGCAAGTCTTATTTAGGTTTCCAAGTATTACATAAATTTGTGGGTTGCATTATTTAAATGGAATAGTAAGCAACCACGGAGAAAACTGAGCACCTTTGCAAACTAAAATTGTCGAAGCTCACTTAAACTTGCATTTAAAATGAAACAAAAACAAAAAGAAACTGTGTGCATGTTTTTGTGTACAGCACCAGCACAGATTTCCCTTCTTTCACCCAGATTTTCTTTGAGCGAGTGAATAACACAGGCAAAGGTTAATGTTTTGCAGTACCTTGTTTAGTGAGAGAATCTCTCAAAGCTGGAGTGATCATCTCTCTCCTATCTTCCTCTGCCACGCTCTTCCTCACTCCATTCTGCTTTGACAGCTTTATCCTCTGGGAGTTCTCCCCATCCGCCTCCATCTTCTGCAGCGCACACAACCACAGAGGAAGACACAAAAATCTGAAACAGCACTTCATATTATACTCGTACAACCCCAACCACCATCTTCAATTAGACACACATTGTCAATGGAAGAATATACACAAGGACGCAAAATTTTGATGAGATTTGCCATGTATCCACAAAATGTGCACATGTTTGGTGTGTTTTGTGAAGATAAAAATTAACATGTAGAAAATACAGGCATATAGGATAACAGACCACGCCTTAAAAATTCAATGTGTAGTACCTGACATCCAAATGAAACGTATGATTCACATAAAATTCATTAAAAAAGGAGAGCAATGGAAAACCTTTTACAGGGTATTTGTATTTGGGAACCTTAGTAAATGCATTAACTAACATATTATTAATGAGCAATATAGTTTTTCAGCATTTATGAATCTGTGTTAGTTTTACTTAAAGTGATTATAAAATAATTAAAATTCTTTCTTCATTTACTCACCCTCAAGTTGTTCCAAATCTGTATAAATGTCTGTTCTATTTTACACAAAATAAGATATTTTGAAGAATGTAGTAAAGCAAACAGTCCTGGGTCACTTTTCCTACTATGGTAGTCAATGGTGGCCTAGATCTGTTTGGTTAAAGCATTCTTCCAAATATCTTTCTCTGTGTTCATCAGAACAAATACATTTATATAGATTTGGGTCAGTAAATGATGACAGAATTTTCATTTTTGGGTGAACTGTCCCTTTAATGTCAATACATTTGTTTTTGTTAGTTGATTGTGCATTAACTAATGTAAACGGTTACGATATTTGATTTAAAAAATGTATAGTAAATGCTGAAATGAACATGAAATAAGATTAATAAATGCTGTAGAAGTATTGTGCATTCTTAGTACATCTTAGCTAATGCATTAACTAATATTAACAAATACAACGGTAACAAGTGTTACCAAACACATCATGTATGTTCAGCGCAAAGATTCAGATCTTAGCAAAATACTAATATACAAAATCACAGAAGTAGCAAGGTCCTTATTTCACTATAATTGATTTCATAAACTGGAAAAGCCCATGAAGCTGTTGCTTTAAATATTATAGCATCCACTGTGAGGGTTAAACTTATGGCCATGGTTTTGTTCATCATACAAGCTGATGAAGGTCTTGGACCACTATCACTGACCTTCACACAGAACCAGGCTTATGTGAACAGACTGCATTAAACTTTACAGCGCTTCCAGCCTGCAGTGACTCCAGAATATAGAAATAACCTGGACATCAACAATAAATCACATCTGACTTATAGTTCCTGCTTCAGTTCCCTAAATATTATTATTTCATGCTTCTTCTAAAAAAATAGTATGATGCCATTTTTTCCACACTGAAAGGTCAGAGACAGTCTGGCTTTCCGATTCAGACAGTTCGAGTCAAAGGTGCAGTGCTCTGAAGTAAATAATCAGACTCGGGGTACATGTGGTTGGACTCTATAGGTCACATTAGATGGTCTGAGCCAGACAGCCTGTCACGGCTTATTCAAAGGATGTGTAAGCAATGCTGCAGTTTTTAAAGTGTACTTTTTACAGACCGACAGGCTACACTGGTATATAAGGAGAAAGAACACATCATGTTGAGACAGGTCCTTAACCAGAATGTTTCGTGTTGTGACTTCATTCATTCTTTTCCAGAGTACACAGCGTCCCTTGGGCAAAATCCAAGCACGGAGGGGTGGAAGCCGGTGGGGTTAGATTGGAAAGCGGACTATGCCCTTTCACAGCGAGATCTGCTGAGGAACTACCGTGCGCAACGCAGAGTTCACTAGGCTGCAATCTGTCACCCAAAATTCTCATCTCCATGAGATCGTCTCTGTGCTCTCCAAGCTTCCTTAACACAGCGAAGTACCATCGCCCCCCTTCCAGATTGACAGAACCGGAGTAGCTATCGTCAGCTGGAGACGCTCCATTTCCCACAATGCACCCATGCAAGTGACAGTGTTGATGCAGGCAGTGGCCCTGAAGAGTTCTGGCTGAGCAGCTGACACATTCAGACTGACAAGCAGGCAAAGTGACGACAAGTTGCTCCGGCTGCCGCCCGTCCCACACGCAGCGGTGCAGCTGCCGGACAATGCTCGTATTTTAATTTCCACCTTAACAATACCATTCAGTGACAATACACTTACAGTATACATGACCCAAAGGAACTAAAGAAGAGAAGGGTCTTCAGTGTCTCTTACATTAAAACACGATGTAAAGCAAGACAACGAAGGCCAAAAAGCCCTTTTATAGCGTACTGGTCAATTTTCTGATTTGGGTCTTATTTAACACTGATACTATTGAAGTGGCAAAAGTGCACTTTAAAATGTTTCATTTTATCTTGTCCAAAAAAATGTAATTTCCTTTAGAGATAATTAAACAACAGGCCGAGTGAAGCAAATATATAGAACCTCAGTATCTTTAATGGTCTTAAAACTCTGATCCAATAAGCCAAACTTTCCATTCATTTTGATATATATTTGTAATATTATTGCAGAATGATTTATTCACACAATGCTTACATAACAATTTCTATGACAAAGATGTCAAAAATCTCCTGTTGGATACATAATAATTAGGGATTTTCTAAATGAAAAAAGTATTTGAATAATAAAGCTCATGAAAATTCTATGATCCAGAGCAAGAAAAGCACATATATAATAGGGCTGTGCAAAAATATAGATACATGTAACTATCACAAATATGGATGCACGATAAATTATCAGTTCATATCGGTCATTTTACATCGTTCACATCGTTCACAATGGTCATTTTAAATGTTATCTATCGGCATGGGCCTACAATAAAACGGGAAAAATTTCCGCAGGTTAAACTTACAGTTAAAATACAGTACAGTACCATCATTCTGTCGTGATCATTCACTTACTGCTATTAGCAAAACATTGTTGATATATGTACAGTATGTAGATACAGTATTTATGAATGTGTAAATTATAGGAACAAAAGCATATCGTTTGAATCAGACTGCTGTCTGAATGCTTTCTGCCTTGAGACCTGTAAGACATGTAGACATTAAGATTTTTTTTCTGGGTAGCTCTAGAAGAATATCTATAATTTGTTTCTTAAATGAAAAATATACCAGAAAAGTTTGAAGATTAAATAATCGTTAACTAGTGTAAAGTAGGCTTGGTACATGATTTTCAAGGTGGGGGGGGACTGGTTAGCTTGTTTTCTGCAGTCAATGTTTTCAAATAAAAGCAGTTGTCCACTTTTTGCCTTTTGTTTCAGTCATTGGGAAATGTATATTAATATTTAGATGTTGTATCGGCCAATTTATCTGTTATCAGCTTCCAGTTTTAAAGAATTGTCGGTTAAAATCATGTCATATACATACGGCCAAAAGTAAGTGGAAGCGAGCATGGCGAAAAAACATAGGAACGCTTTGAGCTCTCAGAGCTGACGTGTGGGTGTTCTTTGGTTTTAAATGTAAGTCAGGGAGTAATGAATTATATAAACCAAATGCTGTTTGTAAGCTTCGCAAGTTATAACCCACCAAGTCACTTGGCTATTGCGGTGCATCAGTTTATTCCAAAAAGTAACAATGACATTTATTGTGCTTTCACAGATGTGACACCAGTGCTTTTTAGCACGGGGGTGAACCAGGGGTTTCATACTGCCCAAGTTCATTTGAACTGTAATGCACCACAACAGCCAAGGGACTTACGTGACCCACCATATTCCCCTGTGCTGCCCACTTGAGGGGCGCAACTCAGTTTGGGAACCTCTCATCTAAAGGTTCATGCATGATCGCACATCATGGCCACTCTGCAGAGGTAAGAAATGTTTTTACACTTTTCCTTACAGAAAACCTCAGGTGGTGCACATAGCATGTTGTATTTCTGGCTCTACTTTTTAAAAATTGTATTTAAAATTTTGCAATATATTTTAAGCTTATTCATTACAGCAAAAAGAAGGTATAGCAGTGTCTTTCTCGTGAGTTCAGTGTTTTCTCGTATGTCCTAAGTGCGACAATACTTAAAGCGGATAGAAACAGAGTGCGCATTTGTAAGACAATGAGGTTACGCAGAAATTGCTACACACAATGTAATAACACCTGGTTGCGGATCTTTACATACCTGTCTGTCATATACAAGTACTCTGAATGCTTGTTTTTGCCTATATCCGTGTTTATGTCTGTTAGTAATATGCATGCACATGATTAATCATCAATGGCCAACATTTCATACAGCAAATGGTCAGCATATGCTATTTCTACATTGCAGAAAACACCTGGGATTGCGGCCCTTTTAACAATCGAAAAGTTTTAAAAAAATCATGTTTATTATTACGTTATCATGTTTTTATTGTGTTAGTCAGCTGTATTTATAATTAGCATTACTTTATCAAAACAAACCAACTGCAGTTTGATTGATATTAACTGGAATGCACAATAAAAAAATACAGATTTGTTTTTTGACGTAGTTATCTATTATTGCAAATGAACTCTTCGGCACGGTTTCCCAGACAGAGATTGGTTTAAGCAAGGACTAGGCCTAAGTTAAATTAGGATATTTAAGTTGTTTTTAAAAACTATTACTATATGCATTTTAATACAAAACAATCTCACGGATATATTTTAAGTCGTTCAAGACACCTTTAACATTAAGTTAGTCTGGGACTAGGCTTAAGCCATGTCCAGGAAACCGCCACTTCAAGTATAAAGCTAGTTTTATTCAGTGCAAACCAGATCAGAAAATGCAGTGATGCATGGTCAGGTTTCTGTAAAGCCTATATACAGTATATCTCTGATGCCACCTGGAGCCAAATCTGAGTAATTCTACACATACTAGTTTAAGCCGGATCTACCCTTACAAGACACTATTTATTTTCATTATTCAAGTCTCAATTTAACAGGTTTTAACACGTTTTCATATAATTATTCATAAATCATCCACTATGAATGGTTCATTAATTACTTAATTATGCATCAAGTGCTGTCTTTCATCTAAACAGCCAAGTTCTAAACGCTCAATTACAATTAACAGTGACAAAGCGCAGCAGTTTCTAAACAGTCACTTCACCATCAAATCCCAATTTTTATTGCAATTCTGTCCTTAATTCTGAAATTACAATCATGGTTTTAGATACATCAAGGCAACAACATGAAACAGCTTTATTAAAACATTTCTAAGTAAAGCAATACATCCAGTAAGTAGTAATGTCGTACTATTTGCTCTCTGCTGTAATGAGCGGTCATCATAAGCCTCACACACATTCAAAGCATTTGGGATAATCTGCACGTTCAGAACGTCACGATTCCCAGATCACTTGAGCTCCAATCACATCTTCTAAAACTGTTTAAACATGCAGATCCTGAAAGTGTGTAGAAAGGGCTCCTACTGGATTAAAGGGGCTTGGCGCGCTCACAGCCTCTATGTTCTGATAGGAAAGCGGGATATCGGGTACGTGTGTGCGTGTACGGTGAGATTTGTCTCATGAGTCACTCCTGCGCACAGGCCTGTAGAGTGGGCGTCAGTGATCACAGTTCACAGTTACGTAAGTCCTGCCGGTGCCTGGTGGAGCTGCTGTCTGATGTAGCAAACCATCTGCCACTCATTCTTCATCAATGGAGACATTGCTTGTGTCTATCCACAACTCTGGCCTTTTAAAGCAACGCTCCACGCAAAAATGACATTCCGTCATCATTCAGACCTCATGTGGTAACAAACCAGTATGCTGTCGTATCATTTGTGGACACGAAAATAGTAATTTCAGACGGATGCTAGATTCTAAGTTTCATATTTACAAATTTCCTCTGGATAAATGATATACCTAATCCACTGTAAATTACTTTGAATAAACGCCTCTGGCAATGCATAAAACAAACGTTATTTTTCAACAATCTTTATCTAAAGATCCTGAATACACACCTGCGTTCAAAGACGCAGCATAGTTGACGCTAAAACGTCATTGGATCATGTGTAGAAGTCAAATGTGACACATTTTTGGGTTGCGAGACCCGATCACTCAATGTATGAAAAGATGCACAAAAACTGTGCAAAACGGCATAATAAACAAGAGGGGAGGTACATGATGACAAAACTTTGGTGAACTTTGTAGGACATGAACTCCAAGTGAACTTTAAAGTTTTTACCTTGGCTTGCTTCATGTGGTTCATCACATTTCCGAGGTCCTCCATGTCAATGACAGAGCCGTGAGACTTATCTTCTTCAGCTGAGGATTCAGCATCACTGCTGGACTCCATCAACTCCTCCTGAGAAGCAAACAGCTTTCAGATTTGTGCAAAATAGATAATAAATGCCTACAGAAGATGATTATACAGTAAATTCCAATTCACTTATTCACTAAAAAAACGTGATAAGAAATCAGGAGTGATGATATTTTAGCATAAAAGGACTCCGTTGCTCAAAAACAGCTTAAATTTACAGCTTAAAATTAAAATCACCCTTGCGGCCTGAGTAACATCACAGGAGGTTGCTTTATAGACCAAGTTATTTGATAATAAACAAAGAAATGCTTTACAGTAATGTTGTGCTTCAGTGATATATTTATATTGTAAATAATATACATGTATTGTAGAGCTATGGTGATTTTTTAAACTATATGGCTTCTGTTTAATCCTACTAGCTATGATGCCGACATTTGACCTGTATCATAAGATTCAGTTTTGTTTTTGAGTAGGGATGTAACGATTCACCGTGAGACGGTTGAAAATCGATTATAATATGTGACGATTCAAGTCGGTTGAGATGTTAAAGGGACAGTTCATCCCCAAAAAAATATTATGTCACAAATTACTCAACCTCAAGTTGTTCCAAACATATATGAATTTCTTTGTTCTGTTGAACACACAAATATATATTTTTAAATGTTAGCAACTGACATTTCTGGGGCACCATTGACTACCATAGTAGGAAAAATGACAAGGGTAGTCAAAGATGCCCTAGAACTGTTTGTTTTCCGAAATTCAACAGAATAAATAATTGTAAACAAAAAAAAGTCTTAGTTTGTTAATATTAAAGAGACTTGTATTATACATTTTAAATTTAGTTTGGAATTCGCTTTAAAATTGCAATTTAGTTTTGTTATTTGACATGTGCACCTAACCACTTGTGCATTTATAATTTGTTTCAACTCATTAAGTAAAAAAAAGATAATTGTGGAAAAAAATTGTATTGTGAGATAAGTATTGTGAATGGTGAGCTGAGTGAATTGTTCAGGGTCTCTTCAGATATAAGCAAGTTAAATTTAAGTTACTTTTTAAGACCATTTGCCACTTTATATGAAATTTAAGACCAAACCTGCGATGAACATACACATTCTAATACATATATATTTCATACACACAGCCTCTGAAAATTTAGAGACCATTTAAATTACCAGCTGATTGTTACGTCAACCCCATTTCGCGACAGGCTGGGTTTTACTCTGAAATATCAAGCGGCTGTATATTATCCATTACTTACAATATAAAAACAGTGGAAAAGAAACCTTGTAATCTGCTGGAGCCCTTTTGAGTACTCATTGCTTCACTCTGTGCTTGTGTGATTCCACCACATTGATGCTGATACAGAGTTTAAAACATCTCAGAAAAACTGCACAGTTTGCCTCGTAAACATTTACAGACACCGGGTTTAACCACCATGAGAACTCATCGTTCTAGACATATTTATTAAGCTTGCATTTAAACAATTTAAACTAGCTAGGCGCCGCAAACTAGCTGTACTTCAACCTGTATTCTGCGACCTCAGTTCTCTCTGAAAAAATCTTAGGCCTGTTCAATGATTTTAAACTCATTTGGTCCGTCAGACGGAAAGATTTTGTTGCGGAAATGTGACCAAAATATTTAAGACCCGTAGAAACTGAATTTAATACTTTTTAAGACTTTTAAAGGCCTGATTTTAGAAAAAGTTTATTTAAAACTTTTTAAAGGCCACCCTGATCGTTTTTGAGTGACGGGCCTCTTCAATTTGTATTCATTTACATTCAATTAAACCTTAAATGCTGTATGTACGAAACCAAAATGTTATTTTAAAAAATTTGAAAATAAATCTGTTTCATTCTTTTCATTTTGTTGTAAACATCATAATACTATTGTATCGTGAACCCAGTATCATGCATTCGTCACAAACTGCAGGCTAAGTGTATCGTTACACCAATAAGTCATAGATACGAGAGGTCATCTACGATAGAACATCTACTCTATAAGAACAAAATATCCTCTTATGTCTGTAATGTCTCCCCTGCTGTTCAGATCCCATTTACATGAGTGAACCACAGACTGTAGCAGAACAATCTGCTCCCTGCTAGTGCAGTGAGAGCGGTTACCATGACTACACGTCTCAAAAGACATCATAGAGAAAGAGCTGGCTTGCCTCTGAGCTGTTCTTCTGGGCGAGCGACTGGCTGTCCTCTGCCTCCTCCTCATGTTTCTTCTTATTTTTGCAGCTGTCACTTTTGCATTTCCCGGAGCAGACTTTCTTCTCACCCTTAGCCAATGCTTGCAGACGGCTCAGGAACTTTGCTTTCCAGGCTTGGAAATCGGCCTGCATGCTGCCGTGTCGACTCTTCACCACGTTGCAATCACCTTCCCCTCTGGTCATGATCCGGGCGGCGCTCAGCATCCATAACCACTTATCAATGTTTTTACTGACCTAAACACACATAAAAGTTAACATTACATTCATGCAACAAACACGGAGCCGTTTTTAACAGTTTTTAACTGGAAAGCAGTTTTGAAAGAAGGTGTGTATAACCGTGTTATAATGGCCGACGTAAACGGAGTTGCCCAGGCCGAAGACGGCATATTTCATTCCCTTCAGGTAGGTTTTTCCGTATCGGAAATCAGTGGACGCTTCCTCGAGCCATTTACAGAACCATTCAGCGCTCTCGGTGGGCTGTCCGTCAGTGTACGTGGCCACCACGAACACACAGATCATCTTGATGGAACACTTGAGGAGGAAGGTTAAAAAAGATTTTGATATGCGAGGGTAAAATGTTATTAAAGATGTTATTCAATGTAAACAGCTCCCTATTAACTAGAGCTGCAACTAACGTGCTGTAACTAGCTGTAACTAATCTATTTTTCCGATTAGTCGACTAATCTGACGATTCTTTATTTAGATTTATCTAATCAAGATTTTTTGGATTACTTTATTAATCCTTTGGCAAACTTTCCAATAAATAATAAGTTCTACTGTTTTCTTACATTATAAAGCATATCATACTTTTACTCCACTACATTTCATAAATAAATGTTATTGTTTTAACATTATAATACTTGTTAACATTAAAGTCAATATCTTCTTTTAATTAAGTAGTTTTCATTTTTAGTAAAAAGTAAAAAAAATACTGATTTTTTATGTACTTAAGTACTGTATTAAAGGCAAAACATACAAAAATGTGATTATGAAATACTAGAGAGTGATTTCAGTCTCATAATGTAATTGAGTAAAAGTAAAAATACTACTATCAATCTCTGGAATGTACCAACAGTGACAGAAAGACTGACAGAACACTTATTCAAGTACTTATCCTAGCACCCTCGCTTACACAAAACACTTGCCTTCATAATCAAACAGGTGCCTTTTTAACAAAGTATTTGTATCCTTTATCTAGCTTTGATCTTGTCATAAGCGAAAATTTGTCTGCAAGATGTTGTACATCATCTAGCCGTATTTGTGACAGCTGTGCAAGGGACGTGGTAAACTCCATTCTGAGGCGCTAGCAGAAGTAACGATACACTGCTTCGCGGCAGAACGGAAGATGCGTGACGTCATGTGAAAACGGCCTATTCACCGTCTCTATGATTTGTTTAAAATGTATTTTGCTAGAGTATCATCTTGTGATTATGAAGAATAATGAAAACATTGGAACATCTTTGAAAGAGTAACGTCCTGACCTTCACCGTACACACGCATGCTGACAGGAGATTGACAGGTGACAGCACCAGCAGAGGTCAAAGTTTCTTAATTATGCTATATTGGTTTATTCCTCACATAAAGCTATCGAATGACTAAAAAAGTGCTTTTACGGTGGTTTACTGATAGTTAGTCTTATTTGAAGATTAAGAGTAATTTAAGCAGGGTCGCAATCTGCAAAGGTTCACATACACTAACTTACACTAGTGCAAGCCTTAATTAAAATCATTCATGTAAAGCGTAGTGTTAAAATAAAGTCCTTTATTATGAAAGTCTACATCTACGTGCCCCTCTCCGTCCGTTTGTGATTGCGTGTCCATGCTGTGATGATCCTCCATCCATTAACTAACTTACTGCATCCGAGCCTCGCGATCGCTGTTTGTCGGGTATAATATAATTTCTGTTTTTTAATTTACACACGCCCAGAACACAAAAACTGCCATTACAGCAGATAAATGTATGACGCGTCGGTGCATTTCACGCACGTCATTGCAGCCCTACTATTAACCTATAAAAAACGTTAAGGCAATACCGTAAGGCAATACAGTTAATGGATCAATCTCATAAGAAATGTTGTTGTAATATTTTACCCCAAAATCAAAACAGAAAAGAAGCTGATTATTCTGCATGAAGAAAATAAAAACCCATTTTTACTTTTTACAAAAATGTAGCAATTCTGTCCAAATTATTATCATAAAAAATATAAAAAAAAAACAGGTTTAAAACAAATCATCCTGTCCAGGAAGAGTAATTTGTATTTACTTGACATCAGAATATATTACATTTTAAATACATTAAAAAAAAATACACACATTTAATATATCAATTAAATTAATTTATTTAACATTTATGACACTCCTATTAATTCCTCAGTGACATTCTCCTTAAGAAACCATTGAACTCTATCAATATACATTTTCATTGTCTCCAAAATTCAATATGTGGCTCACTGCACCACTTTCCATGTACCCAAATGGGACATTCTCCTAAAACACACTGCTCTTACCTCCTCTGCTAGTCTGTCGTCGGGGTCATATTCTTTCATGTCTGTGATTTCACACTCGAACCCCTGACCCCTGACGTCTTGAGCAAGCTCTCTGGCAAACCCCTGTGCAGGGTTATAAACATGATATTTACAGCATAACATATAAGCATATAGGTTAATTCAAAGCTGTATTTTGACTGATGTTGGCACATGACACCCAGAAAACATGGCAGTCGCAAACCTTTGCCGTTCCAGTCTGGGATCCATAAAATATTCGGACTCCAGCAACGTGAACAACCTTCTCTGTTTCAGGTGACAACTCCTGTTCCTTCGCAAAGCTATGAAGATGCGCACTTACAGGGTTGATAGTTTCTTTCTATTGAACAAACAAACAATCCATTAAATCATGATGGACAACTAAAAAGAAGAGAAAACAGAAAAGCTGCAACAAGTCATGAATGTAGTGAGTGACATTAAACACATTACCTTTCTGAAGGCTACAGTCACAGTAAACCAGAGTCCTATGAGAACAGCAGCAGCAGTGTACACACATAACCTGTTCTGCCATACAGCCAGCAGGTACGGCTCAGTGTAACCCCAAACATCATTTAAAGCACCTGTGAACATACGTGGCACAACAAATAACACAACATACTTCATGAATATTGGTTTGTTCAATAACAAGTAACGTTAAACGCCAGCTTTGCTGGATAAAAAACAATACATTTCCTATAAAAACAATACATTTCCTATAAAAAACAATACATTTCCTATAAAAACAATAAAAACAATACATTTCCTATAAAAAACATTACATTTCCTATAAAACAATACATTTCCTATAAAAACAATACATTCCTATAAAAAACATTACATATAAAAAACAATACATTTCCTATAAAAACAATACATTTCCTATAAAAAACAATACATTTCCTATAAAAACAATACATTTCCTATAAAAACAATTTCCTATAAAAAACAATACATTTCCTATAAAAACAATACATTTCCTATAAAAACAATACATTTCCTATAAAAACAATGAAATCCTTTGGATTCTCTGTGGTGGTTTCTATTGTTTTTTTTGGACATGCATTAATTTGTAGCCTATATATCTATGTTTGTATGGAAAGAACCAATGAAAAACGCTCAGACTAGCAACGCACAAGACTTGCATAATGCAACAAACAAAGTGTGCGGTGCAAACGCGAGTGAATGTACATTTTATAATCAGGGTGTGCAGATATATTTAAATATATCATTTGATATGATCTAACTGTGTGTACTGTTTTGATCCGGATTTCTCTGTTTCTGCTAGTTATCAGCAACGCGTGTAGGAATAAACTCACCTGAGATCTCACTACCGACGGCACAAAACGTCAAACTCCATAACGTCGCAAAAAACAACATCTTCTGTGGTCTGTCAAACATGTTGACCCTTTATATTAATCAATAATAAAAGAAATGGATATAATGTGAACTGAATAACAGCTAGCTAACTTTACGAGTGCAGCTCGAAGGACGCCGCCATATTGTTTTGGTAGGAATGCTGGGAAATTTAGGTCGTTTCAGGACATACACTCTCCACGTGGGTATCAAAATAAAATAATTCACAAATAGAATAATAATAATAATAATAAAGAAGATTTTTAACTTTAATTCATTTAGAACCGTATCTGGCTTAAATTCTAAAAAGGTTTTAAACCACTTTTCACTCTTAATAGTTCATTAAAATGTATAAAACTCACATTTGAATTGATAGACCAGTCAACAGTAAGTAAACACGTTTTGCAGTTGAAATTATGGGACAGTTTAATTCGAAAATAAACATTAGAAATAATATACAACAATATAAAATAAAAATATAAACAATGGATGGTGCTTAATTCATAAAAAAAAATATTATATTTAAGTCAGCAAAGGTCGTAAATGACATTTTATATCACAATAAAAAATTATTAGAACTTATTAAGATTTTCACACTCTTTTAATGATAGTGGAAGTATAAATAACAGTTTTGCTATAATAATCATTTTAAGAACGATCTACACTTTTAAAGGAAAGTGAAAATTACAGCCTCTTGGTCTTTTCTTTCTTGAGCTTGTGACGAACAACTGCAACTGTGGTGAAAAAGTTTCCAGTAAACAGAACCAGAAAGCAGAAACCACACATGGATATCTGAAGAGAACGATTTAATGTTATCACACTTTTATACAAAGATTTAGTCATACACATTTTATCTTACTAAATTACTAAATAGATCTAATAAAGCAACACTGACCTGCCACTCCTTACACTCGGGGAGCTGAGCCATTCTGAACAGGGATATGCTATTCCAAAGCTGCCAAAACTGTAACACATTCAACATTTAGGCTTGACCAACACAAACAGTAAATTATTACTTAGACTTCCATTGGAAATAAAGAATTCATAAAACACTGCATATGCTGACACGGCACTGAGTTATGCATGACAAAATATTATTTGTTCAAAATACAAAAAGTGCTTACTTGACCCAGGAAAAGAAACGGAAGGAGAAAGGTCAGTCCACGCCACATCCATGACTGAAATCCCTCTGTGTAAAACAAAAACACAGTGTTTATACAATGGAAATGTTTTCTGAATTAATTTATATGTGTATGAAATTTAATTTTATTAGAAAGTCCTCACCAACAGTCAAATCCATGTTGTGACGTTCTCCCAGTGCTTTAAGTCTGTAGAGACATCCGCTTTGATAGTAGTACTGAAGACATTGCACAAAGCCTGGAAGAGAAGTCACACTTTGCCTCTAAAGTCTATAAATATTACCCGACGTGTTGCCATTGTGTTGCAAGCTGTGCTTGCATGCAAACTTTAGGACTTACTTTGATACAAACAATAGGCCAGAAATGGGTTCCGGAATGACTGATACAATTCACCATCTGGCCTAAATACATTAGAATTGTTGTATGAGGGCAAACCAATTGTAACTTTCCCAAAAAATCAGTGCAACCAAAAAAGTCGGTATATTTAAACTAGACATCTTCATAAGCTATAATAATGTGCAACGGTTTTGTTGCTGTATAAATAATAAGCAAATCGAAAGAATAAAATAAAACTCACCAGGTTAGCATAACCCCCGACAGAAAGGCCGAAATATAATGGTGGACAACCCACCAGCCCTTAATTCTGAAAAAGCAAAGTATGCAGATACATTTTGGATGGGTCTTTTGGAACAGAAGCAAAATTCACAACTCCAAATTTGAAGTCTCATATGCAGATCATGTCAACAGATCTGACCTGGACCCATTGCTGATGAGAATGCTCTCACGGATCGTCAGGGTGCAATAGTACCACACCAACATGAAGTACAGAAGTGCATCCACAGCTCTACAGTCACACAAGAGAAGCAGACACATGAAATCTGACAATGTGACGTGAGGGACATGCAGTCCTGCGTCAACTCGCTGATCTCAGTCTTACCTGTAGGCGATGAAGAAGCGACACAAGAAGGACAACAGGAACATAATCATGGTCACAAACAGCTTGAACTTTTCATACTCATCTTTGTATTCAGCTCTACAGTAAAAAGATTAAACGTAAAGTTAGAGATTCCTTGTCGTTTTATAGTAAACTTATTTTCTATAAGTTTAGATTTTGCACTTCAAAACAAAATATTTTTTTATGTTTAAACATGTACATTTCAAAATTGCATGTACATTACAGAATATGCCTAAAATAAATACATGTAATGTTTTGCTTGTGCTTACTTCAACTCTTTGCTCAGGAGGTTGACATTCACATTTCCAAGGACAAGGCCAAGATAGAGCCTTGAAAAGAGAGACAAAAGTAACAAACCTCTTTACAAAGCCTAAATCAACGACATATATACAACTATTAGTAATCGTCCAATACCCATTTTTCTTTGGAAGAAATGCCTCCATTTGATTTAAATTGTTTTGCATATCCTGAACATGACCTTTGACCTTCTCCACAGTGTTCTTATCCCCTTCTGTCAGACCTTTATTGCATCTTGGGTGGAGGAAATCTATGTTAATGATAGGAGTAACCATTCCATTTCGTAACACCTTAACTATACAGACAGAGTTGTTTCAATGGAAAAACAGGTTACCCACTTCTTCAATGATTTGGATAGCGGTGTCAAATTCTTCTTTTGTAGAGCTACAGAGGCAACAAATTTCTTTTGAAGCTTGGAGACTTCATCTAATTTGTGCATGTAAAGTCGACGGGTCTCCTGAACACAACGTTTAATTTCAACAGAAAGGTTGTTTGTGGACATTGTGCATATAAGATATAAACTAAAGGAAGTCAAAAGTCTACTATCTGCTTTACTATTAAATGTATGGTAAAGTAACTTCTTCAATTTACTTTACAGAACAGACAATTTGACAATTTGAATATGAAAGATAGGATCCTACCTGAATCTGCTGAAATTCTTTCTCCTGAATGTCCCATTCTTGAATTGCTGTTGCCAGTGCTCTCGACATCATGGCCTATACAGGCAGTTAAGCGGTGAATGCAGGAAAAATGTAATCTCCAGAATTCGATTCTTACAGTTTTAGTTGATAGCGACTTAATCTCCTAGAACTAATCTCCAGAATTTTTTGAAAAAACCTGAGACAAACACACATAAGACGACATAGATGCAATTTAATAGATAGAGTTCGATTCTCTTCTAGAATTGAACAGATCTTTGTTGACACCTTGCCAACACCCAAAACTGACTGACATGACATTAATACAGATATTTCAACAATAGTCAGTTTAACAGAGATCAGTTTTTATTTACATTGATCCTGCAAATACTCTGATCATGCTATATAGCATTTTCTTCCTTCCCTTATAAAAGCAAACTGAATTTGTATTATAATGAAGCTCTAGGCGATCTCAGATTATGACCTTGTTGCATAATCCAACAATCCTGCAAAAACTTTACTGACATGAATAAGATTATAAGAATATTTACAAACAACTATAGGGAGCAATAAAGAATGAGATCAACTTTTACACCAGTTTACAGCTGATCTCACAATGTGAATACTCCAATAGACTCATGATATAAAATAGCATTTTCTTCTTTTAAGTAAGCACTATGAAATTATATTGTAAAAAATAACCAGTAAAAATCTGTTGACAACTTTAAAATATTTGTCCACGAGCATCCTCTTGCGTTCATTCGTGTAATAAGGTCCCTCTAGTGCGCATGCGCATCTCTGTCACTGTTGGATAGACTCGCGCTGTAAGTCCGTCCGCAGGGGTACGGCCTCTCAAGAAACATTGGACTACATTGAAATGCCTGACGGTGCAACAACAGCAGTATCTTATCTCACGGATAGTGCATTTACAGCTTTAAAATCCTCCCTTGGATTTCTTGCTCGCCGATAAAGTGGAATGGCTGTCCAGCGGTGCTAGGTGAAACCGGCTGGCACACAGACACCGACACTGTCGCATTTCATGCCGCTTGTCAATGGACTTGTGTCTAGGTAGTCGTTTTACAGAACTCGCTGGATTTGTCTGATACATAAGGGCCAAAATGAGCTCCGCGGTTTATGTTTTATCCACTGTTACCGGATATGTGCTCACCTCCGCGTTACTGCTGAAGTGTCCGACTCTGCTTCGGCGGAGAAAGAGAGAGACTTTCCGCAGCAGACACATCTCACACCGCGGCGGTGAGTGGACATCAGATGCCTCTTGGGTGTTAAATGTACGGAGGAATTAAGAGTTTGTTTAGTCGTTCCTTTCATTTTATCCTATGTAAGTCTAATGAATACCTCTCGTATGAGCTATCATGACCAACAGTGCTGTCTATGTAGGTTGCTCAGTTGGTTTTGAAACACAGCCAGTGCATTCAATAAACCTTACGGGGTTAACGTTCCAGCAATTCCCCATGAGGTTTATTGAAGGTTCATTTACGCTAATTTTGAATTTCAAGCTGTATTTGTCTTTCTTGAAAAGAATTGATTTTGTTTACAAGGCCTTAACTTCGCGTTTTACATGTTTAACACGTTACGGACATAGGTTTTAATGACTACACAATGCAGTGTGGACTGTGCACCCTGAAACACAACAGTGTGTATAGTATGTATGTATATATCTCCTAAGGTCATTTGCCGGTGTATCAAAATCGGACCCGTGAGATTATGGCTGCGTCCAAATACCCCCACTTGCGATTTTGCACTTGACCACTTGACTACTTTCATGACGTATTTCCTGTTTTTGGCCCTAGTGTTCTAGTGGGCGTGAAGATCCCAAGCGAGCGTGTAGTATTTCTAACCCGATGGGACACACTTAGCAAGTTCAAACATATGACGTTAATTAATGTGGTGTTTATAATTATGAGATAAAAAGCAGTTTTACAAAAATACATAACTCTGGAGTTTTCACCAATAAAATATGACACACAAGAAATTATACGTAATATCTAATTATATAGTCAAGTCAGATTAGTTTTTATAGCGATTTATTTGTATTGTATCAAAGCAGCTGTACCCAAAAAACAAAAGAAAAACACGTGTTAGCCAAACATAGATTAAATAAAGATATAACCTTAAAAAGTAGTAGTGTAACATACACTGGAAAGCTTTCAGCAACATCTCGCGAGACCCGTGCAAAAAGTCTCATGATTCATATCCAGAACATGATGCATGATGGGATACGCTTAGCCTTAATACCGCTCCGAAGCGGTATTCAAGCTAGTGTGGGTTTAGTGTGTGTAAAGCTGCCCTCTGGCATTTTTAAGACATTGGACACACCTTATCTCTTCCTTCCTGTCGCGTGCACGCACTCTCAAGTGGCCAAGACCGCAAGTGGGGGTATTTGGATGCAGCCTTTGCCTCCCCTGTTTTGCCCTACGAAGGTTAGGGTTAGGTGTGTGGGCAGGCGGGCTTTCGAGATAGGGACCAATCACAAAGCAGCATCCCAAGTAAATTAACCAATCAGAAGTAGGGGAATCAAAATCTTACGGGAGTCGAAATTCGCACCGGCATTTAAAATAATCTACATAAACAATGTTTGAAATGAAGGCAAGGAACTGCAAAATTACACATTTATGTTCTAATACATTGTTTCTTCATTTCCAGGTGCTGGTGAGAACTTGGAGAACACAATGGCAGCCTTCAGGCAGTGAGTTTCTTCATGCCATTTGATTTCTTCTCTGCAGCTATTCGATATTGGTTATATTTTATGTGCAGATCATGCGCCTTACGGCTGGAATACAAAACAAGACTTTTGCCCGGATTTTGCCCAGATAGTCTGGACTTGTTGCAGAAAGTCTGTGCTAGTCTGCAGATTTTATCGAGTTGTGTGTGATGCCCCGTTTTTCTCTGCAAACTTTCAAGAAGTCTGCTAGTGTGTGATGCCTAGTTTTTTAATCTGTTCAGATTTTAAAAGTTGTGTGGTGTATTTCAGCCTTTAAAGGGACTGTTCTTTTTGTCATAATTTACAGACCCTCGAGTTGTTCCAAACCTGTATACATTTCTTTGTTCTGATGAACACAGAAGAAGATTTGCGGAAGAATGCTTGTAATCAAACAGTTCTTGACCACTATTGATTCCCAGACTGTCAAAATCGTATAGCATGCAGCCAGCTGTATAGACGGTTTCAAAGCAACAATACTTTACTGCTCATGCTAAAAGGTATCTTAACAGGTTGATGATTAAATGAGCTAATGCTGTCTTGGCTTATCTTTCTTTTTTGCCTACACCCCACTCAGTGCTGTCAAACTAGGCACTGACATGTTGGAATTAGACTGTCATTTGACCAGAGATGAGCAGGTGGTTGTTCTGCACGATTCCAACCTGAAGAGGTCGACCGGCATCAACGAGTACATCTCTGATGTGGCTTATGCTGTGAGTGAACAGACTTCAAACATCTCTGCTAAATGATTGCAGTTGCCGGTGTGAAACTATAATGCAAGAAAAGTGTGTTTGTATTTTCAGGATCTTCCACCTTACCTTTGTAAGCTCGGGGTGACTTTCAAGCGAGGTGAGTGTTCACGTTCATTGAAATATACAACGGTTACTGTATCCAAACGCGTAAACATCATATTCCTCACGTATTTCAGAGTGCTTCTGTGAAGGAGGAGATGACGAACGCATCCCTTTGCTAAAAGACGTGTTTGAAGCGTTCCCAAGTACCCCTTTAAACATCGATATCAAGGTCAACAATGACACACTCATCAAGAAGGTGTGTGTGTGTGTGAGACTCTTGTTTCATGCCCTTGATTCCTGTCTGTGCAGCTGTTTGTCACTGCTAAAATAGTCACAGTCAGCGGGATGAGTCTGCCAGAAGCAAATTGTTTGACTGATAGAGTTTTACCTTCTCCGTCAGGTGTCTGAGCTAGTCATCCAGTATGACAGGGAGCATCTGACTGTTTGGGGAAACTCGAGGAACGAAATTGTGAAGAAATGTTACAAAGAGGTAAAATCGATAGGCTCACTGAGTCTGAACTACATAACTGTAGACAGTTTGAAAAATGACAGTGACTGATGTTTTCAATGTCTTTTGTAGAATCCACGAATCCCACTCTTGTTCAGCTTGCCAAGAGTTCTGCTGTTATTGGGTCTTTTCTACACGGGCCTTTTGCCCTTCGTCCCACTCAAAGAGCAGTTCCTGGAGATTCCTATGCCTTCCATTGTCTCAAAGTAAGGAACGATATAACAACATGAAACAAGCTTTTTAGATTTAGGCTTTGTATTTGTTTCTGTTACTACACTAGATGCTAAGTAACGCATAGGATTGAGAATGCCAAGCCAAAATACACTGACATTCTACAAAACACACATTCATTTACAAAAATATTTGTTTGGTCTAAATGTGCCACAAAATAATGCAATGAAAGAAACTAAGCTCTAAGCTCCACGTGACTCCATACATGTTGTTCGGATGTTGTATCTAACTTTTTCTTGTGTGGATCACAAAAGAAGATATTTTGAGAAATGTCACAGTGATGTTTTGTAAATACAATGGAAGTCAATGGGATCCAAAGTTGTTTGGTTACCAAGATTCTTCAAAGTATCTTTTTATTTGTGTTCTGCAGAAGAAAGAAAGTCATACAGGTTTGTAAGTCAAGGGGGTAGTAAATGATGCAAGAATTTTCATTTTTGGAATCTCATTTAATGAATCTGATTTAGAAATTAAATGTATCAAATTTCTTACGATTAGCACCTACCAATATCTCTTAGTAGAAGCTTGCTGTAAAGATTTTTTGAGAAGTGATAATACTTTTTTCTCTCTTGTAGACTCAGAGACCCCGAGCGTCAGACCAGAAGTCAGCGTTTCATAACATGGCTGGCAGACATGTAAGTTTATGTAAAATATAAAATACAGCGTTTTTTAACCCTAAATCGTGTATACACATTGCATTACATCTAATACATACGATAATATTCGTTTTAGCCGTGTCTTATGACCCTTTAAACATCAGGTAATTTAGCAATGTACTTAATGAAGGAGGAAAAATACCTTTTAAAGATATTGTTAGCAGCGAGCAAGAAAGCTGTTACACGAATGTGGTTACAACCTGACCCCCCAACAAAGAAGGAATGGCTGGATATTGTATTCAGTATTCAAAGTATGGAGTGTATGTCCTTTTCACAAAATCTACGATGGGACAAATATTTGCAATTTTGGATTACCTGACATGTTTTTTGTCAACAAGATCTATGTAAAAATGCATAGGTGACCAAATGACAGTTTTGTAATGTTTGATTTGTTTGTATGTCTTTTTATTGTATAAAACAGGGGGGGGAAAGGAGTTAACCATCACACAGTAGAGTGTTAAATGAAAATGTGCATGTATTTTCAGGCTTCTCATGAGAAAAGCTCTCTTCGATCATCTGAAAGGCAGAGGAATACAGGTACTCCAAATAAGATTCAGGTCAAAGACAACATGTGCTTTATGGGCAACCATAGCATTAGAGGACTATGATGTGCATGAGCAGATGGCAGGATCTTTGAAAGGAATTTCACTCTTGAGTGGAACGTCGTCATGTGACACTGTGTTGTTTTTTCCCTTTCAAACCACAGGTGTATGTTTGGGTGTTAAACGATGAGGAGGACTTTAAACGTGCCTTTGACCTTGGGGCTACAGGGATTATGACAGACTATCCCACCATGCTGAAGGAGTTCATGGAGAAAAACAACTACACTACACACTCCAAAATAAGACTTGACGGCTAAAGTGATCACTCAGTAGGTTTTTCCATCAGATCTTTGGCCGCTATGGTTTTGAATGGAGCCAACATTCTTTATTTATGTCAGCGAGTGTGGAAGTAAGGGCAGCTACTAGTTCGACATTCTTCAGCAATCAAAACCAACACCCAAAAGTTCAAATCATTTTCATCATTTGTTCACCCTCATATTGTTCCATACCTGTTTGACTTTTAGAAGAAACTTTGAGGAATGTACTTGTCACTCCTTTTTCATGAAGCTACACTGTATGGGGACTGTAATTTTCAGGCTTCGAAAAAGCACCATATACAAGTATGCCGTGAGCATTTTTGTGCCTCAAAGCCCTTTTCATTGAATTACATGAAAAAACAAAGTTTCATCTTTTGCATTGCACAAAAGAAAGTCATAGATTTGGAAGTTTCCGGTCTGGAATTCCTTTAAAGCACATTGGACATCATGAATATAGTCTGTGGCCTAAAAAAACTGAGAACGCTAAATGTGTCTGGGGTTATGATGAATTATAATGTAAATCTTATGGTAATGTTATGAGTGTCACACTGAACTTGAAGTTTACAAGTGAATGATTGTCTGAACTTTCTAAAAAAAAATGACAAGCTACTTTTCTTGGGGTTTACTGTGGAATTGGTAAGTGACCAATACTTCAGCATTTGAACAGTTTTTTTCTTGCTGTTTATTGCAGGTTTTTTATTTATTTTTGCTGTCCAAAGACAATGTATGTGTTGTGACGTCAGGCGAATGTGAGGTTCTACATAGTCTAATACATCTTGCCAGTCACAAGTGTAGACATACTTATTTCTTATCAATATTGACTAATACTTCATTTAAAATTCAGAAGCTGCTTTCCTAGATTACAATTCAATCAACTTCATTGATTAAAGGAGTTCCTGTATGCTGACTCGTGTTGGGCTGTAGAATATGCAAAATGCAGACAGCTAAGCTTTTCAAAAATAATTTGTTTGCAAGCACAATATAGATCATTTACATATACAAGCAGAAGCGTTTAGATAAAAATATATTTTGTAAGATCATAGGAAATATTCTGTATGTTCAGTTAGGCCTAAGTGTGTCCAAATTGGTTTCTGGTAGCGTAAACTTTTAGAAAGAAGGACATTAGAGTGTTACTGGGTCACAAACAAAGACGCAACCTGGATGATGGATAAAATCTTCAGATGTTTTTAAAGTAATCGAAGGTTTTACTATCAAAACGAAAAGTGGTATATGACAGATCAGGTTTGACTCTTCACAAAACCTCTGTAGAATGCTGGACACCTTTAAAAATGACATAAAAGTAACTCCTTCAATGGTTATAAATATAAGTGGATTTTTCTGTTTTGTGAAAATGGACATACTGTATCCCTGTTGCCTTTTTGTGCTGTGATTTTTTGGTGTTATTCATGTTCATCGCTTTTTTTACACAAAATTAGCATTAGTTTGTGTATGAACCCAGCGTATTCTTTGTAATGTTGAAGTGTTGTACTGTAATCCCGTTATGACAAAAGTTACTTTGTTATGAATATAATGCAATGAAATAAATTTTACAGTGAATATGGATTTGTGTTGTTATTTTGTATTTATGTGCTGTTGACGCAATTAAATAACATCAAGAAGAAACACCGTGTAACAAATGTAGTAATATTGACCGGAAGATGGCGCTCGATGATAATGCCTAAAATGTACCATAACGAAAGCAAAATGTATTTTACGACAAATAACCGTTTCATTAAAAAACACTCATGTATACAACTACAGGTGTCAAAACAAGTTTCTATTTTTCTAGGTTAAACTGTTCAGCATACCGTTCAGACCAGTCATAATGCCTCTTAAAGATATGCATATACCGTGACACCAAGCTATACCGTGATGCTTGCGTTTAATCGCGGTATTAGACACAATAAAGTATCTCGCGCTTACCTCATACGGATCGAATCAAATATATTTGTTTGCCGTTAAGTAATAAACTCTTCAACTACTCGCAGGTAGAAAACAGCACACAATATGATTGGTTGATTCTTCACACTCCGGCCAATCAGCGTATTGTTGCCATGCCTGCGCGTCTCAGTGATTGGCGGAAGCAGTTGTCAATTCTCCTGTAGGTGATGCACAGTGTATTCGTGCCCAGACAAAACTTGCTTCATGCGCTGGTCTAATATACACCACGTCCACGCTCACGCTGGCCGTGAAAAGAAGAGCAGCGGAAATCTCCGTGATAGTAATGCACATGCAAAGTTTGACGTGAATCCCGATTCCCTTCAACGGCGGAGGAGGACGTGCCATCGTTTCACAAACCCGTTTTCTTCTTTTCAAAGGTAGGCGAGCGATGTTTTAAAAGGAGCCAAACATGAAACTTTGGTATAGTCATCTCAATGTAAATAATGGTGCATTTGCGTCTGAATGAGTGCATCAGGTCACGAGGAAGGCTTTGTATGACTGGAGATGCTCCGTGGTGTCAGTTTTGGACGGTGTGATGTGATGCAGGTCCGCAGTGAAGCTTGTTTATCTCACACCTCCACGATCGCATCCACGCGCGTTCCCGCGCCTCGAGAATCAGCTCAGCAGCTTTACCGCAGCGCTTTAACAGTGACATAATGTGTCATCTTTAACAATGCTCTCTTTAATCTTTGCTTGCGTGCCATCAGTACGAGATAAACACATTTTGGGGATTACTGCAAGCATTATTGACCACTGCGTAAAGCCTGCGTCATATTTGACAGTAGTTCAGGAGAGCAACATTGAGGGATAAGATCCTTATGCGCTATTACGAGGATGTTTTTAAATATAGATTGTACAGTATTGAAAACGTATGGTAGTGTCTGTTTGGCCAAATCTAATGAACTACGTAAATACTTCTTGAGTTATTGCAGCATTGGGTAGTTAAAGCGTCACATTTCAACAAGTCTTGAATGTGTACTGATGTAGTACAGTGTGCTTGGGATGCCATAAAGAATAATTGACAATAGGGCGATGTGGCTGAACCCATGCCCCACATACAGTCTGCTATCAGGTATCAAAAACAGCAATATATTTTAACCTCGAGTTATTTCACAAAACATGAATCATTGTTTGAAAAATCTGTCATCTGTTTTCCTGTCTCTTGCATCTTGCATCTTACATGCCCACTGGACCCCTTCAGGAGGTTGTGCTGACTGTACAGAAGTAATTTCAGAAAACACTGTCCAATCCAATGCAGAGATTAATTCATTCAGGTCTTAAGCTTGTTCTTGTAACGGTCTGCTTTGTAATAAACTGCAGTCGTGAATGCAAAGTTGATCTAATGCGATCAAACAGGGATAGTTACAAAAAGCAGATTTTAATTTCCAAGAACCACTCAGGAAATTGCATGTTTAAATATGCTTTGACTTCACTGCATCATAGCATTGTCCTACTGTTGCTGGTGTTATGCTCATCAGCTCTGCTCCTGTTACATAAGGACTGTTCTTGTGGTGCATAGGCTTTATAATGATGAGGGCAGCCCCTCTGTCACAACAAATGCATCAGAGCACTTCCCTGCAGCAAAGACATTAGTTCATCCAAAAATAAAAATTCTGTCATTAGTCATCCTCATGTTGGTTTAAACTTGTATGTGACTCTTTCATCGGTTTAACACAAAAGTCGCTATTTTGAAAATTGTCTCAGTGGTTTTGTATCCATTCCATACAACGGAAGTCAATAGGATCCAGTGTTGTGTGGTTGTCAACGTTCTTTTAAATATCTTTTTGTGTGTTCTGCAGAAAACAGTCGCAAGAATGGAATGGTTGGTAACTGAACAACGACGTTACCCATTCACTTGCATCGGTTAACTTTTGTGTCCATACAATAGAAGTGAATAGGTACCGCCGTTGTTGGGTTACCAACATTCTTCAAAATATCATCTTTTGTGTCCTGCAGGAGAAAGAAAGTCATACATGTTTGGAATGACATGAGAGTGAAAAAATTATTACAGGATTTTCATTTTTTGGGTGAGCCATCCTTTTAAAAGTGTGATAAATGTGCTGTGCCATGCAGACCGTTCTGGCATAATGTTAGGAGGTTGTGGGGGGTCTCCAGGGGGTTGCTATGAATTTGTGAAGGTGTTTTAAGGTCTTTTAGTGTGTTGTTACTAATTTTGTGTTTAATACGTAATAGGGTTGAAATCTGTCATCCTAAATATGAGCAATCGTTATGCCGTTTCTTGTTTCAGCACCACTAAAATGTTGTTGTTTATCATTTGGTAGCCAATTCCCATGTACCTACATCTGTCTTTTAGTGATGTCATAAGGAACATCCCGACTTCTGTAAATGTGCTTAGATCAAATATTGTCTGATTTTATTTTCTCAGCTCTTGGTTAGGCTACAAACATCACTCAATCCCTTGCTATGTGCCCTTTCATTATCTGTGGCACAGTTCATGTTCTGGATCAGCGGTCAGTGTTTAAACCAGTTGTGCCTGATGGTTCATAACTGTTCACGGATCAGAGCTCGGCTGATTGGTTTTGCCTGCATGATGAAACCATACGGAGACTCTCTTTCTCTTTGTTGTTATTGATCCTCCTGTTATGGCAAAACCTGGATTCAATTTGCAGCAGATTTGCAGCTGACTAAGAAGGAAGGCAAACACAAATTTTCCTCCAAATACATGCTTCGGTTAAACAGTATATTACAAAACACTAAAAGGTAGATTAGAGATTTAGACATTTAGAACAAGCAGCCAATTTCCCCAAAGTTCCATGTACCCTGTTGAAAGGATTAGCATTGCTTATGTAGGGTTTTGGATACTGGCCCACAGCATGTATTACATTCACTTTTTTTGCACATAGCACCGGTGCTACAGAGTTTTAAAGTTTTGTAGCATAGACCAAACAGTTGTAACACAAGTATACGTCATCTTTAAAAAAAAAACAAGTGCAGGTCATCACATATATAGACATGTAGTTGAAAAAGGACATTAACGTTATACAAATGAATGAATTAGGGCCATATCATTTTTAGTTTTAGTTCAGTTTTTAGACCAAATTCTTTTTTAATTCTGTATTTTCAATGTTTTAATATACAGTAGTCAATACATTTCTCCATAAAAATACTGTATACTATAGTATTTACTACAGTAAACTGCAGTTAAATTCCTGGGTACCACAGTGCCTTGCAAAAAAAATAATTTTATTCACATTTTGTTATGTTGCTGCCTTATCTTAAACTACTTTAAAAAAATGTTTTATTAATCTACACTACATGCACAACAATGTCAAAACAAAAAACACTTTGCAAATGTATTAAAAATAAAATAAGTACATTGCATAAGTATTCATACCCTTAACTAAGTAGTTGGTTAAAGCACATTTACAGACTCAAATCTTTTTGGATATGTTGTGTCAAGCTTTACACATCTGTTTTGGCCATTTTCTGCCATTCTTCTCCTCAGATCCTCTCAAACTCTGTCAGGTTGGATGGAGATCATCAGTAGACAGACATTTTCAGGCTTATTCAGAGATGTTCAGATGGGTTCAAGCCCAAGCACTAGGTGGGCCACTCAAGGACATAGACAGAGTTGTCCCTAAGGCACTCTGGCATTGTTTTAGCTGTGTGCTTGGGATCATTGTCTTGTTGGAGAATGAACCTTTCTACCCTGAATGAGGTTCTGTATGTTCTGGGCTAGGTTTTCATGATCATTATCTCTGTATTTTGTTCCGTTGAGCTTTTCTTCTACTCTGACAAATGCCCCAGTCCCTGCACCTGAAAAACACCCCCACATCACGATGCTGTTTCCACCACACTTTACTGTTGAGACTGTATTGTACAGGTGTTGAGCAGTGGCTGGTTTTCTCCAGACATGATGCATGAAACTGAGATTCATCAGACCAGAGAATCTTGTTTCTGACAGTTTGAAAGATTCGTTGAAAGGTACGTTTTTGCATATTTCAAGTTTTCATGTGTCTTCACTGAGCAAAGGCTTGAGTCTGGCCATTCTGCCATAAAGCCCAGATTGGTGGAGTGTTTCAGTGATGTTTGTCCTTCTGTAAGTTTCTCCCATCTCCATATATGATCATGGAGCTCAACCAGAGTGATCATCAGCTTCTTGGTCACCGCTCTAACCAAGACCCTTCTCCATCGATGGCTCAGTTTGGACAGGAGGTCAGCTCAAGTAAGAGATCTGGTGGTTTCAAACCTCTTTCATTAAGGATTAATGGAGGCTACATGCTTCTGTGAATCTTCAATACAGCAGATTTGTGTCTTAATACAATCCTGTCTCAGAGCTCTACTGGCAGTTCTTTTGACCTCATGTCTTGGTTTTTACTTTGATATACATTTACAGCTGTTGCACCTTTTATTGAGAGGTATTTGCCGCTCCAAATCATACTTATTCAATTGAATTTGCCACAGGTTAACTCCACTCGAAATGTAGAAACATCAACAAGCAAAACTAATGCTTCTGAGCTAAATTTTAAGTGTCCCAAAAAAGGGATTGACTACTTATGGAATTAATTTATTTTCAGATTTTTATTTTTAATAAATTTGCAAATTGTCACAAATCAGTTTTTTGTTTTGTCATTATTGTGCATGGAGTGTAGATTAATGTTGTTATTTTTATAAGTAGTTGAAGACAAGGCAGCAACATAACAAAATGTGAATAAAATGAAGGGGGATGCATATTTTGCAAAGCACTGTATAGTATATTTGAATTTTACTATAGTAAATATTAAAGTATACAATAGTGTTAACTACAGTTTATAAATTTGCTACAAGTTAATTCTTTTATCATCTAGTTAAAATTAAGCAGACTTTTATTTTGGCGGGTGGTCGCGAAGACACTTGAGCTTCAGTGTGTTTGGCAGTAGCTTCACAGTGAAATGCTCGTAAAATAAACTTATAACAATTCTGTAGGTGAAGATCATGTGTTCATGTCCTCGTATAGTGAGATACAGAGTGTCACAGTTGTAACATGTTAAAGTTTGCAACTCATTCACTCATAGACATGCAGAACAATCGATGACATATTTCAATAGTAGAATTCCGCATTTGTGTTTCCTTCCATGCTTTCCCACATCACGCAGATCATCAGACTCTAGATTAATGGACTCGATGCAGCTGGAAACAAGTTTTAAAGGGGTCATATGGCGCGAATATGTGTTTTTCTGTGTTATAAGTTACCCATGCATGTATTAGACATGTAAAATTGCAAAAAAAGAAAGTGTCGGAACAAAAGATGCATTTTATCTAAAAGCGAATGCTTACCCAGACCTGCCTGAAATGCCTCGTGTAACCACACCCCCACAAATCTACATCAGTTCGTGGTATGACTTGACTAAGACCGCCCACATGTATACACAAGTAAGGTGGGCGTACCTGTCAGTACAATTGCTTGGAACCTGATGTTCCAAATATGGTAAGAGGCGTTACATTTCCATCAGCAGATACAGCAGAAAGTCACGGCTATGCTGGTCTGCCAGCCTGGACAAGCATAGGACCAATTTATGCTGGTCTAAGATGGTATTTTCAGAACGGGTTTGCCTAGTAAGTGGTTTCTTAAAGTGATAGTTCCCCAAAAAATGAAAACTCTGTCATCATTTACTCATCCTCTTTTTATTTCAAACCTGTATGACTTCCTTTCTTCTGCGGAACACAAAATAAATTATTTTAAAGAATGTTAACCAAACGACATTGGTTCCCATTGACTTCTATTGTATAGACACAAAACCAATGGAAGTCTATGGGTACCACCAATGGAAGTCTATGGGTACCGCCATTGTTTGGTTTACAACATTCTTCAAAATATCTTATTTTGTCCTACAGATTTGAAATGATAAGAGATGAGTAAAGGATGATAGCATTTTCAACTTTGGGTGAACTATCCCTTTAAGATGAAATCTCGGATGGTCTAAATCTCAGAGACTCTAGAGTAGGCTACAACTACACCATTAGTAATCCACTCTTACCACAAATTGAGATTCGTAGACAAAGAGGTTTTAAATTTCAGGCTAAATACAATACATAGACGAAAGCAGTAAATGTGTTTCCATAGTCTATATGCATATCTTCTTATTGGAATTAAAAATGTCACAATTTAAATAAATGGATACATTTTTGTTTACATTTTTAGAATTTATGCACATTTACATAAAGTGTTTTTGTACACTTTATACTGAGTCTTTTCAGCATGACATCTTCGGCAAACTCTGATCCCTAAAATACCCTCTCACGGTCAGGGTGTGGATACGGGGCGAGAGCGGGTCACCAAAATGCGAGTTTATTTGTGGATGTGTGTTTGCCCCTGTCGACCGCTGTGTGTTTGTGTGGGTAATCGCTTCGGGCCTATCAGTAGATTCTTTATACTCCAGCCCCACGCTTTGGCTTGGAAACAATACAAAGAACATAAAAGCTGCTTTTTCTCAGAGGTCTTAAGACGTGCTCTCCCTGCCACTACAAAGCCTGCCACGAAGTAAAGCAGCAAAGCAGTATCAGACCGGTGCGCTCAAACACATTTTGAAAGGCAAAGTGTGTCATCTCACTTGTGGCAACTAGGTTTTCATACAAGAAAATGGCACCCAGTTGTATGGTGTGGACGGGTGCTAGGGTGCACATCCAGTAAGGTTTTAAGCTCAGTGGTAAGAGCACTGCGTTAACGTTGCAAGGTCGTGGGTTCGATCCCAGGGGATTGCACATACTTAGAAACAAATGTATAGGATAATGCAATGAAAGTCGCTTTGGATAAAAGCTTCTGCCAAATGCATAAAATGTAAATGTATTACCAGGAAAAAATCTCATCCCAGAACTTTCTTTGTGTGTTTACAGGTGTATACCTCCCACCCCGCCCCACCACGGCCCTCACCTGTGTGTTGCGGTGCTTCCCCTGTGAGCCGACCTGGGCCGGCAGCCCCTTCTTGCACCGCCCGCCGACCCGGCCCATGGTCACCATGACGCGCTCCAAAACCTTCCAGGCGTACCTGCCCAGCTGTCATCGAACGTACAGCTGCATCCACTGCAGAGCACACCTCGCCAATCACGACGAGCTCATCTCCAAGGTAATGAACCCGCTGTGAGTTAATGACCCGACGACAGGGCAGGAACAAACCTGTTTGTTAACCGTACAACACAAACACATTGAGGCATGAACTTCATGTTTAAGGTCACGAGTCAGGTCTGCTCAGCGTAATGAAAAGCTCATTTATATTTGAAAGTGACCTCATGTGTGACTTCTCTTTTATTCTCTTTAGTCTTTTCAAGGAAGTCAGGGCAGAGCGTATCTGTTCAACTCCGTGTAAGTCGTTTCCGTTTTTCATTCAAAGACTTGCCATCTTATTTCAGTTCACTTGGTTGCTTTTGTCGGTACGTTAATGAGGATGTTGTGTTTCATATGCACAAATAGATGGTCAATTGAGATGGTCATTTAATAAACACAGTGAAGGGGTTTTGTATGACCCTGAAGGGGTTTATCACAAGGCTACATGGCACATGAGTATATTATTGGACACAAAATATTGATTTGAAATATTTCATGGATCAAATGTAACAAATTAAAACCTTCTGCAAATAAAATCTTAGTTTACTAAACCAAGACACAAAGTTCTTAACTGAAATCTGGTTTAATCACCTTTAAATATAATGTCATATACCTTTTCAGTCCATCTGAAAGCTTGTATGTTCAAATTCACTGTAGCAAAACACTGTAGCCTTTACAAGCACTTTTTAATACTTTTTATTGGTTAGATATTTGCAAAACTCAGTGACAAGCATAAAGGATGACTGATAAGAATGATTATTGGCAAAAAATCTCAAAATATGGAGATATGAGGTTTCAGAAGGACAACGAAAACGCAAGCTCCTGCGAAATAATGCGCATTCACTGTGTTCCAAAGAGTTTGGTAAACTCTGCCATGTGAATTATTGTCACATGATGACGTGTGACCAATAGGAGATCGATATGCCACCGCGTGAGCTTTTCAATTTTGAAGGAAATTCTAATAATACTACGGTACGATTCAATTTTATACAATACAGGTCTAGTGGGACTGTGGCATGACCTGTGTTTTATCAGTATTAGCAGTTGGTATCAGGTGAATAACATACCCCAGAATGTCACAACTCACCAATCAGAAGGAAGTATTCCAGAGAGGTGTGTAATAAATATGAAATATTTAATAATGTGAAACATTTAAATCAAACTGTTAAAATAGCTTGAATGAATGGGCCAGGATCACTTAACCCCAGAATGCATTGTTTTTGAGGAAAATCGGACCCTTGTAAGGTACGATTGACCAATCAGAATCAAGTATTCCAGTGAACAAGTGTTAGTGTATACGGCTGTCATGTTCTACTACCTGATTGTATCCTCCTGTACAATGTGTCTGATTACGTCTCTGTTTGTTCAGGGTGAATGTGGGATGTGGTCCTGCTGAGGAGAGGGTTCTGCTCACTGGGCTTCACGCAGTAGCAGACATCTACTGTGAAAACTGCAAAACCACGCTAGGCTGGAAATATGTAAGAAAACGCAAGCAGACACAAAGACATCATAGCACATTTTTTGTAGAGGACATTATATCAACAAGCTTTCTTTTGTAGACCAATTCTCCACAGAGCTTCCTTAACCCCGAGTCCATTTAAACTGCTAAAACATATTCACTAACATGGTAAAATATCTTAACCAAAAAGAAATGTGTATATTACAATACAAGTGAGAAACACAGATATTTTGCAGATCTAATCACACGTTTTTAATATGCGCTGATGTGCGAGTGTTAGCACGCTCACTGAGGCTTGTCTAAGCAGGATACAGTCCTCGCACTGCGTCCATTTTTAATCAGCAGCTGTGCCGCGTGCCGATTGTTTTTTCCACATATCAGTGCTGCTGGATTTCCGGTCGCCCTTGACGGCAGGATTATTGGGAGTCTTGACCGATCAAAAACATAAACACAGATAAACCATCACGTCCATAGTGGCCACGTTATTTATAAGCACGTCAGATATTTCTGTCTGATCTTTCAGAGTAGCCACAACTCTTGACCCAGTGACCTTTTGCTGCTATCTGATGTGCTCTCTTCTGCCTGCACATTCAGCTATAAAAAGAAAATCAGACAAACAGGATATTAAAGGGGTCATATGACACGGCTAAAACGAATATTATCCTTTCTTGTAGATGTAATGCAATGTGTATACACGATTTAAGGTTCAATAACGCTGTATTTTCCACATACCTTGCATGTTTGTATCTCCTCTTTGGCCCACCTCTCTGAATGCTGCAGATTTTTTACAAAGTTCATCGCTCTGAAAGTGAGGTGTGCTATGATTGGCCAGTTAACCGGTGCGTAGTGATTGGTCAAATACTGCAAGCGTGTGATGGAAATGTAACTCCTCTTACCATATTTTGGAACATTAGGTTCCAAAGCAATTGTACTGGCAGGTACGCCCACCTTACTTGCGTATACATTTGGGCGGTCTTAGTCGAATCATATCACAAACTGACGTAGATTTGTGGGGGTGTGGTTACACGAGGCGTTTCAGGCAGGTCTGGGTGAGCATTCGCTTTTAGATAGAATGCATCTTTTGTTCCGACACTTTAATTTAGCAATTTTATGTGTCTAATACATGCACGGGCAACTTACAGTATTACACACCAATGGCACGGAAAAACACGTATTCATACTATATGACCCCTTTAAATGTTGTAACGACGTTTCATATTGTGTATTATAAATGAAACATAAAAATGCGTTTTTGGTTTATCATGCACTAGATTAATATTGTAAGCTTAACATAAGTGTGTATTTTACAGCAAATATATTTTGATCTGGCTACAATTGCGAGGTGCAGTCCGCAGTTTCCGTTTCAGCAGTTCACGACACGCCGGGGCCTCATAGTCATCCACTAATAATATGCATTGCGCAAATGTTCTGCGATCAATACCTCTCCTCTCATTTTCCCCTTGCCCTCCTGCTAGGAACACGCCTTTGAGAGCAGTCAAAAGTACAAGGAGGGGAAGTTCATCATCGAACTCGCCCACATGATCAAGGATAACGGCTGGGAATGAACAGACGCCCGGGAGAGAGTCGAAGTGGATGACGGGTGGATGGTGAATGCGTGGGTGGATGACTGACTTTGGTTTGCCATTACCCTCTTAAACCTTAAACCCCTCCATCTCCTGCTGACACACACGCACCTCGACCCCGGGTGCCCACCCGGACTGGTATCAGGAGAAAGAGAGGGCCGCCCCGGGTGGGCTTTGTGTGTCTGGAGGAGAGCGCGTGCACGTGCGTGTGTCCGCCCCACGACAGGTGGGAGCACACTGAGAAACATGAATGCACACACGAGGTGTACAGACATACTTGTATACACAGAAAGCACGTCACGCTCATCTCTGCTCTACTGTTTCTACAAGAAGCAGCTCTATTCATACGTGTATATGACATAAGGCAGGGCTCAGAGGACACGCTGCGTTTGGCAGGATCAGGGTCACGAGGGCTGATAGGGCTTTCTCCACATTGTGTTAGTGAGAAACTGCCAGGCTGACCTTTTGGAAATTCAGCTGATGATGGCACCATCTGCGCCAGCGTGGAGGCCTGGCACGTGCAGAAGGCAGGGAGGGGCCGGGAGGGAACTCTGAATGGGGGTCTGATGGACCAACTTAAACCAATAACAGCCTGCGTGAGGTCTGAGAAGGGTACAGATGAAGTGTCCCCGTCCTGTTTTTAAAGAGATAATTCGCACAAAAGTGAAAATGGGGTCGTTAACTAAACATTTATTTAACCTGTTTGGAAATTGATTGAAGAATATCCAGGCCAGCTTTTTAGTCCATAATAAAAGTGAATGGGTACTGGGACCGTATCAACATAAAAGCGTGATAAAAATGGTTTGCACGATATGTGAGTACAACAAAAATCAGTTATTGTGGAAATATATGCAAAATCTTTATTATGAAAAGTATATCATAAAAAATATATTTAAAAAATTACAATAATGATTTGAATCATATGAGCTGTCACAATTTAATGAAAATGCAAAACCATAGTAGGTTGACTACCATAGTAGGGAATATTGCTTTGTAAATTTCCTTGTTCTTTTAAATACAAAAGAAGATATTGTGAAGAATGTAGGAAAGCAAACAGTTCTGAGGCACTTTTCACTTCCATTGTCATTGTTCCTACTATGGTAGTCAATGGGGTCCAAGAACTGTTTGGTTACAAGCATTCTTCCAAATATCTTTCTCTGTGTTCATCAGAACAAACAAATGTATACAGTTTGGAACAACTTAAGGGTGAGAGAACTTATTTTTTGCTGAAATCTTTCACTTTTACTAGCTGTTTACCGCTTTGAGTAAGTCTGCGATTTAAACTCGATAACCAAATCAATCCGATTCATAAAAATATGAATCTATACCTATTTAATTAATAAATTAATACATTTAAATTTTTGGTGGATTATCTCTTTAATGTAACAAGCATTTCATTGACTTTGGGAACATGCAGCCCCTGCATATTAACGTCAATGTAAACCTTAATGTATAGCAGTTTGAGAAACGTGTTGTCTGGACATCTTTGTGTCTGTGCTCCATGTTAACAGTTTGTGCTGGTCCCAGTTTCAAGGTGTTTATTTGTACCACGTGTTCTTGCTGTTAGTGAACTCTTTTGGGACTAATAAAATGAGGTAAGACTGTAGACTCTGCCTCTCCTTTAGATTACTAGAGTTAAAAAAACAAACCACTTTTGACAGCTCTTCTGTGCCCAAGACAACTGAAACACACTTTAGTGTCAACAAAATTAACCAAAGACCCAACAGAAAATTAGTTGACCAAATAAGAAATTGCTTTTTTATTTGCTTGAAGCAGAAAATGGTGGCATGTGAGATTGTCGAAAGGTGAGCTTATTGACATTTTTCTCTCTACGTTTGTATTATTTACTTGTTAAAATGATGTGGAAAAATATATGTGTGTATAAAACTATTTATTCACAATTTCAGCTGATTTTCATGTGTGTCAGGGACTAAATTGTTGCATTTGTTTTAAATTGTGATTGTCATCTTAGCATTATCCAACTTGATGTCTGGACACCAAATTTACTACTTTTGTACTCTAGTAGGACGTTTCAACTGTAGTGTATTTTATAAATGGATGAGAGGATAATGATGTTGTGGAGCTCCCATCGACATTGATATAAAATATCAATAAAGTTGAAATATTGATCGATTTTCATGATGTTCTTTTCAGGTAATTACCATAACTACATGTTGATTTTTTAAAGACAGTTCACCAGAATTAAAGGGCTAATTTAGAACCCAAAAATAAATGATCATTTACTCACCCACAAGTTGTTCCAAACCTGTATAAGTTTCTTTGTTAAAGATATTTTAAAGAATGTGGGAAATTAAAAGTTCTGGGGCACCATTGACAACCATAGTATTATAGTAGTCAATAGTGACCCAAAACGTTTTCGTTACAAACATTCTTCCAAATACCTTTTTGTGTGCAGCAGAACAAAGAAATGTATACGGGCTTGAAACAACTAGTAAATGATGACATACTTTTTATTTTTGGGTGAACTGTTCCTTTAGGTTGCTTCTTTTCTTACAAAGAAAGTGGATGGAGACCTGTGCTGTCAAAAGACAAAAACATTGCTCTGTGTATTTCTTTTCTCCCAGGAAGATTTCAAATGACTTCCAAAGACTTAAAAAACAGCACACAAGTTAAATGTCACCACTTTTTGGGTCATTTTCAAAGCATGACAGCCACACTCCGTTTTCACGATGACAGTTTCCCTTACGAAGGATACAAAAATAAAATGTATGGTTCAACTTAATTAACAAATACACTCGAGTCGGCACGCTCACAAGGAGAATGAGGCAAAAGTCCAGATGTGGGCTCACTGCAACAAAAAGAGCATTATTTCAATATGGAGGAGCTTAAAAAAACAAGATGGTGGCTGCACTCCACACCACTGTTGTTCCAGGGACTGTGCCAGCCTTTCAGATACCCGACCATCTCCACTTTACACAGACAGATGGTTCTGTGTTTGCACTGGGGGCTGCGTCGCCTAGCAACTGGCTTTCTCTCATCAAGTTGCGTAGGAGGCAGTGTAAGTGCGTGTCTGTGAAGAACTTGTGTCATTCGGTGTCTGGCCCCTGCGTTTAGCTCATACAGCTCACTGAGCGAGGTTGTTTAAGGTCTGCCGTGGTGTTTTTGTAACTTTGAAGGGGAATCGTATCACATACTGTTGATTATATGCGACTACATGAGTTGATATATGATTGTATGGAGAGGAAGCGCAAAGGAGACCATGTGAAGAGTGAATGCATGCAGTACTTTTTTTCTTTTTTAACTGTATCCTTACTTTTCCAGTCCTCGGCTGACACTCTGCTCATACAAGATGAGATTCAACACCACTTGCGATCTTTCAGCACTGTGATTAAACAAAGAAGGAAAAAAGGAAGTCAGCACATAGTGATGTCACTATTATGGCTACGTTCATACAGCACCAGAATACGGTTTGTCAGTCCTGTATTTGAGTTCTTAATACGGTTGTGTTCACACGCAGTTCGGTTATTTATGGGTGTGACGTATTCTATAACCGAACTCACATCTATAAAGTTTTGGGACTCACAACCGCATTTGTGGAGAAGCCCTGCTGTGTGAACGGAATCGTAGTGGACAACTAGCCCAGCGTTCCGAAGTGATCAAGCCTTGTACCTTCGAAGAGTAAATCTCTTTATATGTGAACTCTAGGTTGTATCCGTTTAAAATTCACTTGGCAAAAGGAGCAATAAAAACAACATAATTTTCTATTTATTTGGAGTGACGTTTTGCATGGTGTCCCCTTTTCAGAAGCGACGTATGCGCGTGCAGAAGTTTCGCGCCGTTAATGACTGGTTGTAGTAGTGAGTGAATCTGTAGTGACAGTGATAAACATGGTAGAGTATGGAAGCCCGTTTCCGCCAGGGTTGGGAATTTTTTTTAGAATTAGTAAGTCTCATAATAATGACTTAATATCTCATAATAATGACTTAATATCTCATAATAATGACAGTATCTCATAACAATGAGAAACTAAGTCGAAATTACGACTTAGTAAATCATTATAATGAGAAACTAAATCAAATTTTTTATTTAGAGATTATAAGTCATTATTATGAGATAGTAAGTAATTATTATGAGATACTAAGTCGAAATTTCAACATTGATTATTGTGAGATACTAAGTCATTATTGTGAGATACCAATTCATTATTGTGAGATACCAAGTCATTATTGTGAGATACCGATTCAGAGATGTCATATTATGAGATTCATTATTGAGATACCATTATAGATACCAAGTCATATTGTGAGATACCAAATTATTGTGAGATCACCATTATTGAGATACCATTATTATGAGATACTAAGTCATTATTATGAGATGCCAAGTCATTATTATGAGATGCCAAGTCATTATTATGAGATACCAAGTCATTATTATGAGATACTAAGTCATTATTATGAGATACCGCATTGTTTCTCATTATTGTCCCAAGTCATTATTGAGATACCAAGTCATTATTGTGAGATACCAAGTCATTATTGTGAGATACCAAGTCATTATTATGAGATACCAAGTCATTATTATGAGATACCAAGTCATTATTATGAGATACTAAGTCATTATTATGAGATACTAAGTCGAAATTTCAACATTGTTTCGCATTATTGTGAGATACTAAGTCATTATTGTGAGATACCAATTCATTATTGTGAGATACCAAGTCATTATTGTGAGATACAGTCATGAGATACCAAGTCATTATTATGTCATTATTATGAGATACCAAGTCATTATTATGAGATGCCAAGTCATTATTGTGAGATACCAAGTCATTATTGTGAGATACCAAGTCATTATTATGAGATAACAAGTCATTATTATGAGATACTAAGTCATTATTATGAGATGCCAAGTCATTATTATGAGATGCCAAGTCATTATTATGAGATAAGTCATTATTATGAGATACCAAATTATTATTATGAGATACTAAGTCATTATTATGAGATGTCATATTGTGAGATACTAAGTCTTATTATGAGATACTAAGTCCATTATTGTGAGATACCTTATTATGAGATACTAAGTCATTTTATGAGATACAAGTCATTATTATGAGATGTCATTATTATGAGATACTAAGTCATTATTGATAGTCATTATTATGAGATACTAAGTCATTATTGTGAGATACTAAGTCATTATTGTGAGATACTAAGTCATTATTATGAGATACTAAGGAGATACTAAGTCATTTTATGAGATACTAGTCATTCTACCTTCATTATTATGAGATGCCAAGTCATTATTATGAGATAAGTCATTATATGAGATACTAAGTCATTAGATACTCGTGAGATACTAAGTCATTATTAGATGTCAGGTATTATTTGAGATACTAAGTCATTATTATGAGATACTAAGTCATTATTGTGAGATACTAAGTCATTATTGTGAGATACTAAGTCATTATTATGAGATACTAAGTCATTATTATGAGTCATTACTCCCCCTAAGTCATTAGTGAGATACTAAGTCATTATTATGAGATACTAAGTCATTATTATGAGATACTGATTCTAAAAAAATTCCCAACCCTGGCGGAAACGGGCTTCCATAGAGGAGGGTATTCAAAACAAATTGTCTGGGACAAAAAGAAACCAAATGTTTTTAAGATAGTTTCTGAGAGAATGAAAGCAGGGAGTTATCAGAAGTGCGGTACAATGTCGAGTGAAAATCAAGTCATTGAAAACAGAGTACAAAAACGTTGTCGAGAACAACAAGCGATCTGGAAGAGTGAGGAAGACTTTAAATATTTCTCAGAACTCGACCAGATTCTTAAGGATAACCCAGTTAGTCGCCATGAATAACGCTTCACTTTTGATTCGACAGGCAGGATTTTCTGAGGATATCTCGTCCAGTGCTAATGAAGGCAATGCAACTCACATAAACAGAGATAGGAACTGTGCGTCATGCGTAAATATTCAATCTTGTCACTCCTTCCACCGGCGTTGCTCCCACCAGTTTTGCGGTCTGGGAGCAACCCACATTGCGCGCTCAGCCGTTAGTGCTGTGTTTACAAACAAAAGGGTTGAAAGTAAAAAATAAATAAAACGCGAATAGTTTTGCTATATAGCACTAAATCCATTGCGATAATGTCTGTAGTATGCGCCATCTTTCACGTGTACGCCCTTCACTATGGTTACAAGCGTCGCGTGCAAATACCGTACAGGCTTGAGTTCGGCTGCTCGTTCAAACAGACAGTAAAAGCTGCAACTTTAAACCGGTGTGTGAACAGGATATTTCGAGACTCACGCCCTTAAGTCACACAGAAATGAATGACGACATCTTAGTCCCCTGTCAGCCACCGTAGTGCTTTGAAAGGGAGGGGTGTACTGAGCCGTTTGAACACAAAGGATGTTCACCAAATGATGATTTGATTTAGTTATTAGAAGTTAATTAATAAATAATATTTGATTCATACTATAATTCATAACATTTCTACACAAGTGCACAACACTTTTCACAGTGCACAGGCATCTTGGAGACAGTTTTTTGGACATCTTCACTTTTTATTCAAATAAATGATTAAACATGACATGTTTTCTCTCTGGGTTGCCGTTGCTTGGAGTGTAAACTGAAGGTCTGAATTGAGAAGAATTTAGGAGGATTGGCAAAAAATGGCACACAAAACATCTGCAAAACTTAATGAGTGTCAATGCCCAGAGAATGTTACTACAAAATATTACATTTAATAATTTAGCTTTTATCCAAAGGGACTTACAAATGAGGCAAAACCATAGAAGCAATCAGCAAAAAAAATATTAATAGCAGAAAAACTGTATTAAATGTTATTGTTTTGATATTGTAACAAATGATGCCAGGATTGTGTTGTTGGGATGAGCTCTTCCTTGAATAAATGCAGGAGGCAGAGTTGCCGTCTCCAGCCATAAGATGAGGTGTCTGGGGAGGCAATGAGTCAGCAAAAAAACAAAGAATGAGTGCACTCATGTTCCTGAAACGACTGCAGCAGGGAACGAGGGCACTCTGAGCGGATCAGGTTCTGTTTATTGGCTTGTGAAAGTGGAGTCCTTGGGGAGAACCGTCTTTTTTTGGCCAATGACCTCACATCTGCCTTTACATCGGTTGTTATGTAACGTCTTCTCTCTGGAAATAGCCGCTGTAGGCAAAAGCACATCCTTTAAGAATGAGTTCACCCCAAAGTGTAAATGCTGCTTGCTTTTTTATGAGGAACATTGATGCATTAATATCTTTGCTTTTCATTTTTGGGTGAACTATAGCTTTAAGATGACAAAGTTTGACGCATTGGCTCAGTTTAAAGGGATACTTCACCCGAAAATGAAAATTATGTCATCATTTACTCACCTTCGAGTTGTACCAAATCTGTATACATTTCTTTGTTTGATGAACACAGAGAAAGATATTTGGAAGAATGCTTATAACCAAACAGATCTCGACCTACATTGACTACCATATTAGGAAAAAATACAACGGTAGTCAAAAGTGCCCCAGACCTGTTTGCTGTCCTACATTCTTCAAAATGTATTATTTTGAGTTCAACAGCACAAAAAAAAGATAAAGTTTTTTTTCCTAATATGGTAGTCAATGGGGGGCAAGATCTTTTTGGTTATAAGCATTCTTCCAAATATCCTTCTGTGTCCATCAAAACAAAGACATTTGGAACAACTCGAGGTGAGTAAATGATGACAGAATTTTTATTTTTGGGTGAAGTATCCCTTTCCAACAAATGACATTCACAAGCATCACTCCATAAGCAATACTTTATACTCAACTTGGTCTTCAAGCCCTTGTGGTTTAGAGAGAATCCACAGTAACCTGATGGAGTGTTAGTGTAGCTCCGGATGCTATAAATAGCCGATGTGTTTCAGTCAGTCAAAACTCTGCAGTAGAGACTGACTCAGAGACAGACTCACAACACAGACTGGTGCATTGACACAATGAACCGAGATGCAGAAGAGATCGTCATAAGGGCCTATGTATCGCAAAGTAAAACAATATCTCGTGTACATCTCACTACCTCATATATTGTTACCACCGGCAGGCCAAGATTGATTTGATTTCGTCTTTGGTTTAGGGATTGTGGTAATCTGTGCATTTGTTTAGGATTGACCTAGACTGTGTGTGTGTTATGCACAAATCCTTTGCATCTCGCGTTTAACCCTTTCATGTATGAATTTATGACAGCCTCAATCATGATTTTTTGTTTTGTTAGCTGTCCAGTGACCTCTTTGATTGTGGGAAATAGTTAGCCTAATATTATTAATAATATATAAATGTTAATATTATTTAACATTTTCCTTATTTTTTATTCATATAATTTTGTGCTTTTTGGGGCTTCGTTTTTGGTGAACTTTTCCAATTTCTTTAAGGTTTTCCGGTCAAAAGTGCCTTAAAAGAATAGTTATCATTTCCTGACCCTCATTTAATTCAAAACCTGTATATGACTCTTTCTTCTGTGGAAGATATTGTGAGAAATGTGTCCATAGAAAAGAAATAAACGGGGACCATTGTTGTTTGATTCCTTCCAGATAAAACCTTCTGGAGAAAAACTTTTGTTAAACATTTAATTAAGCACTACCAATAGTGTCCAACTGTACAATGTGCCATACGTATACTAGGAATGGCCTGCACAGTATTATTTCTAGATTTTCTTAAATGTTGAATCCTATATAACGTAGCATATCAGCACCTCGTATTATATTTTATTACTATATGGGGTAAAACATGTTGTACTTTAGTTTCCATGTAGGCTATTCAAGAAAACAATCACCATTGTATCATGTTGATAGTTTGCACTGTGACAATAGGCTATAGCCCATTATAATGAGTTATATAGGGCCTGTTTATATTTCAAATAAAATTGAAACAACTAAATCATGAAAGTAGTTTGAAATCAAAAGTAGTAAATAAGATGTCAAAGTTGTAAGAATATATCCCCGATCTGTGTAACAGTATATTTAGTAACATCTGGTGCGATCTTCAACTGTCGCTATGCTAAATAAGATTTTCCACTTGCATAATGAAATACCTCATGAAGGTGCTTAATCTGAATAAATTACACAACATTGCAGCAACAAAGCCTCCCAGTAATGTTGTTAAACATCACGTACAGCGATATTTCATGATAATCTTACGCATGTTCATTCTCAATCGACAAAACAAGGCTACCAATGATTTTAATGAGTGAAATATTTATTTAAAAACTGAAAAATAAAACAAACCCACACATAGTTTTAGTAGTATATCATACAAAGACAGTATCCAAAATGTTATTGAGCGTTTTGTTTGTTTTCCTCATTGACAAAAGTGAGAGGCAGTTGAGTGGCTGAGCTGGTTAAGACTACATCCAAATCTAAACGAAATCAACTGATACCGGAGGTCTTGACACTCCACAAAATGGTAATTAAATAGGCTACCCAGTGTCGCAACTTAACACCCAAAGCAGTGCAAGAAGAAAAGCAATATGAGGGTATTGCATAACAACATGAGGGATATAGGCCATCAAATCTCTCACACAACATCCACACACGTACACATTCAGAGCAAACATTATATTAGTAGCCTATTAAACAACACACGCACATCTCAAATCATGTTCAAATCGATTCTTCAAACTCAATTTGTGGATTTTATTGAGTTCGCGAACAGGTGAAGTTTTGCTTTGTGGAGAAGTTGAGGTAAAGGTGGTTTGTATCATGTCCCTGGACCGAGCTAAAGTTCACGTCAGTCCTGGTTTAGACATGTGCTGCTGGCAGACAGTTGTGGTCTTCAAGGCTATGTGGTCTACATTGCGTTTGACAACTGCGCTGATCAGACCTCTCAAACCTTCTCCTTATGCATCTCTTTTGGATGGATAAAAATCCAGGTCATATCTCAGCCAATTAGAAGAAAATTAAGCCTGTATTGAGCTCATTCCTATTTTTAGCTTTGTGAAATTCACATTACTGCAGTGCACTTAAAAATGACTTGTACAAATACATAATATACAGCCGCGTAAACAATTAAGAGACCATGTCATTTATTCAGCATTTCTAGATATATTGTGTCCATTCCAGTCCAGTGTCTGTTTCAACAAAATCAAACCTCAGGAGTGACAAAGTCATCCAACAGCAATGTGAAAGACTGACAGCATGACAAGACACATGAAAACTGAATAAAGATCAAGGTTTTTTCAACTTTTCCTAAATGCATGTACAAATATTACTGTTCCATTGCTTAAGTGTGCATATGAACTTGTTTTCTTTGCAGTATTTGAAGTCTGGAAAAACAGAGCTGTTTTCTTTACCTGTTTTTTTCTGCGAATAAATGGAAATAGAAACAATATATATTTTTGATATTTGAGAGAAATATTTTTACCTAAAATCTGAAATAATTTTGAGATGGTCTCTTAATTTTTTTCCTCGGCTACTCTTAAAAGTTAATATTCTCCAGCAAATTTACGGATATAAATGTTTAATTTCCAATAACACCTTACTGGTTCTAAAACAAGACTTCATTTTGTTTTTCCTGACTTTTGGTTCAAGTGGACTGAAATATGACCCATACATTTATTTAGAAACCCTTTAGAGATACATCGATGTGGAAACTAGTGTGCTGGAAGCTCAAGACACAAAAGAAACGCATCAGAAGCTGAGACTATTGATTTCTTCATGATCTCAGCATCACCAAACCACAACTTCAAAAACACACACCAGCCTAATGCTACTCGGATCAAGATTTCAAAAGTCTTTTGAGGGAATGTGATCCTTGACCTCTATTTCCCTTTGGAAGGCACGGACGTCTCACCTCACCTCATTGTGAAGGGGTGTGTACACGTGGACAACGGTTATTAACAGATACTGATCGTATTAACAGCACTTAAGTGTAAACTCCAGTCCTGGAAAACAAAATCTTGCTTTTCTGAACTATTCCAGACTGTCGCTAATACATGTTTAATATGGAGTCTTATCTATCTGTGCTGAGGACACTATGACCTAATACAGAGCTGTTAAATAACAACGATTTCTAGCTCGACGCGAGGTCAATGAAAACAGTCAGTTCATGTACAGTCATGGACTTGAAGTCGGTGACAGTTTTGCCCGAAGATGTTGTTAGACAAACGTCATAGTTGTCCCTAAAAGTGAACGTGGTTAAAAGCCTGTGAATTAAGTCTATTACAGGCATACATAAACCGAAGGAACCCTGAAAATAAAACACCATCAAAAATACAACGGATACATATACAAACGGACAAAGTGAACCATTGCTTGTGTTTTGTGGGTGTTAGTCCAAAGTGGATCATCATAACACTTATTTTTGTCCATACTCCAGAAACCACAGCTCAGGACGAGGGCGGTCTGTTTGCGGTGATCCTGTGACGGCAGTCCCCCTCACACTGGAGGTCGGGCCGGCGTTGAGGAATGCGTTTGAGAAGTGGAAGTGACACACCGGTGCAGTCTGTAGTCTGAAGTTACGTCCGGAAGGATCACAGCACAGTGTCAAAATTTCCGGCAGATGGGGTCCCTTGTGCATTGCATCATGGGATGTGTGGTCTCACAGGGAAGTTGGGGAGAAAAGGAAGGGTCGATTCTCCAAACCCAGCTATTCTGACAGTACAGCCAGCCTGCACTTTCCTCTCTGTCCACTAGGTGGTGTGCAACCCACTCCAAATTCCACTTCCATCCTTCCTTCCTCTCCATCACAGAATGTCATCACACGCCATCTAACATCTAACTCCACAGGCAGGGGTGGGAGCAGGTTAGAAAAAAGCACCTTTTATTTGGCTTTAATGTAAAATACAAGAGAAAAGTTAAAAAGTACAATAAAAACGGTGAAGGGAAAGATATTGAGTATATAAAGAAGCTAAGCGCCCCATCAGCAGGGCTGCGGAACAGAACGTGACGTGTCTCAACCCGTTCCTGGAGGAAAAGAAAGACTGAATTACACGCAAGCACACCCATGCACACCCTTCACACTAATAGCTAAATACATCCTTTATAGTTAGCCTGTAAATAATTAACTAAATATTAGGAATAAACAGTTTTGGTTGATTGACAGTTTGCTGCTAACTACATTGATGCATGTGACAGACAGCTGTATTTTTAGTGTGGTTGTAGTTCAGGGAGTCTCACCTTCCTCTTCTCCTCCCCAGCCCTCTGCCACACCAGCGAGCGCATAATGCTTCTTTCTTAATTCACCCAAACGCTCCCTCTCTTTCTGAAGCCGCGTCTCCAGCTCCAAGACCAATACCTGAACAATACATCAGAAGAGTTATTATAGGTTTTTTTAAACGCCCTGCCAGCTTCCGAGCTATTTTCATGGCGTGAAAAATTTGGTCTAGAATATATCAGGTTTTTTTTTTTCATTTAAAAACTGTATTTGATGTAAGGATATTTAAAATGTCTTCAAAGGAGTGAACTGTATAAAAACATTCTTACAGGGTTAAAAACCAGCAAAATCTAATAAAACATGCTAGTATTACTAAAACTATTAAAACATTCCTTTTAATTAATATAATTGAAATTTAGAATATTGTAATAACAAATATATGATTAAAATCATTGTTATTTATATTCAATATTGTATGTTTATTTACTTTCTGCTAAAGCAACATTACAATATCTAATTATGCTATAATACATTTTAATTTAAGTTGAGGTACTAAAATTACTAACTTAAATTGAACTGAAAATAAATTAAACTTTAAATTTAGAATATTATTTGAATTAATATTTTTAATAGTGTAATTATTTACATTATTCATTTATCTTTTCACTTCTTGCTAAAGCAGCATTTTTAGTTTTCATTTAATTTAAGTTGAGGCACAAAAATTACTAACTGAAAAAATACAATTTAAATAGAAATAAACTCAACTGTAAAACATTATTTCTTTTAATAATTGTAATATTAATATTGTTCTTATAGATATAATCTTTTTCTTTTTTCATAAAAAAACTTCAACTTATATAGCCCTATAAAAAAATATATAATTCACGTAATGACAAAAGCACAAATAAAATAAAAACTAAATAATAATAATAAATAATAATATGAATATATAATAAATAAATATTAATAGACTTCAACTAATAGAAGAAAAAACTAAGACAGAATTGTTCAAATGCTCACACACAGAATGAAATACAGGGTAACACCTCACCTGTGCATCCATCTCCTGCCTCTTGATCTGAGTGAGGGTCATAGCGGAAAAGTCCATAGTTTCTGTAACAGAGAGACAGTATTCAGCCTTAAAGAAGCTATTTTAGTGCTTTGAGTCCATTACACACAGATAGCCTACACAGGAGTGTTTATTATCATTGATATTATTATTATCATATTGATATTAAATATTATATTTATAAAAATTAACAATCAAATGCTCTATAGAATGACAATGTACCCTCCTCAAAACTATATGCAACCCTCTATCACAAGTAAACAGGAAATCCTGGATCTGTAGGCCATAAATGCTACTGGCTATTTGCATTGTAATGCACACTTGGCAAATGCAGTATGTATATCATCTGGGTGTTTCATTCAAACGCATATTTTGCATACTGTGGACAATATGCATTTATGCCTGGGTATGAACAGCAAGAAAAATAGCATGAAAGCTTTTGTTTACTAGCCGCTGCAATAGCATCAACAGTCTCCACCGCTGGAACGAACGTGAAAGAACACACAATGTCGCCAACAGCACGTGACTGGTCAAAGTTGTTTAATGCTTTTAGCTGAAGAGGAGAGAGAGCGTGTGCAGTCTCATGCCTGTATCTCTGGAGGGCAACATAAACCAGTTTTCACTGATGTAGTTAAATGAGAAATGGGTCAATGTGACTGTGGAGGTCAATGAAAACCAAATTGAACGTGGCAGCTCTCTTTTCGGTTTACTTGTTTGCCACTCTGTATGGATGAAACCACAGAGAAAATGAGAAGATGCCTCATGCAAAAAAAACCCACATGAGCCAACCTATACGTGCGGCCCTGGCTGACTTTTGTTTCAGATACCTAACAAGCACTTACCCGTATCCTCGATCTGAGATTTGCCGGACTTGGTTGATGCCACGACGCCCGCGGTAGCCTGGGTGACCCCTTTGGAAGCCTGCCGCAGGCTGGTAAGATTTGAACTGCCCTTGTTTGCCTTCACCTGATGAGAACAGAGACAGGATCATCTATAACCCTGTACTCATCTCCACACGCTGCCACGCGGTGATTTGTTGCTGACGTACCTTAGAGGCAGCAACCAGCTGAGCCGTGCTGGCGGCAATCTCGTGTGAGCACACCATCAGCTCCTCGAACTTGCCCTTCCCCAACACCACCTGATCTGCGGCATCACTGCGGACAAACCAATCACCATTAGAAAATGGCTTCAAAGGCTCATCCAATAAGCTTTCAGCTGGAATACTTACACCAACATGGTGGCGCCCCAACCCACGGCCTTGGAGGCGGAAATAAGACCTTCCGTCCATCGAGAGTTTTTGGCGTAGAACTCTTTCATAGACGCAGCCCCCTGCGAACACAGACACAACTTAAACTTCTGTGACATCACAGAGTGATCTGTTTTTTATTGACATGTTCTTCTGGTTTCCCGAGGGTTCACTCACCCTGCCACTGTCCACAATCTCTCTCTGCAGGTCTTTAGAGGATAGCACCAGCACTTTGATGGCCTGCATAAGATCCGTGCAGGATGCCAAAATCCTGCAGGGGGCGACAAAGAGCAGCATTTGAGCACACATGGCCCTGGGTGGAACAGCTAATGTGTCTTTAATATAAACCTGCATCGCTATCCAAGTGCTTGACATTCACATATTTTGACTGAGTTTGATGACTAGACCCCCAAACGTGGGGTGAGCAGTGTATTGTGAAGCCATATTTGTAGTCATAACAAATGCAACTCTGTCTAACCTTTCATTGACTTCCATTTTGATTCCAGTGTCAACCGCTCTGGACTTGTTGAGCATTTCCTGTTCAAGACAAATGTCAGACGGGAATTCAACATCAGGAGTTATTTTGAGCGCTTCATATTCTATCAAGCATCGGTTTATATGGCAAAGCAAGTAGAGAATGAAATACCTCAATTCTGGCTGCGGCTGACTCCACCGCTGCTGATGTGGAAGCCATCTCTTGTTCCACCAGATCTCCCAGTTCACCCTGCTGCAGATTCAGACCCCGCGGCCGCAACTTCTGCTCAAACCCAATGCAAAGAAAAAACATTAAGTCCTATTTAAATAGCTCAAGAGTATACTACTCATACCATTTTTGCATCTTGTAGTATGTATACGACGCAAAACACAAACGGTCTACTACATTAGGCCAAAAAACTATAGAACATTGCAATGTTTGACTCTAAATGATCCCCTATGATTGATTTAGCTTTCAACTGATACTCAAAGACACTCACCTCGCCCAATCCCATTACAGTATCCAGTACCGCCCTCAACCGGCTGCAGTCTGCAGTCCCCATTGACTCCTGCTCCTTCAGCTGGCACAGTAACGCCAGGGCCTCCGCGCCGCACGCCTTCACGCTGTCTGCCAATGCTGCCCACAGACGGAGAAAGACAAATACAGAAAGATGAGAGCAGTAAGACGGCCATCTGTCACCTGCAGACACCGCACATACGCTTACCAGACGCACGACACACATTTCCTGCCATGTACGGCCGTGACGTAACTGTTTGTGGGTGTGAGAATTTTCTTTCAATGTCATCCTAATCTAAACAAGTCGATCGGTCTTACATCCATTATTAGTCACAGTGACACAAATGACCTTTCTGATTTATAGACGGACTCAAGGAGAAAGTCATTTTCTTTCACTTCTCTATAAGTGTATACAGTAAAGGTATTAGCCTGGGTCTTGAAAAAAAGCTTCAGTCATATCCATAGAAGAGATCAGCTATTAATCTTAGTTTCGATATGCAATTTATAACTTGATTTATGTCTGGTCTGATTTTATGGGACATGTTCATTTGACTAAACCCACATAAACGTAAAGGAACAGTTTCCTTTCTGTCTTCATTTACTCACGCTCAAGTTGTTCCAAATCTGAATAAATGTCTTTGTTTCGATAAACACAGAGAATGCTTGTCATCAAAAAGTTCTTGGCCACCATTGACTATTATAGTAGGAAACAATTGCTTAATAAATGTCTTTGTTCTGTTGAACACAAAATATTTTTTTTGAAGAATGTAGGAAAGCAAACAGTTTTGAGCATTGTCATTTTTCCTACTATGGTAGTCAATGGTGGCCCAGAACTGTTTGCATTCTTCCAAATATCTTTCTCTGTGTTCATCAAAACAAAGACATTTATTCAGATTTGAAACAACTGGTGAGTAAATGATGAAAGAATTTATATTATTGGGTGAACTGTCCCTCCCTTTCAGAACATAAAGTGACCTGCAATTTTATGTTTCAGACAGAGATGGCAATAAAGTAGCAAGTTACAGATCACATTGTTTCAATATGAACTAAAACAGGAGCAGCTCCTCCCCTTTAAAAAAATTAGATTTAGATTGTGTGTAAATTTAGAAATGTGTAATTCAAAAGCTTGTAATTTATGTTGATGCAATTGGCCAATATCAAATGTAGCTTCAGCGTCTTTTAAAATGTAGGGGGCGGGACACTTCAGTTTCCAGATTTGATTTGGTTGGGCAAGAAATGATGTCATCAAAGTTCTAGATTCTTAAAAAGCTAAAGTACCTGCATAGAAATGTTTTAATGTCTATAGAGGGAAATATTGAGATGGAATTGCATCTATTATGGTAAAGTGATGTCACGAGCTTGTCTGGTGATTTGGGTGATTGACATTTCATGCTCACCGTCAGCTTGTTCAACTGGCACCATGTGTGAAGTGGCGCTCCCCTGCACGATCACATCACCCACCAGGTGAGCGAACTGAGTCACTGCCCGCACCACCCCGGACACATCTATAACACAAACACACGCAGCAGCAAGTCGGAGTGAGAAATTGTAAACATCACGTTGCATCACTGTTCGGTTGGCACATTGTATTGTGCGTTCCTGAGAACACCCCCATCTCTCTTCTCTCGAGCAACATTACGAAGCAAAATATTTTTTACATTGCATTTGCATTTTTCACATGAAATCATTTGCTAGATGTTTTGTATACTTGTCTGGTGTGTTTGTCACCTGTGTTATCTGATACAAAGCCATCTCTGGCAGACTGCAGCCTCCACACAGTCCACAGCCACCTGGCACCTGGACACCAGGTAATCTACATACAAAAGACAGATGGACACACACTGTAATATTTATTACACCCTCACAGAGCATCACTTTTCTGCTGTACGGGTTCATAAGTGATAAGGGTGGGTGTAATCTGATCCAGCCACCGACCGGCAGAACTGGTGCAGCTGATGTGTGTGGGGGTCATCTATCTGATTCAGGCTGTCCTGTACGATCTTCTCCGCCTCCTCCAGAGCTCCACGCAGAGCCGTCCAGCGCAAACCCGCCAGCTCGCTCTCAAGAGCCTGCTCACGGCTTTCCTACAGAAAATGTGTTCAAAGAGATCATGAACTTTGTCACTTGTAGTACGTCACGACTTTCAGCTTTAACACCATTTCTATGCTAAACGTGACAGAATTTACTTTACTAGTATGAACAAATATACAAACTTCACGTAAATGTAAAGAAATGATCACCTTCTCATTGAGTTGATTCTGCAGGGCCTCGGCAGCTTTCACGCCGCTCTCCCTCTCATTGGTCAGACTGCTCTGCACACGCTCTAACTCCACCCCCAAACCTGCCAGCTCCGCCTCCTTCTGGGAAAGTGTCTCCATGAGCTCTGCCTTCTCAACCTCTAGAGCAGTAAGCTGAGTACAGACCTGCTCCTGTGACTTCAGAGAGAGAAAGAGAACGCATTCAGACAGAATTGACACGACTTGACGTGTTTGATGCAGCTAAGCCGCAATTTGAACATGAAACTAGACAATACCACCCATATCCAAATATGGCTCCATATACCCAATAGCACAACTCTCCTCAATATCGATAAATGTTATTTTATGATCACAACAAGCCATGCAAATAATGTCATTAAATAAAACTCTTATGTTGAGTTCAATCCAGCTGGCTCTGGTTGAGTCATTTGTTAGAGACGGTGGGGTGGGGTGGGTTTGCAGATGACAGAAGGAAGTGGGATGGCGAGCTTGCGGGGGCTGTTGACATTTTAACACCTACATGCAGTCTGGGCACATCATGCAAATAACAGTCTCACCACATCCAACTTGGTCTTTGACTAACAGTTGACTAACAACTCACCTGTTGGGAGGAGGTGACTGTGCTCTTCAGAGTCTCTAGTTCTGTTCTGCTGGACAAGAGCTCGGCCTGTAGAGCTTGAAGCTGCTCTAACTGAACCTTCTCCTGCTCACACACACACAGGAGGAGTTCGAGTCAAGCCGTCTACAGACACACAAAGCATTGAAAGTGCGATTCTGCGTTAATCACCCGACCTGCTGACTCGTGGATTCCTGAGCGGCCTTCAATCTGTCCTGCATTTCTTTCTGGATATTCTCCACCTCATCTTGGGCGGCACGGGCCACCGTCATCTGGCGCGTGACCTCGGCATTCTGGGAAACACACACAGACAGGCGGTTTAGTACAGTGCAGTACACAGCCAAGACTCTTGGCTGACCCAGTTCTGCTCGCAAGGACGCGGGTCCCGCTGATGGAGGTCTCTGCGGCTGGATCAGACACGTTCCACGTGTTAGAGCGAGCGTGATGCCTAGTTTCTAAGTATGGCAGAGGGCCAAAAGTTGTCTTTATGAGAAATGGAATTTACTCAGCAGGGGTGGAAGCCTGGTGGTGGAGCGAAACTACCTGCAGGTTTACGGAGAGGCTTGAGAGTGGAGCTCACCGTTGAATCCCTATGGCTGTTGATTGCTATTATTGATTATTCACGTTTATTATGTTAACATCAGTCAGCTATTTTTGAATTTTTCTATAATTGTATAGATGAAAACAACAAGAAACATCCAACCGTTCTCCAAATCCGCTTGATCTTGTAGTGTGTGTGATGCAATGACAATGATGTAACTCCAATTGATCTAATTTATATTTATACATCTATAACTGTGTGGAAAACCGGAGTACCTGGAGAAAACTTGGAGATGTCAACCAGGAACCCTCTTGCTGTAAGGCAGGTGCCCAACAAGGATGCATTTAGCAACATCAATTTTACGTTGATTCTAACAGGCCTGATACTGGAGCTTGAATGCATTTGTCAGTGTGTAAGGTCAAGACATCAATTCACCTTCCTCAGCAGGTCAGCATGACTCTGGACCAGCTCTGTGTATTTCTCCTTTAGCTTGGTGTAGCGTTGTTCGTTTGCCTGAGCTTTTTCTACACATACAATAAACACAAGTAAAAAGGCATAAGTGTATAATTTCTGCATCATTAGTTAACACGGGAGTTTTCAAACTGGAAGGTTGCAAAGGTCCCCAGAAAAGTGTAGAATAAAAATAAAGCAAAAATTTTAAAAGTCTACTGAACATTATTACCGTTTCATTTCTAAGTGTTTATCTGCTTTTGTGCAACATGTATGGTGTTCAGAATTGTTATTGTTCTAGTGAGTTCTTTACTATGGTTCTTTTTGCACTCAAAGTAAAAGTTGCTACAATACAAAATACATTTGAGTTGAAAATATCTCTTCACGGTTCAACTAAATTTGGAACCAACATGTCTTTATAATGTCAAATTTACAGTGGCTGAGCCGATGTTGCTATTTTAGGATGTCTGGGATGCTTAGAGCAATGATTTATAAAACCACAAAGCCACAATATTTACAGTTTGGGGGAAAATCAACCTATAACTTATAGCCAATTCCACATTATAAACTAGGATGAAAGTACTTTTATACTAAAAAACTGACATGTTATTGTTAGACACACACACACACACACACTATTACAGCAATTACTGACAGCGTCCTAAACACAGGGTTGATTTATGTCTGCAAGCTGCTGAATTGGACTGTATTAGTATTGGATTGGTGGCCGGTGTGGATTGGGGTCACTTCATCTCTAGCAAGCAGTCAGCCTGTCTAATGAACATCAATCTCCGTCCTCACACAGTCAGCTCTTGAATATACTATAACACAGCGTTTGGTGGCGCTGAGGGTTCAGCCCACAAAACATGTTGCCACTTTATCATGTTTATTGGCTTTATCAGCCAATGTGAATACATCTGAGAGGAAGGAAAGGCTTGTAAAACCACAATACCAGAGTAAAGCCTGTTCTGTACGAAAGAGGAAGCAAGTAACAATTTGTGTTCGAAGGATTGCATTACAGAGGTTAAGAATTTCGAGTATCACAGGACGACCATGTTAACTAGGTGCCATTTCTTTGTTCTTTATATAACAGAACAAGATAAGACATATTTCTCTTACTCTCGATTTCACTTAGGCTACGTTGCTCTTTCTCTGTGTCCTCTTTGACCCTGCGCAGGTCGTCTAGCTCCGCCCTCAGGAACTCGCTCTCTCCCAGCGCCTGCTGCTTCAGGTGTGTCTGTTCTGCCAGCTCCGCCTCCAGCTCGTTCACACGCCCCCTCAGTGCTTGACAGAGACGCCCACTCTGAGAAAGATCATATAATGGTTACTTAAAAGTATTTACTTCATTTTTTCCTCAAAACCCTTTCGAAATTTGGCACGTTTTTTTGCATGGTAAAAAAACTGTATTATCATGATTATTATCATTGTTACTACTTTACACAATACATTTGATTGTATGAATAGTTGGTAAATAATAAATACAGTACATTTTTACAGTACACAACAAACTTTGGTAACTACGGTTTAACCTCAATAATCCCAGTTAAACTGATGTTACATAAAATGTAGTTGCAATATAAATTTTTATTTGGAGAGTTCAAACTAAACCAGGGAACTGAAAGCAAAATATGCCGTTTTTGACCTTATTATTTTATTTTCACATCTCTTCTGTATCTGTGTGTTCTCACCTCCAGTCTGAAGGATTCCAGTTCCTCTTTCAGGGCCCGTAGCTCCGCTGAGAGCTGCTCGATCAAACGGTCTCTGATTAAACATACAAAGGCAGCTGTTAAAACTGATTCAAACTATAACGCCCGTTTCATGCTGCACGCGTGAGCAGCGCGTTGTCCATTGTCCTTTCACACCGGCAGCGTATGCACCGTGCACCGCGCTGCCTGGTACCACAGTACAACAATGCAATTTCGCATTACCTTATTTAAATATATCAATGAGCAAAACACCTTTCAGAACTTCATCAATGCGCTTTTTAAGTAGTAAAACTGATTTGTTATATCCACCTGTTTAATAAGAAGCCAACGTCCTTTGAAGGATACGAAGTCACTAAATGGTTAACTTACCATAGGAGAGTGATACGATCACATACGCAGTATATGCAAATAACATGATGTCTATGTAGTTTAAACAGTTTTTTCGGAAGGTCATGATGAAAGTGGGTTTCAGACAGTACACTGACAGCGTAATGTGATCGTTTTCCAGTCCTTCATATGCAATATAAGCATAACATTTAAGATACACTTGTATTATAAATCCTTTAAATGTGCTGTTGTGGTTTTGGCCAAAAAACTCCTGGCAAAAGTGTCTTTGAAAGTCATGGCGACTGTTAAAAACACATTAGACACCACTTACATGCTATAAAGTTAAAAGTGTTCCTTTTTCCTGTCAATCCAAGTGGATTTTGTCCGTAAAGTATGCACTGTTGCTTTAATTGAGCGTGAGCGCCTTCTGCTCTGCGAGCACGCGCTGCTTAAGCGTGCGGTACGAATGCTCTAATCTTGTGGGCCGAAAAAAGTATGCGCCGCTTACGCATTGCTGACGCGTGCTGTGTGAAGCCGGCGTGAGATATCATAAGTGAAATTGATGGCAGAATCAAAGATCATTGTATACTCTGGGTAGTGATCTTACTTGTCGTCTTTACGCATGCCGTTCTGACCGTTGAAGTTGAATGGATCGGTAGCAGCCGAGGTCCCAAAGAGGTCATCAAATTTAGTGTCCACCACGCTCTGGTGGATATAAAACACAATGAGAAGCATTCCTGTCTTTAAACATAGAACAACAGAGATGCACAATATAGAAACTCTGGCCTAAGTCTTAAAAAAGTTGTTTGGTTATGGGCAGTAATGAATAAATGGTTCATATATGTGACCTGCATTAACATTTTTTAATGTTGTGTTTTTGCAGCTTTTAGATGTTCATTTGTATGTTTGTATGTCTTTTTAATTTTGTTTAAATTTGATTTTTACTTGTCAGTGAGAGACCTTTCCATTTTTATTTACATACAGAGTAGGGCTGTCAAACGATTAATCATGATTCATCTCATCCAGAATAGTGTACTGTGCATATTAATTTTGTGTTTATAAACACAAATATACACATACATGTTTACATGTTTTTATTTAAATGTTTTAATATATTATATATTTTTTCCATTTAAATTGAATTAATATATAAGTGTTATTAATTTGTACATTTAAAAAAGTTCGTAAATATAGGCATGCGTATGTTTTATTAATATGCACAGATCTATATTATGTAAACACAAAGTTTTATTCCGGTCGCAATTAATCGTTTGACAGCCCTAGAGATTTTATTAAATTAAATGTTGTGCTTTTTTTAGGGGTCATATGGCGCAAATACGTGTTTTTCTGTGTCTTTGGTGTGTTATAAGTTGCCCATGTATGTATCAGACGTAAAATTGCAAAAATTAAAGTGTCGGGACAAAAGATGCATTCTATCTAAAAGCGAATGCTCATCCAGACCTGCCTGAAACACCTCGTGTAACCACACCCCCACAAATCTACGTCAGTTCGTGGTATGATTTGACTAAGACCGCCCAAATGTATACACAAGTAAGGTGGGCGCACCTGTCAGTACAATTGCTTTGGAACATGATGTTCCATATGGTAAGAGGCGTTACATTTCTGTCACATGCTTGCAGTATTCGACCAATCACTACGCACCGGTTAACTGGCCAATCATAGCACACCTTGCTTTTCAGTACGATGAGCTTTGTAAAAAAAAATCTTTAAATAAAAAATGAAACACTAATATTATAACAAATGTCACTGTGTGTGGTACCGGTAAGGGTGGGATGTCTGTGTCCACCAGATCTTCAGTCTCCATCACATGTTCACTCTCAGGAGACGAGGCCTCAGCTGGAATCACCACTACTGGGCTGATGTGCTCAGAGAGGGCAGACGCTCGCAGGAAGTTTGGAGGACTCTGATGAGAAAAGTCAAGAATAACGTGAATATATAGAAAAAAGGTTCAGTAGGAACCTACTGCTGGAGAACAAGTATGCAAAAAAGTCTTTCCACTAGACTCGAGTGAGGCAGCAGTCTGTTTGGTATGCAGGAGTCTCACCTCAGGAAGTTGTGGGATCTGAATCAGCCTCTTGAAATACTGCAGGTTACTGGAGCGATAGAACAGACTCTTCAGTCTAAAGAGAGAGAAAAAAGTGAAAAATGACAAAATAAAGATTATCACTCAGCACAGCATGAACTGGTGCGACACCATCTGTTCTCACAGAGTGACGGTGAATATTATACTGACTTTTTAAACTGTTCCTGGAAACGATCTCTGTGACCCTGAAGAGTATCTGCTGGCAGACCTGAAGGAGATGAGAGAACATTCATGATCATGTGAAAAAGAAGTCTGCTAAGCCCCACTATCAGCTCTATTGTCATACTAATCAATACTTCAATAAACATCAAGTAAGACTGAAAAAATGACTGTGGAACACAAAATAATATATTTTGAGAAATGTCCATACAATGGAAGTCAATGGAGTCTTGTTTGGTAAGCAATGTTCTTCAAAAAAATTACACTATACAGATTTGGAATGACGTAAGGGGAGTAGTATTTTCATGTTTGGGTTAACTATCCCTTAAAATATACATAGTTGTTTGTTTATTTGTAAATGAGAGCTGTATGCAAAAACTATTTTAGCATTTGGAAGAGAAAATAAATATTTTTCGTGTCACTACAATAAGAGACTCGACAATATTTCATCATATTTTTTATTATTAAAAATAAATTAAATTAAATTTATTTTAGTCCAATGAACATTGTTGGAAATTTGTAGAAAACATTTCACACAAAATCTTGATACAGAAAAAGAGAATTATGTGTCAATAACAATACAAGAGTTTCATTTAGACCTATAAAACCAAATTCCGATTCGATCAAATACTTGATGGATGTCGACCTTGTCAAAGGTTTCACGTTGCTGCTTTGTGTGTCAGAGTTGTGTTTGTGACTCACAGGAATGGAGTTTGAAGAGCAGTTTGACAGTATAGTCGTACAGATGACTGCTGTCCAGAATGACCTGGATCAGAGGAGCCAGACGACACTGACCCGCCGCCGTCACGGACACAGAACGAGACATATCCAATGAGCTGAACACTGACAAAAAAACAACAACAACATCCCATATAAAGTATAACACAGACAGGAGATCAAACCATTTAACAGAAACCTTATCTTTCCTTCACTCTATAACAGACACATTATTTCATTCACCATATGTTAGAGGACCACAGATCACACTTGAGCCTCCTATCTTACACATGGCCTTTAAAAAATTCTCAAAAGATAAATAGAAAAAAAGATTATTTTCTACATTTTATGAATGCCACTTTTTTTTATCCAACCCATCCTCCCTCATTTTCATTCATCTCCATACATCAGTCCCTCGCCCGCCCCCCTCCGCACTCACTGATGCAGACTCCTATGAGACTCAGTCTTCTCAGCACACAGAGGTGTGGTTTCCTGTAGCAGAGCTGCGCTTCAGCCAAAAACACTCATTAACATCTCCTAATGCTTCCAGCACAGGCATGCTGAGATCGAGCAGTGTTCTGGTAGATTTAGACAGCGTTTGAGTCTTACGGATAGGCACCATCAGGACGATTTTCCCTTATTAGCGTAGTCACACACTTATGGTACGGGCACATTTAGCTCTGCCTCACTGATGAGCGGAGTCGCTTATGACCACATGCTGGTAACTGCATCTAAAGTCAGCGTGTGATGTCATATGGCCAAAACTAGGACGCTTTTGAATTCGTTTCAGTGCAAACTTTGAATTGGCTGTTAAATACCTTTGAGTTGCCATTGGTCTAAGACAATGACATAATAAATGGGTGCAGCCAGGGGTCCCGCCTACTTTTACACAAACACATATGAGCATTTCACACAGGGTCCAAACAGTCTTTCTTCACTTGGTGAATACGCCCATGTCTTAAACTACTTCCCCCATCAGAAACTTACCACCAAGAAAGAGATTCAGCTCACACTCCAGATAATCAAACATCTCCACCGTCAGCTGGAAGCTGCAAGTGTCGAGAAGAGAGAAAACACAAATCACTTCCTTTTCATAGGCACTAAAAGCAAGATTTGTTGCACAAGATGTGTTGCTAAATTCAATAAAAAAAAGACCAAAAATCAATTCCATAATCAGGACTGAGAACATGAGACCGTTTGAGAAACACAGCAATACTCACAAATTATTGACGTCGTTCTCGCCTGCCTCTTCGAGCTGTCTGTTTGACATCTGAAGGTTGCCAGGGAAACGAGGATTCTGGGAGAGCAGGTGTAGGGAAACATTAAATTTGTGGGAGTCTAACCGACTCTAAGTACAGTCTTTTTTATAAACACCAACACAATCTGCTTTGATGTTAATGTGTTTCACATTGAAACAGGAAGTTGGAGCAAGGCGGATGGGCCTTTTTGCTACTTGTAGTCGGTGATGGTGGAATTATGGAGACAGGACATGCTAATACTAGGAAACATATCATTATGCAAAAATCTGTATATTTCCCTGAGCACAAGATATTTTGTGATATGCACATTTGTGATATAACATTGTGCACCCCCATCAAGAACATTAAAGGAGAGATCAAAAGCAGATCGGAGTATAACGGTTTCATGAGATGGTATGCGGTTCTTCTTCAAGGCCTATGTCACTCACTTTGATGTGAAACTCCATTTTGGTGATGAGCAGCTTGAGGTAGATGCTGCACAGCTTCCCGTAGCCTTCGCTCAAATGACCCTGCGAGGGGAGAGAGGAGTGGACCTATAGTAAATGATGTAGGTGTCCTTCTAAACCAGCGGAGAGAACTAATGAGACCTCGACACATTCTCAGTTCATCAGCTTCACCATAAAGCGTGAGTCATTAAGGGCAGATTAAGGTCAGGTTTGGTGTGTGTGAACATGTTTGTGTGTACACCAAACACGCCCAGCTGCAAATGAGCTCATTCTTTCACTTCCTGTTCTCTTCACCACTCATTGTGACGTCACGACAGGAAGAGAACCTCAATTGTTCGCAGGAAGAGAGCTTTTAATGTATCATCAGCAAATAAAACTACAGGGCTTTTCAGTCCAGAAATGTTGCAGCTCGGCATGTTTCATCTGACCCTTCCTGTTGACTTGCGAAACATTCTCGGGCAAAGTATAATAATTGCTAACACTGCTGTGAAATATGTTAAAGTTGACTTTTAGACAGCTGGACACATCACATAATATAAAAGATTAGTGACTGGTACTCGTAACAAGCCGAGCTCTGTATGCCCTCCTCCAGAGTGCCAAACGCTCACACGTCACCGTTAGCTAATTAAACATCGTCTCTCCGCTGAAGATCTGAGTCACGAATGTCAACGTATTCAGCCGTCAGTTAGCAGTAATGAAAATTGGCTCGCAGACTGACACGCTGACAGTTTCCACAATGTAATGCAAACTCAAGTGAGCTCAACAAGTCCAAATTCCATAAGACTGAGCTATATAGAGCGAGCCTACGTTTCAGTGTGACTGCTGTGAGATGTGTGGACGCACTTACCCACATCCTGCTCATGTCTGTAAGGTCGGACTTCTGCCGCATGGAGTCTTTAATGACCTGAGGAGAGAAAGAAAGGGAGGTTTTGAGACGACATCCCACATGGAATGCTTAATATTAGTTTCATAGGGAGATATTTAAGGGGCATTGGAGAAATTGTTGGTGTACTCACGCTTGGATGGCCGTCTCTCAGCAGCTTGTGGAAGACATGGCAAAATTTCCAGCAGAGCACCGCATTGCTGGAGAGGGGTAAGCGGTTGACGGCAAGCCAGAAGGTGTGAGCCCCCTTCTCATGGTGCGTGCCCAATATACAGGGTGAAAACTGCAGTCAAGGAAAAACTGGCTGCAAACTGTCATAATACACATAGTAAAACAAACTCTGAGGTCCTGTTCAAACCTGACATTAGCATCCATCGAAACTGACTGAAGTCTTTAATCAGTTTTGTGAATATATCACTTACTAGATTGAATTGAACACAATACATTCCCAGAATGCAATTCAACAAGGTTGGTGAAAATATGAATTAACCACATTAATCCCTGGCCCAATCAATTTTGGTGGCTGTCATGTTGGGGAGCCTCATGGACCAGTGTTGAGAACCCAACCCTTTGCACTGCTAACATTGGAATATTCCAGATTTCATAGACGTGTAACATATTGTGCAATCAATGCAGGGTGTCAAGCCAAGCAAGGGTCACATTTGACTGAATTTTAACAGTAACAGGCGTAGTTTACCCAAAAATAAACATTGTGTCATTATTTATTCCTCTCTGTGTCATTTCAAACCTGTATGTTTTTTTTTCTGTGCGTCACAAAAAACATATTTTGAGAAACGTCGAAAAAGTGTTTTGTGTCTATACTCTGGAAGTGTATGTTGTTTGGTTAGCAATCTTCTTCGAAAATATCTTCTTTTGTGTTCTGCAGAAGAAAAAATACATACAGGTTTGATATGACATGAGGGTGAGTAAATGATGAAAGATTTCACTTTTTGGGGTGAACTATCCTTTTAAATAAAAATTAACGCTTCTTTAATGAGTCATAATGCACTGCTATTGTACGGAATCCACCCATCCGGATAGTCATACAATTATCTTATGATCAAAAAGTAGAAAACATTTAGAGTGATATAAAAGTAACTGAATGATGACCACAATATTAGTTTTGGGTGAACTATTCCTTTAGTAGGTCTCTACAACAATCACATTCCATTTTCAGGCTAACAACCCAAAGGATATTTCTAGCATGCTTTTCTTTGACAGCAACTTCCTGTGTGTTGATGGCTTTGTTGATGCTCACTGCCTGTGTAGGAGAAAGACAGAAGAAATTGAAACATGCCCTTCATTCTGCTCTTCTAGACAAGTTAAAGCTTAGGACCCAGCTCATGGCAGAAGAGCCTTTCTGCGCTCGGAGTGAAACAGTGAGTGTGTGTTTCAGTGGAGGCCTATTGAGCAACGCTAACCACTGCTGTGTAACAACCGCTGAATACAAATGAAGTTCAGCTAAGGCACTCCTCGACAGGCAGCATTACCTAAACGACACTTTCAAACCCAGAACCCTGCTCCTTGAGCTCCTAATAGTTTATGATCTATTTGCGGACCGTATACGTGCATGCAGACGCTCATGACGTTGGGAGCCCAGACGCAAATCCTAGCAAAGATATCGAATTGTTATATTGTCCGAACAAGATATCAATATTGTTTTATATTTGCCGTCTCACCTCGTGTTCCTGTTTAGTCATAAATGCCAAATTGACATCAATTAAATTCTAGGGAACACAATTTGGTACCTGGGAAACGTAAACAGCTCTTGTTTAAACATGCATCACATATTTAGCAAGGTCAGCTGAACATAATGAACTCTTATTATGGACCGGACCCTTCGGCATGAAAAATGGTTGTGTGAGCCTATTTAAGGCATGGCAGGACAATTACGTTGCTCAGTGTTACTTCCTTAAAACATCTCAAGCTGTTTTGGACTTGGACGTGAGAGAAAGCAGCATCAAATTTATTCTTTACAAAGATACAATCCCAGAATCCAATTCAGCATGGTTGGTGAAAATATTAATATATCTTGACGGTGTGGCAAACCTCTACATAGCAAGGACAATAATTGAATTCCTGGCCCAATCAATTTTGGTGGCTGTCATGTTGGGGAGCCTCATGGACCAGTGTTAAGAACCCAACAGCCTGAATACTGCTAACATTCCAGATTTCATAGACCAACCAAACATCATGCAAAAATGTTTGCTTTTCCATATTTCTTCTATGCGAGTAGTCTAACTATCACCACAATCTCTTCCCAAGAACCAATGACGTGATCAGAACACATAACATATGACTACAATGCTCCATGAGCCATGAAGTCTGTAGGAAAGGCGAATAGTAGAATTTATATAATAATATTATGTATTTATATATCTTTCCAATAGGGAACAGGATATTAAGATGTTTAAATCTATTAGAGTAGATAAACAGCTAAATTGTCCAGCAAAACAATTAAGCCCCATTTTTAATATGAGCAGAGATATGACAACGCTGAGACATCCACGACGTGAATGCATTGTGCCAGCTGTCCAGGTTGTTTGGCACTGGCTGCTGAATATGGTGGCTCTCTCAAGGGCACGGATGGATGACGACATCAAGCGATAATCACATAATAAAGTAGGAAGAGAAATAAAGTGAGAGCCAAAGAAAGGGAGTGTATGAGTAGTTGGTGAAGTGCACAATCATCTCCACAGATGAAAATACATCTGGGTCACACATCACAGTCTCCATAGCTGAAGACAAAGTGGATTTCATCTTCAAAAGCGCTCCTAAATCATTCTACTACATTTTTAAATGTGACATAATTCAGGCAGACTGATTTTAAAACAACCCTCTGTTCTTATTCCTGGAAATAGCATGTAGTCGGCCAATCAGATTAGAGCTTGCCAGATTGAGAAAGCACTTGTGTGCAGCATTATGCATGAGCACGCCTTACCGTGGAGACATATTTGTCATGAAATACAAAAATTTGTCTTCCCTTTTTCCTGCTTTCATAACACAGTTAGTTTGCAATTTACAGAATTCTGTATTACAATAATGAAAATAATCCGGTAAAAGACACAATGTGATTTGTATTCAAATCTGCATTTTGTTTTCACAAAAAAAGTTGCATTACAGCCATGAAATGACATTTTGAAGACTTGCTGGCTAAACTGTCATGGAAACAACAGAATAAAACTGAATTATGTTATTCTTATTTTTTCTTATATTTTTCTCCCTCATATATTTGAATATTTCCCATCTCACAAAAACCCTCCAAAGGCTAAATGAGATTGTGTCACAAAAGACATCATCAGCACAGTCATCCCACGTACAGACTCACATTTTTTCACTGATTCCCAACCACACAGCAACAACATTATCCAGCTATTTTATTTCAAAGAAAGCTCTTAAACAGCCCGTTATGTCACGATTAGTTTATCGACGCTCTCGCCCGCCATTAGATGCTTAGTTACCACAAGACTGGATGTTTCTGTATCAAGCTGACACAAGCTTGTTAAACAAAACATATGTGAATGATGATCTGCAAACATCTGTGTCGGTAGCTGTTCTGACAGTCCTTATGTACATAACTGCCAAATGCACAACATCAATCAGATCGATGGCATCGCAGACAGCACTAATGGTCTACCGGGATATTAAGGCCGGCTGTCCTAATGTGACCTCATCTGCCTGGAGAGAAGAGTGTAAGGAAATGGGTTTCTTCTTATCGAGGTTTATGTTTTAACCCATGCTGAGCCATGAGCATGTAGGATTAGATGTTATGATGAATAATTAGTGAGGCTTGCTTTCAACAAACTGGAGGACTGAATGATACCTCACATTGTGCGGGTTGTTACAGACACATGTGGTATTACCTTCCTGACAAATTGAATAAAGACTCAAGTGTCTTTTCATACAATAACTTTGCTTATATTTTATAATATAAATTGTCATTGGCAATGTACTGGGGGATGGGACGGTCACTATCGTTACATTGGTCCATAAGGTCTCATGTCCCAAGCTTAGATTTACAGTTTAAAGGCCCAGGGGTATTCTGAAGCCTCATCTGGCTCTTCCTGTCTTGTGTCATCCACTCTTTAGCATTTCCTGTTGGCTGAAGAATGCCCGGCTCTACCCACGCTTCTCCAGAGGGCATCGCGGCCAACCCAAACAACTTTCTTACATCCAGCTTCCCATTTTAGGTAATCTTGATAGTTCTGGGGAAAAGCTGCCACTCCAAAATTGTCTGAACATGTGCTTTCAGACGCATTACTAACGGTGAGCAATGAATGAGGTATCGGCCTGTGGCTTCTCCTTTAGCTTATTCTGTGGTGTGGGTGTAAAGTAGAAAAAGATAAAAATACCTCGGCACTTCCTGAAGTAGCCCTCTATTTAAATCACACTGGGCCTGAACTTTAATACAAACACCCATAAAAAAAAAACGCACCACACAAACATCTCCTTTCTTGGCCTTTTGATTTAGAGGGGGTGCAATTAGCCATTAGCGTTGTGTTTTTTCAGTTAAGCACGGTCTCAGCTACTCCACCCATTTTAAAGGTCGTCTCACTGAAAGGCAACTGTGTACTGCATTCCGAAATTATTTTTCTTCCCTTTCAAGAAAATGTTCAAATTTGTTCATTCGTGACTCAAACTTCCCCTCACAGGGAACACTCAGTCAACACCTAGTTAAGAGTTTGGAAGGAAAGGTCACAATGGACATAAAGAGCTCTGTTCAGGTGCTGTTGCAAACGTTGCTCATTTGTAAACAAGTAGTTGATGCATGTTTAAAGGAGATGCTTCAAAAATACTTGATCATAAACAAGATTTTATATTATTTCGCTCACAGTCTTTCTGACCTCGAATAAATTGAGAGAGTTAAAGGAATTTGTCATTTCTAGATAATGTTTATTACACAAAAACGTATTCTGAAGCAAATCATTAAAATATGGCTGCTAGTCAATATTTGGCATAGGGCTGTTCAACGATTAATCGCATCCAGAATATAAGTTTGTGTTTTCATAATGTCTGTGCACTGTGTACATATCAATTTTGTATTATAAACTCATACATGTACACACATAGATGTACATATTCCTATTAATATATCATTTAAACATTTATAAATGTTTACATTGTTTTCTTAATTATATACATGTAGCCTATGTGTTTATAAATACTAACTTAATATGCACTGAGCACAGGCATATATTATGTAAACACAAGCTTTTATTCTGGATGTCTCGTGGCGAAATACCACTCGCCAAAGAGATTACGTTATTCACATACTGTTGGTTACTAATTTGAGAAAAAAATGTTCTTGCCTGTTAATGTCTATTGAACATAACGCATCATCTCTGCGATAGATAAAAGAAGAGGCGGTCAGGTTTCTAAAGAACCTGATAAGTGTTGCTTAGAGGCCCTTTGGTTAGCAACAGCGACTCGAGTGCTATGACAGCAGCACAATAGATAGCAAGCATGTGGTGGTGAGTTTTACAAGCATACTAACGCAGATTTCTGAGCCTACATCAAACCCTCTTAGTAAACCCAGAAGGCACTGCTCAAATCCAAAAAGTGCTTCTGCTTCAGTGGAAATTACATCAATTATCGACTTTTCACAATGCTTTAGCCTCCTTGCTTGCACAAACACACACAGCCCCGATGGGCATCCCAGGACCCCACTCAAGCAAAGACATGTTTTCATACCATGGTCAAACGGAGCATGACATGAGGGATTTGAGAACAAACAGATATCATTCGCAGAATGTTGATAACTGGTCGGGAGTCAAAGCAGAGAGGGGCGCAGCAGTTAAAGTCAAAACAGTGAATCTTGCAGCCAAATAAAACAGCCGGTACTGTCTTTGGGCCCGTCTCAGGACCTACACCGGATCCAAAGACTGATATGGTCAAAATTCAACAGTAAAGCCAACATGTTTTATGAGCTTGTCAGAACCAAGATGCCCCCGGTGTGGGTGACGGTGGTAGGGTGAGAACACACGAGAAGCCCGGCTGATCTTATGGCACATGCTTTGGAGCTGTACAATAAAACAAGACTGAAATAAAAAAGCCCCGAAAAAATCTCTTCGGCTCATTTTCTGCACTCTTCATTCAAAGAAGGATTTTGAAAACAGGCTCCGTTTGCAATTCAAACAATTCAGACTGTTTTCGCCCACAACTCTATAACATCACTCACTTACAGAATTTAGTTAGTTGGTTATGTTATTTGTAGTTGAACTAAACTGATACACATATAATATGCATGCGGTCTGCATACTGCACTTTTACTATAACAAAATATTCCTACGTAAATTCTCCCAAGGATGCATCGCGAGTAAAAAGAAATTTAGTAAACAAATTCAACTATCCAAACAAAGACGAATAGCCAACGCTTTCACAAGCAGACTAAACATCAGTGCCATCCGACTCCAAGGCAACAGCACCGCTTTTACAGTCCCCACAGCACCTATAAAGTTTGCATTGGTCGCACAATGAAGATATCAATACAAGTCTTGTGTTCTTGTTGACTAAACGCTCTGAAATCAGCTGTGCGCTTTAAATGCACGACACCACTGTTTGCATGCATGTCCCACCGACAACGCATGCTTATATCAGCCCACTCGCCATGTAAAGCCGCTCATTCTTCGTCGGGAATGTTTTGAGAAATTCTTGATGAGCCCAGCCGACTTAAAGCTGGCTAATGCGCTAACTATTCCGCAGCGCTTCTTCACTCGTGTGTGTCATTCTGCGATGCAAGTCTGCGGGACTGTTACTTCAAAGCAACAATGTAACACGCGATATAATCCTCGATACAAAATAACCCCGCGAACAACCAGCGCGATCCCCTCCCCACCCCCCAAAACACGTCGATCAACGTTGGCTAACATTCCCATTTCGTCGATCACCTACCATTTTATTTGAATCCATAGTTCAGCGGGGATATGTGGAAGCGTGGGTGAATCTGTCCCCTGTGTGGAGTTACAAGCAGGGAACGGGAGACGAGTCCGCTTAGGGAGGCGGAGGCAGGCGGAACGGTCCGTTAACTCAACATGTGTCCCGATGTGTCCTCTTTCTCATTCTTCCCGTGCCGTGCTCTTTCCCCCTCGCCGCACGAGAGCCGATTGGCAGATGGCTAGACTTTCATCGTTCGATTACCAGTCGTGGAAAAGAACGGTCTAGAAAAGCGTATTCCCAGCCCAGGAAGAGGGGTGGCATTCCCAGTCCAGAAGACGGGTTACTGAAGCTCACTGTGAGGAGTTTTATCGATGTGACTTGTGTTGACTTAAAAGGAAATGAGGAGCGCGTTCAAACAACACATCTCGCATCACCTTAAAACAGAAGTCACCGTGATGTAATAACACACAAGAAGCGATGATGTAATAGCACCCAGGAGAAGGAAAACATCGAAGCAGATATGCATTATGAATGCATCACTCTTTTCCTAAAGCAAGTTAGTTTCTTGGTAAGGCATCCAATTATACAATTAATTATTTATCTCAAATATACAAGATTGACACTTTACAATTACCTTTTTTAACCTAGTAAACAGAGAAAATACTCATCATGCATAATGGAAAACTATAAAGCAGTGTTTATATCTGTGTTTACATTTTCTTGCGTTTAGTCACGTTCGCAAGACGTCATTTGAGCGAATGGCGCCCTCCTCTGGCTGCTTTTAGATGTAGTATGCGCAGCATTCAGTATTTATCCAATGGGTGCTTGTGTTAAAGAACTGAAATACAGTGAGGTTTAATTAAAGACGGTGTTAGGTTTAAAATTAGCCTCGAGACTACGAGATGTGTCTTCAGTATGACTGTAAATAAATATTCAGAGCTTAGCAAAAACGATGAGCACCTGCTCTCAAACAAGTTGAAATTCGTCTTGTAATTGTACATGCGCTTTAATGCAAACATTTGTTTTCTGTGTTTTATGGTAAAATTATGATTATTGAAGGCATCAACCAAAATGGGGTAAAAAGTTTAACAAATCAGTTTTATTTTGTAATAATATGTTGCTAGAAACAGCTTTTATTTTTTAAATGTTGCTATTACAAATGATGGCTGGACAAATGACAGCCGACAAAACTTGTGTGTAGCTATTTAAGCTCAATTCAATGTAAATAAATCTAATTTTATTTCTTATTTTACTGTGTGTTGTAAAAACAATACAACAGTTTACGTTTGAGGTGCAAATAATAAAAAAACATGATCAGTTAAGATAGACATGATATCAATGTTTTCCACTGAAAATGTGTCTAAAAGGCTAAAACGGAGCATCTTCTCCAAACAAAGCATGCTCTTTACTGGCATCCACTTCCTGGTACCGTGTGGTAGGCCCATCGGGACGGTTTACACTGCTGTGCTTTATTGGTCAAACATACTTGGCCAAGTGTGACACTATGCCGGTTTTGTACTGACTTTGCCACTAAATCACTGAACAGAAATCCCTGTCTAACTGACCATAAGCCTGAAAATATTTTGAAGCACATGAAGGGAAAGCATGCAACACTACTGTAAATGACAAATATCTATAGCCCGTTTTAGATAATGAAAGACATGGCAAAGTTACATACGGTCATTCCGAGCATTGTATCAAAGATCACTGTCAATAACTAGAGAAATATTGACTACAGACATTTCCATGGTTGTGTAATTTGTTATTCCTTTATACTTTTTTATGCAACTGGATGCATTAATGGTCTGGTATGTGATCTGAACACGCTTCATGGCACAGACATCTGGCTGCCGGCCAAACCTGCACAGGATTTTTAATCCACAGCAAGAGAGCGAGGCCAGAGGCCAGACCCTGCACATTCTGCTGTCTCAGGACTTTTCATAAATGCCCTACTGCAGTCTATGACACCAAAAAAAACCTCCCCACTCCAGATTAAAAAGTACAGGAACTAGAGTCAAATCCGACCACAAAAAGTGTATCACGGAAGTAAGTCAAACTTATAAAGCGGAGTAAAAAGTCAAATACTGATGAGGAGGTTATAGGGAGGCTTGTGTTGGTAGGTCCTGGAAAAATACAGTTGTCCTCCCCAGAATTCCTCAATGGGCACATAACCAACACAGGAAGGATCACAAACGTAACTGAAATTGTGAAACAATGCACGTTGGGAAAAACTCTATGTGACGCATTTCAGAACAAAAAAACTGAATACTCATTGAGAAGAAAAATGTAGGACGGGACATGATTATCATCAGGGATTGGAATTTTGAAAAGCGGACCTTCCATACGAGAATTCAATCAAACCTGAAAGCTAATGTATTAAATATGCCTAGAAAAGTATTTGAGCTATTTTTATATTGGCTTTATATGACACTTGACTGATTTGTAGGTTCCTTATCATATCATTTCATCCCCATGGATTCTGATGCTGGCCGGATGCGCCTTTGCTATAGACTTTGACCACAACCAAGATTTCCTTCTTATGAAACCTATGTTAAGTAAATGCTAGTCTTCCATCACCCAGCCACAAGGCAAACCATGCTCATGTCATTACAGAGAACCACACGAACATCCTCTCATTTAAAACAGACTGAACTCACACCACAAAAGACTTGTTAATCTAAACATAGCGTTCCAAGGGCAGAAAAGAGACGGGATATTATGGGATCAGACTTCCTCTAGGCAAGCTAGCTGATAAGCACTGCTTACAACAGCATTTCCCGCTGAGACCTGACAAGTTGTGCTTTTTCAGTGTTAATACGTGTATATTCATGTCTGAAATAAGTTCCGTTAATGAACCTTTTAGATTTTATAAGGAGAACATCTAATTTAAGAAAATCTAAATTACTTTTAGACATCAATGAGATTAAATAAAGTATTTATAAAAAAATAAGTATAATTATTTACAATACTTATTTACAAAGTATCTTTTTTTATGATGGCAGTTTGAAGTTGTAGCTGTACTCACTCAGTTACATTATGCCTCTCATATTATCCCTGCCCAAAACATTCATTTGTTGTTTGATATCAGTCGCAAAAGCAGTCTTAACAAAATCAGACTTAAACAGCTTCAAACAACTATAAATTTAATAATTCACTAATAAACTAAGGACTCCTCACCAATCAAATAAATGTACTCAGTAACTTTTAATGAAAGTTAACATTGCATTATCATAATGGTCTTACTCTTTCTATACCATCAATTTCTTTTTGCTTTCTTCCTGTAGAGCTGTTTTGAAACAATGTAATATTGTGAAAAGCGTTATATAAATAAAATTGTCTCAAAACGTTTGCTTAAGTCTCCTGAAAAAAAGATCCACAAATGTCTCAGAAGGGATCTCAACAGTGTCACAAGCTGAGTTCTGTGGCCTGTATCACGAAGCCGGTTTCGGTTTTTGTAAGTTTGCGGTAAGTTTTAGCATACTCTGAGTTTTTGGGCTCAAGAAGGTGGATTGGTTTTGAGCGGGTTTTACCGCCATGGTAACTTAGGCTACACGGCTTTCTTGCAGTTTTATTCTGGTTCAAACTAAAACCGGACCAATCAGCTCTGATATCTCTTGCTCCAAATTTAAAAAAGTGATAAGATGTTAGAGGGAAAATCTTTTGCTGCTAAGTGTTCATTTGTACTGTAAATTTACATTTATTGATTATAAATAAAAAACACATTCATATAATTATTATATGAGTTGATAATTAATATTAAACATCGCATTTACATTAATATAACTATATTCGTATATAAAAATAATTTTAAAGTAATGAAGCATACATATCATCATTTGATCTTATTGTAAACCTATATAAATTATTTTAATTCAGTTGATTCTGTATCGATATAGTCAGAAGCTGCCTTCTCAAACTTTCACTGCAGCAGTGTTTATTTCAGCCTTGTAAATGTGTTTCAATTCATGACATTTTTTCATTATGATCTCTTCATCTTCAACAGATGATACTCGCGAGAAGTCAATCAAACTGATGAGACTTTCCATGTTCCGTGTGATTGGCTGTTTGCCGCACGTGTCACACTTTCAGGTGCACGCGCCTCGCAAACTCTGAATCAAACCTGAGTTGAGAGAGAACGTTTATACCAAGCGTTTAGCAAAACCTGATCTAAACCAGGTTGGGTTTGTCTGGTTTTGTCAACCCAAAACTTACTCTGCAACTCAGTGTTTGTTCCCCTCGCTTCGTGATACAGGCCACTGATTTGACAAGTTTGCAATCAAAAGTCAATATTATTGAAGATGCCTTTATATTAACTATATGAAGATTTCTCATTAAATCTACCCAAATCCACATTCTATCTTACAGCTCCATAATCTTTATACAAGAACAATAGTCTCATTTGTTTCCATTTGTATTTCCATTAAAGCAATTTTGGGAGAAACAGCTCAGACGTTTTTCAAGCCAGAGCACATTTCACCACGTTTTGTTTCAAATAAAAATAACACTAATTAAATTAAAATCTTAAAGCATGAAGCACAAAAACTCGATAGGACCGATCCAGTAACTGGTCCTAAAATGGTTCAAAGGCGCATGCGTCCTGCTAATCCATGTCACTGGCCTAGTTGTAAACAGTAGAATTGTGAGCGCTTGAGTCAAACGTGATGCTGCATACCGTGGGAAGAGTTACTATGCCAAAAACCGAGCAAGTTGACATTGATGCAGTGAAGTCTACATCTAGAAGGAAGGAAGGAATCGGTCAGTTGTGATGTTTTATATAGTATTTGAAACCCAGCAGTGGGGCAGCAGACTGCAGCTTCATTCATGTGACCTACTTTTCTCAATCGCTGTCTCTGGATGGGGAGGGGAGACCCCCAGAGAAGTGAGAAGAGTGCATGAACAATGAGAACGCATTTCTCCATACTTCACAACACACTTTCTCAAGCACTGCATTATTCAAAGCATAAACACCGTACAACCACTTGCGTAAACCAAAAACCATTGAACTGCTTGTGTGTAAATTAGGCGCATTTAAGACGATCTACATTTCTCAAATATGTAAATCTATATTACTCTGATGGCTGTATCAGAACCCATGACCATCAAGCCTATTGGATTTACAGTAGCGTCTATAAATCCCTAATAGCTTTTATACAGCTGCTCAGTATATGGACATCAGATTGAAAACACAAAACTCATTCAGAAAGGATCTGTACAACATATTGATGAGGTAGACCTCTCATAATGTCTATTAACATCATATCACGAAAAGTATAACATTAGCACAACATATCCTGTTATTGTAATGAATTCCATGTATGTCATTGAATACTAAATGAACTTTGAAAGTTTCACCTCACTGAGAACCAAAGCAGAACTTTGCTCCCAACATAAATGACTAGAAGTTGAATTGACTGACTGATAAAGATGTCTAACAAGTTCACGATCAAAGGTTTACAAATCTGAGGCCACATTTAAATACCCTTAATAACAGTTTTTAAATATGATGGTATGGCAAATAAACAATCATTTTTGGTTTGTCCAGACAAGCGAGGGTGAGACGCTTCGTGCAATTGACTCGACAAACAAACAAGCGCTAAAGAGCCAACTGTGATGTATTTTAATAGGAAAGCAGACATCAAGTTCAAATAATAAACCCATATTTTTACCACAACAAAACAATTCTCATATGTTTTCAAGTGTGCACGTTGTCTGATTTTCTGTGTCCATGAAAATAACAACAAATGTTTCTTAATAACTTCTCTATTGATATAACGTTACGCACTTTGTTTGTTTAAGCTCGCGCTCGCGGTCATCGTTGTTGCTGTGAATGAACGAGCTCGCGCTGCATACATGCATCAAACTTGCCTGTGACTTCAATGCCTCACCTGACTGCGCTCAAAGTTTTCCTTTTCAACTTCCAAACTGTTGGCACCGCCGCCCGCGCGACGGCTCAAGACTTTGGGAATAGGATTCGGGACTTGCTGCATTGAACTCTTGACGCGATCCATTCCTGTGGGGAAATCCAAAGCACGCGACCGACGTTTATTTCTTAAAACAAAATAAACAGTTTGTTGAAAGAGACCGCCTCAATGATGACCACAGGAATCCCAAGCCCTCAAAAACGTTATCACAAAAGGTCATTTTCTGCGTCCACCGCCCAAGAATATCGTCCCAGTGCTGTGTACGGCCGCGCGCACATTCCCAGATCTATAAGCAAATGCCACAACACCGTCTCGCGCGATATACTATACATATCAGCAAGCGCTTTTAGCGAGACGAGGATTAAAGTGACACAAGCTCCTCCCAGCGGTTAAAGTGACTGGATGATACTCATTAGACCCCGCCCTAAAAACAGTTATGTGTTGACATATATTTGGTGTCAGTACGTATAATTTAGGCTATAGCACGTTTTGACCGACATCAGTCGGGTTAGGTGGGGTTAAAATTGAACACTTTTTACATTTTTATTATTTTTGTAAAGATGAATCATTGTTTTGAAAACGGTTCTAGATGTTGTAACAGATAACTTCTGCTTATTTTCATACAAAAATAATATAAGAAAAAGTATTCTATATATAATATGAGTAAAGTCAAATTATTATTATATCAATCGCATCTAGTGTGACTAACTCTTGTTTTTAAAATAAAAATATTTGGAGTTTGTGAAAATTAGGTCACTAATATAAGAGGTCCAAAAGGTTGACGCCGCTATAAAAATATTCCTGGGTTTTGGAGGTGTCTCTAGATGACATGGGGCATGGGGACATGTATATTCTCTTGTGTTGTGTACATATAATCGCACTGTCCATTGACTCACATTTCACTGCTGATTACATTCTGTATAGTTGTGTATGTGACAAATAAAACCTTGAATCTAGCAATCTTAATACGTTATAGCCTACTGGGTGCCCTATAGGACTATCTGGGTGTATACTGTAGTTTAAATTTCCCTGCGATGCAAATTATATCAGATAGCAGAGACAGAGTTTTGTTTGAATGATTCGGGAGAATGGTAGTGTGGAGTCATTTCAGTCTGGCTATGCACTGAGTGATCTTTATCCTCACTTCTTTCAGCACACAATGCAGTCGGCACCACCATCATGTTAATATAAAAACAGTGAATGCTGACACCAAAAGATCTGACAATTTGGTAGTTATCAAGATTTCACATCATACTGCTGCACAAGTTGCAGTGTTCTGCAAGAGAAAAGGGAAAATTTTTAGAGCACACTGTCCTACTTAATATGATGTGTCTTTTGTCTCATCTTGCAATTTATTGCATCTATCTCTGTGATTGTTGTTATGATCAAATATTATCAGCATTGGGACTGGAACGCTTTTATATATACAATTAATTTAATTATAATTATAATTATTAGTAATTAAAATACATAAAACCAAATGTTATTAGGTATACCTAATATCATCCTAAAATCTGTTTTTATAAAGACTAAGCTACCAATGGAATTCCAATCCTGCCAAAATTTAAATAAATAAATACAAAAATGAATCCATGTAGAAACATAAAAAAGCAAAAATAAGAAAATGAACACAGAAATTAATTTTCTAAAAATATAAAAATGATTGAAAAATACATATTTAAACTTATTTTTTATTCAAACATGTATTTATACATGTATTTCCACATTTATTTATTTCTACATTTTTTGTCTACATTTCTGTGTCCATATGGTAATGAGGGGGCGTGTCTGACATAGCAGTCGAGAACAGAGTGCTGCTGTAGGCCACAGGCAAACTCTAAGGCCACAGTAACATCTTGTGCTTTGGCAGTAGGATTTAAGGAAATCAAACATGATTTAATCATAGTGAAAGTGTAGAAACCATGTTTTTCGGCAGATTTGTTTGACCACAGTTCCCCTACAAATACCATTTTAACCATGGTTAAATTGTAGTTACAATTGCTTAACTATAGTGGCCATTTTATTTGTTTTAATTGAAAGTAATACCATGGTTTATTTTCACGAGGTAACACTGTAGTATCTGGGATTTTATCACACTTTACTATAAAGTAAATACTATGATGTAAGCTATAACAGGGCTATTCAGTGCACCTGTTTGTCATTGTAAAGTAATTTAACCATGGTGTTGCTACAGTTAACGATGGTGTTTGTAGTAGAACGGTGGTCACACATATCCAAATAGTAGTAAATACTATAGAGCACTACAGTATATATTATAGTGCTTCTATTGTTTACATCTTTTGTGAGTCGCTTTGGATAAAAGCGCCTGCTAAATGACTAACTGTAAATGTAAATGTTACTACAGTATATAGTATGCTGCAGTTTACTATAGTAAATGCTGTAATGTACTATATAATTGTTTCGTGTGGTAACACTCATCTCTTGCATGTCAATTTGTCAAACCACAAGATGTTATTGTGGCCCCTGTGGCCTACAGCAGCACTCTGTGCTCGACCGCTATGTCTGAAGCAAGATACGCCTCCTCATTACCATATGGACACAGAAATGTATAAATAAATAAATACATAAACGTGAAAACAAATACATATGAAATGCAAAAATACGGAAATAGATATTAACATACATGCATAAAATAAATAAAAAAATGTATAAATAAAAAAATGTTTAAATAATAAACATAAATATCTATTTTTCATTCATTTTTATATTTTTGGAAAATTAATTTCTAAATTAATTTACTTATTTTCACTTTGTACATTTCATCATATTTTTTATTTTGGCAGCATTGGAATTTTATAGAAGCTGTATGTGCTTTGATAACGCAATATATATATATATATATTTTTTTTATTGTTTTAACAGTTGATCTTACCTTTCTTTAGTAAAGTCTCTATCTATCTCTGGTGTTCAAATCACTGCAACGCCTAAATTGCCCCTGTGAAGTTTTAATAATTAAAAAACTACCATCCACAATGTATCCATTTTTCATTCAGTATATGACTAATATTTTACAGCATGATTTTGTCGAAAAGTAAAGCGTCCAGTGTTTCAATGTGTCTTTAAAATATTTTCTGTTATTTCTGTTACAAAATTACAAAGCTCAAAGAGTAATCAGGAGAATCTAATCTCTTGTAGTCTGGCGACATCTAGTGGTTGTACAACGCTACAACACTAGTTACTGCTTTGCAGTGTTTAACATTTGCATTTACATTTACAAGTAGAACAGTAATTCATGGCATGACATTTGTGTTGACGAGTATGAATATAGGCTACAAAGTAGTATATATTCTATCTAAATCAGATCTAAAAGGGAATAAACATGTTTTAAAGACATAATTAAGATCGTATATGTTCTTTTTAAAGCCTGTATTTAACAATTACATCGTTACTTCGTGGGCCAAATAAGTTAACGTATGACATACGTGATCACACTGAAACATGGCGTTCAGTTAAACGGTAATCTCAGACATATTGGTCAGACAGGAAATCTCGCGATATTACAGATTACATACCACCACATTACAGTGTGCGATAGAGAGAGGTAAGATGGCGGCGCAGGAGACCCAAGCAACACAGGAGCCCTCCGTAAGCAACGGAGAGGTAAGAATTGTCGAAATTATAAAGTCTAACCATCAAATAAACGTGCCAACGATCGACCATATCATAACTTATCCAAACAAGCGAGCGAATGAATCATTCGAGTCCGTTTTAAAGAGAAAAACCAGATTGCCGGTTTGAATCAGCGACCCCTTTAATTCAGCATGCAGTGGGGGAGAAATGTTGCCTGAGTCACGAAGGGTCTGTCGGTTCGTATCGTGTGAGATCTCTTAACCAGGACACTCCGTTTTCACAGCACATACAAGATCAAGCAGTTCGGTCAATTTAGTGCTCTCTTGTGTTTTATTTCATAGTCCACTGAGCTGGCTATCTGAACAGCATTTTTTGGGCATCGTCACCATCGAGCCCCTATCGATGCTCTGAAACGATCTCTTGATAGGCAGCTTACTAGATTCAGTATTATTTATGGACCTTCATATATTTATATCTCTAGTTTATGTGATTCGCATTAGCATTCTAGCTAACTAGCAGCTTAGCCGCTGTTAACATCACATGTTAAAGCAGTTTGAAGACGGTTGAGTGTTGTTCCACCATGTCCACTAATAAGCGGACGTTGAGTGTATGTAGACACGACGTCATGTGACTTGTGTTTTGAGGAATACGTTTTGTTACGCTTATACCAGCGCGTGTGCTGTCAGCTAATTGGTTTAAGGGTTATGTGCACATTTCAAGCTTCATACAGAGCCTAATCCCAGCCAATAGCATACAAGCATTTTTAAGCGAATGTGGGGGTTTCTTTTGCTAGTTTTGTTTCACTTAAACCTGAACTACGGCTTTCAGGAGTGGGGAGTCATGTTGGCCTGCTGGAATTGTAAGCCTTGATAGCAAGGTTAGCTCTGCTTGTATGAATGAATAACTCTACGGTCAATCATTACACCGCTTATGGAGGTCATAAGAGATGTTATGAATCAGAGGTTGCTCATGTTCACCTTTTCTCAAAACATAAGGTGGGCTGCCTAATGTAAATAAGAAGCCACTTTGACTTCTCAAGCTTGTTAAAGGGGTCATATGGCGCGAATAGGTGTTTTTCTGTGTCTTTGGTGTGTTATAAGTTGCCCATGTATGTATTAGACACGTAAAATAGCAAAAATGAAAGTGTCGGAAACAAAAGATGCAGTCTATCTAAAAGCGAATGCTCCTCCAGACCTGCCTGAAACACCTCGTGTAACCACACCCCCACAAATCTACGTCAGTTCGTGGTATGACTTGACTAAGACCGCCCAAATGAATACGCAAGTGAGGTGGGCGTACCTGTCAGTACAATTGCTTTGGAACCTGATGTTCCAAATATGGTAAGAGGCGTTACATTTCCCTCGCATACTTGCAGTATTCAACCAATCACTACGCACCGGTTAACTGGCCAATCATAGCACACCATGTTTTCAGAGCAATGAGCTTTGTAAAAAATCTGCGCGTTTCAGAGAGGCGGAGCAAAGAGGGATAAAAACATGTCGGTATGTGTAAATACAGCATTTTTTTACCTTAAATCGTGTATACACATTAGATTACATCTAAAACAAGCTTTTATATTTGTTTTAGCTGTGTCATATGACCCCTTTAAATTTCCATGAAACGTAGAAAACTGGCCTGTTGTCTTTGTTTGTTTCAATAACATGTGATGAGAAAGAACCATGACTACATAAAACAATAAATCAAGTAAATACACAAATAAATGCATGTCTAGCAGAACGGCATGCAAAGCACACATATGGTGAACATGATTCAGAGTTAGGGGCTGTGTCCACCAAGGCATTTCTTTTTTTTCAATGTTTCCGTGTTTTTTGAAAACTCGAGCAGCTGGCGGGTCTTTTCCGTGCTCAACGGCGGCGTTAAACTGGGCGCCCAGAGTTAAAATGCTCATTTTGGGGCTGAACTCTGCATCTGCAGTGGGCGTTTTCAGCCGCGTAAAAGTGCCTCGGTGGATACAGCCCCTTAAACATTTTTATGGGCCAGTCATCAGGATTAGGTTTATGGTCTGTGTTAGGCATGGGTTATGGGCTTTTATACCAAGTGCTAAATTATTGGTAGAGACAGAGTTTAGGTTGCATGTATTGGTGCAGACAGGTGTGCATTTACATGATTTACATTTTCATGACCGCAACATTGATATATGACTGCTGTATGAGCACCTGCCATCTTTGGTGATTTCGCTGGTCTTAGAACAGTTCTACCGGGGGTCGAAACAATAAAATCACAATAAAAGGAAACGTAAGGTCAGCTTCCAGCTACTTGATTTATTTGCATTGTGAAATGTGTTTGATTTCAAAATGCTTTGTTTTGTCTGCAGTTCTGCATAGATCACACTGACAGGCATTAGCTTAAAGCGGCTGTGCAGCGGTGTTTCATACATTCTGACTTATTTGCAATGTTAAATGTGTTGTCTTCTCATGATTGACATGGTCAACTTGTCAAAAAACTAGTTGGATGTACGACGTAGTGTTTTTGTGCTCATTGCACTCCCGCAGTGTTCGTATACGTTTCTGAAAGTTTTTTACGAACATTAACATCCATTTCGTAAGCACTTTTATTAGTCCCTAATTGGACAATTCTCCCCCCACACGTGTCCTATGTTTTCGGAAATATCTTTGTTTTTTATAAATCTGATCAAACTAAAGACTCTACGGATATTTGAAGGATACAATACTGTTCTGTAAGTAAATATTTTGTGATTTTTAAGGTCTTACTTGGGTTCATGGAGTGTCCAACAGCAAGTTTACGCGCATACAAGGTGTAAAATCACTTTAATTTTCTAATATTACGCAGTTATTGTTACCTGACTACTTGACTGACTCTCAAATGATTCGTTCGGCGATTCATAAGTCTAATCGCCTGATTTCGGTCAGCCCACTCTGATCTGATTGGTCAGATGTCTGGTCTGCTGTGATTGGTCTACCGCGTGTAGTGTCGCAAATGGAACGTAGGCGGGTTTACTCTTTAAACTTTTCATCTCAGAACTTCCTGAAGGTATGTTTCTGGCTTTTGCATGTGTTAAGAAGACACAGGTCCCTGGACTAAGTAACAAGCCTTTGCGGAAATGCAGTTATCTTTAATCTATAGAGTTCTGGATTGTAACCAAAATCATTTTTTATCAGATCCCTGTCGTCATCCATTTTGATGACCTAAATTCAGTCTGAAGCAATACTGCGCTCCTCTCGCCGTTAGAAAGATTTAAGATGAATATTTACCTCATTCAGCAATGTGTCAAATGTAGTCGTCTCAAGCAAATTGCTTTTAGATCGACTACAACATCGTATTGGTAGTTGCTTTAGGATATTGAGAAAATACACATTTTCCTTGTTTGAAAGTGTAGTTTACTTATTCAGAGTGATGGAGAATAATTATGTTTGGATGTCTTTTCGCTGGCTAGTTAAGTTATCAATGGTGTAACTCGCACGTCATCCAAAGTGCACCATTTACAAGTATAGTACAAAAGATCCCTTAAACTACATGAATTAATTAGCATAGAACAAGCTTTTAAAATCTAAAACCTGTTTCTTATAATCCTTGATTGAACCTGACATCTTTTAGTTTAAGCGTCTAGTTCGTATTACATTTACATTATTGCATTTGGCATCTTGTTTAATCCAGAACTGCTTACAGCGCATTAAAGCTATACATTCATGAGCTTGTCCCTGGGATTTGAACCCATGACCTTGCCGTTGCAAGTGCCATGCTTGACCAGTTGAGTAACAAGAAAGCCTAAGGTAAATGTTTGTGGAGTCATTTTATTCATCATTTTGAACTTTCTGTGCAGGTGAGCAGTAATGGGGAAGCAGCCTCAGGTCAGTTAGTTCAGACCGATGAAACAGCTCCGGACGCCCAACAACCGCCACAACAGCAGCCCAATGCCTGGCAGGTGATCAAAGGTGTCCTCTTTAGGTGAGTCCTACATCTAGTGAGCCCGTGTCATTTGAATAGTACCATTTTATCCGACCATATGCGCTACATGTATTTAGTCATATATGCATGTTTTATGTCGTTTTGGTTTTCCGATGATGTATGAAACCCATTGGATATGTTACCCTAATGTGATGACATTTTTTTAACATGTTTTAGATATGGTATCATGGGTTTGAACATGGGAATGTACACGGGATTCAGTGCACTTTTTCATGTTGTCCACATGTGATCACATGTAAAAAAACATGACATTTTCTGGAAGGGAAATGTAGATGGTATGAAGAATCCTGAACTTTCACTGTCTGCTATTGGCTGCTGAGGTTTCTGATATTGTGACAACCTGTGTTTGAGCCCTGAGGGATGTAATGCCTGGCAGATGTTCCCATGAGGGGAGCGTAACTGATCTCAGTGCTGTTCTGTGGGCTTTAATTGATGTCAAGGGTTTTTTCTCTCACCAGAGCTTACTTATTTTAACATTATAATTTATGGAACATAACAGAATAAAGTTAAACCTCAGATTTATAGTGATGTTTATAATCTTCAGTGATATTTCCCCAAATGCACTCATTGGATAATAAGGTTGGACTTAACTAGACTGATTTAATGACTCAAATGGATGATGTTATAAGGCAAAAAGTGTTGCATCATAGCACAGAAGTCTTACGTTAATGTGCTCGAATGTTTGTTTGTTTCTCAGGATATTTATAATCTGGGCTATAAGCAGTTGGTTCCGCCGAGGTCCATCCACTCCAGATCCAAACACTCCCACTGGAGCTCCACGTGTGCCCAGCCGAAACCTCTTTCCCAAGGACACTCTTATGGTATTTGAAAGCCATTGGCAAAATTCGATATTAATATATATTTAATTCAAATATATTTAAAATTAGCTTTTATTATCATGATTTCTCCCCAAAATTATCACATCAGTACACAACACTTGAACTTCAAAAACACAGAAATTCAATAAACGTGAAAAATAGTACAACAAAAATAAATTCTTAACTGGCTGCAGTACATTCACTTTCTCAAACTTTGAGGCCCGATAAAGATTCACTCCATTGATTTTTGTGTGGTTAAAATGTCTGTTTTTAAAACTTACTTTTGATAAAATAGTTAAAAACGGCACTCTTCCCTTTTCCCTATCTGTTCACAGGATTTCTATGTATATATCTCTGAGAATGAGATATTCACAGATTTCAACGACACGGAAGCGTTGGTCTGGTTTCAACAAGATCTGGTTTATGGAGACTGGACCACAGGGGAATCGGGAGATGGCTGTCATGAACATTATAAAGAGTTGGACCTTTCTGATGTGAGAGACGAATGCTGTCTTCCTTTTTTAGGATATAGAATAGAGACACCGAGTGCTGTATTGTCTAGTGTCTTGTAAATGTAAATGTAGATGCTACATAGTGTGATATTCCAAGTTCATTGATTTAAGACGGTTACATAAAATAATTGTGCGTGTGTGTGTGTTTATCTAATTGTGGTGTACAGAGCGTGAAGCAGAACGGCTCCATGTACATCCACGTTTACTTCACCAAGAGTGGCTTCCACCCAGACCCCAAACGCAAGGGCCAGTATCGCAGACTGGCCACTGTACATTCCACTCGAAGTGAGTTTGTCCAGTTATTTGTCCAACCTTACACACAGTTTTGGGTTTGGGTCACACACACGTTGCTGGATCAGTTGATTTATAATACAAGACCAGCACAATGGTGAATCCAAATAAAGCTCTTCATTTATTTCTTCAACAGTGCTTAATAAGTACAAGAGGAGGAAGTTCCTCAAGACAAAGAACCTGTTGACAGGTGAGACGGAGGCTGATCCAGAAATGATCAAGGTGAGTTTAAAATAGGGCTGTCAAATGATTAATAGTGATTAATCGTATCCAGAATAAAAGTTTGTGTTTACATACAATATGTCTGAGTACTGTGCATATTAATTTTGTATTTATAAACATACACACACATGCATATATTCATAATAAATATTAACATTAATAAACATTTATATACAATTTCCATTATTGGTAAATATAATTAAATACACAGAAATATTTCCTAAATATGTATACATGAATGTGTTAACAAATACAAAATTAATGCGCACAGAACACACTCTTATGTAAACACAAACTTTCATTCTGGATTCAATTAATCGTGTAAACTAGGACTTAGTACATAAACAGCTTATTTGGGAGAAACATAACATTTTGATGTGTTGGGTTTTTGCGTGTTCCTAGCGGGCGGAAAGTCACGGCCCTGTGGAGATCATATCCCATTGGCATCCCAACCTCACCATCAACATGGTGGATGACCACACAGCCTGGGTAAAGGGGTCTGTCCCACCTCCTCTTGACCAGCGTAAGTTTCTAACCCTACAGAGTATTTCCTAAAAAATTACCCAGAATCTTATTTAATGTTAAAATACACTACAAGACTTTTGCTCAGATTCTGACCAGATCTTCAGTCTGGACTTTTTGCAGAAAGTCTGCCAGTCAACTTTCAAAAAGTCTGCAAGTGTATGATGTCTAGTTTAAAAAATGAATATGTTCAGATTTTAAATGTCTTGAAGTGTATTTCAGCCATTAGTAAACATCACCATTATGTGCTTCTCCCAGATGTGAAGTTTGATGCTGTGAGTGGAGACTACTACCCTATTGTTTACTTCAACGACTACTGGAACCTACAGAAGGACTACTACCCCATAAATGATACCCTGCAGAACCTGCCCCTCCGGATCATATACTGCCCCCTCTCCCTGTGGCGATGGCAGCTGTATGCCGCTCAAAACGCTCGATCACCTTGGAATTTCCTGGGAGATGACACGTACGAGCAGTCAGATGAGGACCAGGACTCTGTTAAGGTTTGCATTCACTGAAACATCTCGACCTTTCAAAGTTTAGGGATTTTGGATAGATATTATCAATCTGTAATATTTGAATGTTTGAATTAGAAAAATCTCTCATGTTATATGATATGGTTTCTCTCAACAGGTGGCTCTGCTCGAGACCAACCCTTATCTCCTGGGCCTGACTATAGTTGTTTCCATCGTCCACAGCATTTTTGAGTTTTTAGCCTTCAAGAACGGTAAATGAAGACATTGATACTTGAAATTAGTTTTGTGATGGTTCTGCTGTTGTCTCATTCTCTCATTTCATCCCCAGATATCCAGTTTTGGAACAGCCGTCAGTCTCTGGAGGGGCTGTCTGTGCGCTCCATCATATTTGGTGTGTTTCAGTCACTGATTGTTCTGCTTTACATACTGGACAACGAGACCAACTTCGTCGTTCAGGTCAGCGTGTTTATCGGCCTGCTCATCGACTTCTGGAAGATCACTAAAGTCATGGATGTCAAGGTGAGTGGTGATACCACTGGCTGGTATTTTACTTAAAGAAACAGTTCACCCAATAATGAAAATCCTGTCTTTTACTCACCCTCAATTGTTCCAAATCTGTATAAATAAAGAGAAGGATATTTGGAAGAATGCATTTAACCAAACAGTTCTTGGCAACCATAGGAGGAAAACATGCTTTTTTAAATGTTGAACACAAAAGAAGATATTTTGAAGAATGTAGGAAAGCAAACATTTCTGGGGCACTTTTGACTACCATTGTCAATTTCTTACTATGTTAGGCAATGGTGGCCCAGAACTGTTTGGTTACAAGCATTCTTCCAAATATCTTTCTCTGTGTTCATCAGAACAAAGAAAAATTCAGAACAACTCAAGGGTGAATAACTGATGACAGCATTTTTATTTGTGGGTGAACTATCCCTTTTAAATGTTTTGGATCATGGTATTAACTTTGGTTTGTTTATTTCCCAGCTGGACAGAGAGAACAAGATTGTTGGAATATTCCCACGATTGCTATTCAAAGACAAGTCAACGTATGTTAAGTCATCAACCAAAATCTATGATGATGTAAGCAAGCTTTTATCTGCAGTTACATTCGGTTTAATAAAGTTATTGCCTGAAATTGCTCTTGTGTGCTTTTAAATGACGTCTGTCATCTGTTTTTCCAGATGGCCTTTAAGTACCTGTCCTGGCTGTTGTACCCTCTCTTTGGGTGTTATGCAGTTTATAGTTTAATGTATGTGGAGCACAAAGGCTGGTATTCTTGGGTGCTCAGTATGCTTTACGGGTTCTTGTTAACCTTCGGTAAGTCTAGTTTTGTTTCATGTTTATAACTGCTGTAAAAAGAGGCGTTCTTGTGGTTATCAGAATCTGTTGAGTCCTTGCCAGCACCATATGCTCATACAGGGGAACTCCACTTTTTTACATGACATGCTCAAAGGATTTTCCACAGTATTGTAAAGTGAACTGTGTCGTGTAAAATCAAGTTACAGGAGTGCATGTGTAAGCACATTGATATAAAAAGCATTTGTTTTTGTTTCATATTAAGGTTGGATTTGCTTGCGTGTTGTGTAATACAAAAACATTATTGTCGCACTTCTATTTGCAACCTTTATCTTTACGTCACATAAAGGTCCAGTTTGTAATTTTTTGGAGGATCTTTTGACTGAAAACAGTTATGTATATTGCGTTGCATTTCTGAGGTGTATAAGGACTATCACAATTAAGCGTTATGATTGTTGTACCTTAGGAGTTATTTCAATCTACATACACTGCGGGTTCCCTCACGTAGAATTCATCATGTTGTTTCTACAGTAGCCCTACACGGACAAACTGCTCCACAGAGCGCATTTAGTAAATACGTTATCTCCTTCAGCAAAGGAGCGAAAACGTGATGACATCTTAGTCCCCTGTCAGCCACTGTAGTGCTTCGAAAAGGAGGGTGTAGTGAGCCTTTGGTTGCAATTCACCACCTCATCACTAGATGCCGCTAAAGTTCATACATAGAATATCACACACAATACATTTCCAACCATTCTGAAACTTTCATTTTATTTGTTCTATATGTTAGCATAAAAATCTTCCGATCTGATCATGTTCCCGTGTCATATTTCCTAAAGGTTTCATCACCATGACGCCACAGCTCTTCATCAACTACAAGATGAAGTCAGTAGCTCACCTTCCCTGGAGGATGCTCACCTACAAGGCCCTGAACACCTTTATAGATGACTTGTTTGCCTTTGTCATCAAGATGCCAATGATGTACAGAATAGGTTGTCTCAGAGATGGTGCGTGCTTGGGGATTTTTCCCAATAAAACTACAAACTTTTGATTTGTTAGACTACATTCTGAAATTACGTAGTCGGTTTAAAAAAAAAGTTTGCTTATTTTAACCCCCTTACTCATGAGGGCCCATTTACAATCCGGTTTGTAATTGACAGAATGTTGCTGTATGTATTCTGAGATGATGCCATTTTCTCCTCAGACGTGGTGTTCTTCGTCTATCTGTATCAGCGCTGGATTTACAGAGTGGATCCCAACCGTGTCAACGAGTTCGGGACCAGCGGAGTGACCAATGACGACTCAGCCCAGCCAGTGGCCGACGACACAACCGCTGCCATCACAGATAAATCAGAGGGGGAGAAGAAAAATGATTAACCTGTTTTAACCCTCCATCTCGCCCTCTAGTCTGGTGAAGGTGTGTTAAGGCATCTTCAGGGCTGAGTTTATGTTTAATTGTCAGGGAAGGGAACTGGATTGATGGTATTACGCAAGAGACTGCAGAAGAAAGTTCAGTTGGACTTTCCTCCTCTTTGTGGGATCCACGGGGGACAGAAACTAATTCTATTTAATGTAGACTTCCTAAAATGTTTTTTTTTTCAAACTCTCATATTTTGCAGTCAAAGTGAAGTAAAATGTGATGTACTGTATTGTATATTTTTGGGTTGGTAACACTAATAATTTGAAGGGGTCAGGCGGTCTGTAATGAAATCCCAGTGGCTGGAGTCAATAGGACGATTGCAGTACATATCATTTTTTCTTTGAAGTCCAAAAGTGAGGACAGAGAGGTCACACGCATCCTCAGTTTTCCTCATTCGGTGTACTTGTTTTCTGTTCATTCCATGTGTTAACGGGTACCAGGACGCAGTTGTGTAGCCAGTTCTGTTCCAACGCTACCCGTGCGAGAGAGACTTTCCACGTTTTTAAAAGAATTGATGTTGCAAACTTGAACAAAAAATAAAGACATAACAGCCTTGTAGGTATTAATATATAATTATATATTAATTTTATTAACAACAAAGATTGTTTTTCTTGTTTCTAAGCTTCTGGATTTTCTTTTGTATGCTCTAAAACTGCACAGCATCCCAAGCTTGTAAACGTAACCACACTGCGTTCAACTGTCTAGCAATAGCTGAATTGACGTTCCTTTACAGAGAACTTGTCCCATTACATTCACACTCCAAAGCTGGACCAGCAAATGTCTCACATATGGGTGGGTACATGGCACAGTTCAAGGTTATATAAGACGAAATGACGATTTGTCCTTTTTTGGTGCCGTAATTCAAAATTCATTGGACTTTTGTTTTGTTACGGTTCGAATTTGATCACTCATGTTTATAGTAAAGCATAAGTGCAGTTTAAAGTGGATGTTGTGTTATTCGTGTGTGTTGTAGATTTGGTTGAAGTATGCTTTTGGCAGGTGTGACAGGCTCATAAAAAGTGTACAAGGCCTATACCAAGGAAAATTGTCTTGAAAAACTAAAATAATAAGTCTAGGGTAATGTTAAACATTTGGTTATGGTGTATGAAATGCATAAGGATTTTGGTGGTCACCAGTGTAAAGCCAATACAGATTTTCTTCATATGTAAAATAGAGAATCATTTTAGTTCTGCATTAGCTATTAATTTATAGGTGCACTAAAATATTTTAACATTTGGTTTTGGACAACGTTTAGGGTTTCATAAAGCTATAAGTGGTCTGTAAAATATATAAAAAGGGAGAAAATAAGTTTATCCTCTAAGCTTCTTAAGCCTGAAATGAAATTACAAAACATTGTAAAATCTAATAGATTTATATTACTTGACACTGACAAAACCAGTCTTCAGTAGCATGGGAACATTTTTAGTAGAAGACAAAAATACATTCTATGGGTCAAAATTATTGATTTTTCTTCTTTTATGCCAAAAATCATTAGGATATTAACTAAAGATCATGCTCCATGAAGATATTTCGTAAATTTCCTACCTTTAATACATAAAAACTTTTTTTTGTGAGTGGATTGCGTGCCTCATTAACAACTTCAAAGGCAATTTTCTCAATATTTATTTTTGCATTTTCAGATTCCAGAGTTTTAAACAGCCGTATCTCAGTCAGATATTGTCCTATTCTAACAACTCAAACATAAATAGGAAGCTTATTTCTTCAGATTATGTAAAAAGCCATTTTTGTTTTGTTCTCCAGGGTCAAATATTTATAACCAACTATTACAAATTTGGAAACTAAATAAATGAGGTCATGTGTATCTTTGATGGTGTTGCCTGAAATTGCAGAGGAAATGGTCTTGTTATAAGTGGTTTTAAATGTTGACCTCACTTAGCCCCGCTTGCACAGACAAGGCTTAAAGCTAGTCCCAGACCAAAGTAAATGTTTGACCTGTCTTAACTGAATATAACCTAACCAGAAATATCTTAAACCATATCAGTGCCATTGTTTGCCTCTTGATGCACACAGTAATGCATTCTTCAAAGGCATTTTTATAAAATCAACATAAATATCTTAAATTAAGGCAGAGTCCTGGCTTAAGCTAAGCCTTGTCTATGAAACCGGACCTTAGAGTGATGGAAATATTTTCATATCCTTTAGAACAGTGGTTCTCAAACTTTTTTGGCTTAAGTACCCCTTTTTAGGATTTTTTCAAGCCAAGTATCCCTTGACCAGACAACAACATTTTACTTTCAAATCCAGTGAAATGAGAGTCAAATAGTTATTATATCTATATTTATTTATTATTTTTATGCATCTTTGTGTAATTCTAATTTCATATAAAAATACTATTATCATAGTTTATTGATTTTCATTATTTATTCCTAAATGTCAGTTTCTCTCACGTACCCCCTGCAGTACCCCCATTTGAGAACCACTGCACTAGAAGATCGAAAAATGAAAGGAATTAACATCTGGATTTTGAAGATCACCTAACAATATTGGGTCAAACATGCAACCGATCACACACAAATCCATTTTTAACAGAAACATTTTAATTAAACCTTATTTTAAAACTTTTTACAGATGACATAAAAATACAATATTTAAACAAAACAGCTATATTTCACAATAATAAAAATACACTTCAGATTAAACAATTTCATGTTTTTATAACAACGAGAATGCTTACAATGAGCATTTAAAAGATCATAGAGAGTTCGGTGACGATCAGGTCTGCGGTGGGTCGAACGCTTGCGTCCCCCGCCCAACACCGGCTGATCAGATTCTCACATGCCCGTCCGACGGACGACTGCAGAAAAACATCCCTGCTGAGGGCAGGACGCAGATTATAGGCCACAACAGCGTACAGTATACACTGTCTGTCTCCATCATACGGCGGGTCTCTGGTGAGCAGCTGCCACATTGTGATGCCAAAAGAATAAACGTCCACGCGCGTAGAAACCTCCTCACCTTTCAGCAGCTCGGGCGCGCGATGAGTGAACGTCCCGCCGATTTCCCTCAATTGTGTCGCGTCGCTTTTGCACGACAGTTTAAAAGAACACCCAAAGTCTGCCACCTTGCAAACACCCTCCTCCGATACCATCACATTGGCGGGTTTTAAATCCAGGTGCACTATGCTCTGCGCGTGCAAGTGTTGGAGGGCGCACGCGATGTCTGTTGAATACTTAATGCACTTGTCCATTGGCAGCTGATCTGTGAGTCCGTATATAATCTGCTGCAGGTTTCGGGTGCCCGCGAACTCCATGATAATCGTTCCAATGTTGTCTTTGGTGTTCAGATGCGCCGGGGCGCACGTGGTGGCCGCGATCACGCGCACGATGTTTTTATGTCGCAGATGCGCGGCATTGAGTTCCGCCCAGAAACTTTGCCTCGACGCCAGTTTGTTCTTCACGCACCTCACTTTCTTCACGGCAACGGTCTCGCCAAAATACTTGCTTTTGAACACCTTGCCGAATCCACCGCTGCCGATGGCCTCCAGGGTATGGAGTTCACGCCAGTTGATCACAGAGGACCACAGTCTGTGGGCGACCTTACCGTGAAACGTGCTCGTGGGGACGCGCAAGGTCGACCCACTCGCAGTTTTGGTTAGTGGGCTGCTGCACGCGCCAAACTCGAGCCCAAAATCCTTTGGCAATAACCGTGTGACTGGGATTGGTGACGGCATATTTCATGTCAACATGGACTCGCCGGTTTCGGTGGTTTGCTTCGCGTGGTGGCGTTCACGTGATCGTTTTTATGCATCCCTGTCATATGACCGTCCTGCGTGGACGGAGGGAAAATGTCATGGGATGTAATACGTATATGTTATGCATATGTTCTCGTGGTTCAGGCGGTGCTTTGGTTTAGTAAAAGTCAACCGCGTGTACTGGAATTATGAAGTCAGTATGGGTGGACCGACTTCATCATTTTTGCAATTGACCTTTTATTAAACCTCGCACAGGCTGACGTAATGATTAAATCACACGGCCCCTACTGGCGCAACGTGCCCGTATTACGTTCTGCAGCAGTTTACTACAAGTCACGTGACTATCAAGAACTACCTGTACAATATGCAAATATTAGATACTAGTTTTCTAACATCCATCCATTATACAAACTCTCTGCAAGGTCGCGGGATATAACATGTATTATAGCTTACATGTATTGTACATCTAATATGTATTATATTAAATATATTGAAATAATTCGTTATTATTTTTGTAGCATTTAATTCATTTAGGTAGAGAGTGGTGGATATAATTCTCAAGGACTGTTTTCTCATTTTCATATGCCTATATAAGACAAGATAACTGATGCACGCTCTTGAAACTCACCTGTTGTTAGTCCGCTGTCATGGCAACATTTTAAGGGGGGGTTCCCCGGCCGTGACGTAGGGGGATTTCCACCCACCAGATCACACTGCAGTTAACGAAGAGAAAAAGTAAAACGAAAGTCGATGTTTTTGTCAGATCACGATCGTTAGTGCACGAGCCAGAACCGTCTTTTCTGTCGAGATCTCTTGCCCTAAAAAAAGCTTCCGTTAACTTCACCCGTCCCAAAAACAGGCACCCGGAAATGAGTTCATAGCGGCTCTAATCTCGATCGGAGGATTTTCAAGCGCTGCCACTCAACACAACATTTATCTACGAGTGCGGGACAACACACAGGTCGTTTTATTCGTCCGTATTGCGATGAGAAACATGAGCAACGGCGCAGCGGAAAATGGAGGTCAGTTCACTTTCTCGTGTGTTTAGATCTGTCGGCCCTGTTGTCTTTATGATTCAGCATGTTTCATTAATCGTATTTGCTATCGTAACGTCACGTCACGCAAGCGGCATATCATTCTGAGCGCCATTTCACGTTATGTCGCGTGTTTATTAAGTTATCGTATGTATGTTAAGTTATCTCAGAAAAGTGGGAGTTTCTAAAGTTACAGCCTAGGCCTGTATCGAAACAATAACACAAGCCCGTTAACGATGTCCTTGTAACGTCGTCTAAAACGTTATCGTTAAGTATGTTTAAATGTAGCTTTAATGTAGCCTATGTGTGAACCATGCTGCTAAAAATAACAAGCCGTTGCAGATGCTACGTTGAGATAGTTACAAAATTATATTGTCCCTAAACGTTCATATTCTGCTACATAAATAAATAATCATGTAAACAGTTGAACTTATGTTTGCTCTCTTTTCTTTTCCCTCATGTATCTCTGCGCAGTACTGGATCTAGGTGAGTGTCTTGCGGTGACGTCAGTGTTTGCGCTTACCTTAGACGACCTACACTTACCTTAACAATAGCAGTGTGTAATGCAGCGTGTAGGTAAATTATCCATGTGTCTACTATACAACTCATGTTCACGTATGTATCCATACGGTTACAGATATTATAAACGAGTACCTTCTTGAAAAGTCCACGAAGGGTTTGTCATTGACAGTCCCTTCAACTTTGCCGCTTCCCGGTCCTCCACCTGTGGAGCAGGACATCCGGAAAGCATCTAGAAGCAGGAGTAGTGCTCCAGTGTTGGTCCCCAGAGGAACCGCACATCTGGTGAGTCTTCATGTGATACGTTTTGCTTTGATCTTTTTTAGACATGTTAAATAACAAATAAATGGTCAAATCACACGTTTATGGGGTTTTATTTGTTTTTATTGTTGTGAGTGTTTATTGTTAATAGAGTGTATTGTCAATGGAGACACATTTCCTGTTGGGAACAGTAAAAATGTGTTTAACTTTATTTCATTGATTACCCTAACCTTCAAAAACTATAGAAACCATTACAGCAATTCTAATAGTTTCCATTAAATGTACCATGATATGAACCATTTGAGCAGGGAAGGTTTGCCTTTAGACTTAGGATTTATGATTGTCTCTCGAGTAACAAAATAATGCTGTAATGCATAAAAGGGATAGTTCACCCTAAAATGAAAACTGTGTCATCATTTACTCATGCATACATTTCTTTGTTCTGCTAAACAGAAAGGAAGATATTTGGAAGAATGTCAAACAGATTTCATCCCCACTTTACTGCCATAGTGGGGGAAATAAATACTATGGGAGCCGATGGGGTGTTAAAGTCATTTTCACAACAGGTCTAAGTTTATTTGATCAAAGAAATGTATACAGGTTTGGAACAACTTGAGGGGGAATAAATGATGACAGAATTTTCGTTTTTGGATGAACTATCCCTTTAAAAAGAGGGATCTTAGCCATATCTAAGGATGAATATGTCATTGACATTTGGTTTTTCCCTAGCAACAACACAGGGCGCCCTAGCAACGACACAGCAACATCTTAACAACCATTTGAAAACACCTGATGGCAAAGTTCTTTGATAGATGTAAAAATCTATTTATTTTGCCTATAACACGGCTCATGTTGTATGTGGCTTTTCATTTGATTGTTTTTTTTTTTAAATGAAGTGCGTGTGATTTATTTCCTTGACACTATCCAAAGTGTGAACAATAGAAAAGATAGTTAGCATTAGCGTTATACAATACATGCCAGTAGTTTTGTTGCATTTCGTTTTGTAGATATCAAAACTTGTAATTCTGGTATAGCCAAGCACTTTGTTTAGTTTAAGCAAGAGCATCAATGTTTTCAACCCTCAGAAGGTGATTTGTAATCTGATGCCTGCTTTCAGTTAGTGCTCCCCTCGCTGTACAAGACCGAGTGGCAGATGCCCTCCGCTTCCCCCTTTCTCATTGGCCGATCAGCGCTGTGAACTTCCTGTTTCTTTAGCATGCTCCCTCTTGCTCTTTTCAGCGGTCCTTTGTGTAAGCGATCTAAGTACTTTATTAGGCATGTCCAGACGTGGACTTTCGCGACTCTTTTTTTTTGTTTTTGTTTTTTAGCAAAACGTAACATTTGGCATCTGTAATCCTTTGTCTTTGAGTCAAACAAGCCGTTAATCAGTTTTTCCTCCCCCTGTATGCATTTTTCACTAACTCACTTTCTCTTTTCCTCTTGCTTTCTTTTCTATTTGTTGTCTATTGCTGGTTGAAGTATTTTGATATAGATTTGATTTTTTGGAGTATTGGTGAAATGCACAGGACATTATTGACTAGGCATGTTTTTTGTACGTTGTCAGATGAGTTTGACTGAAGTCAATACTCTGTGTTTGACATTTCGCAGAATTCAATGGAGATTGTGACTTGCGGGTGATTTGTTTCTCTCCACCGATGTTCTTTAGATATTGGAAAGTCCAATAAGAAACATCTGCCAGCAAAGAAATAATAATACCGGCTAATGTGGAACCCTTTTTGCAGCTGAGTCATAATGTGTGGGTTTGAAAGTAGTGTCCTATTTATTATGTCCTTTTATTTTCTTATAAATACTGAAAAAACTTTGCAAACACTGTTGGCAACATTCATGTGGTTAAATATTTCATTTATTGCTCATTTGTTCGTCGATTTGCTTTGTGGAAATCCAGCTGTGCCCCTACATGCTTTATTGGTGGTGGTGCTTGCTTACGAAGTCGAGTTTGTGGGCGTAAACGAAAATAAAAATGTACATAGAATTACTCTGAAGGTGGTCAAACCCCATGTGGAAATCGGAATCGTTTAAGCGACTCATGAGTTTGCTCTGGCTCTCTTTTTACAGCCTACGTACAACTGTAACCAGGTCCCATCTGCTCACACTGATGGTATGGCATCAATGCATACCTCACGAGGTCACAAAGTGGCACCTCAACGGCGTGGACAGGGATCTGCAGTGGCCCCGTGTCTTTCTATGCAGACCGGAACAGAACATCTGGAAAGCTTTCTGGAGAAGCCAGAGCTGGTGGTGGTGGAGCAGCCGAAGGAGCGTGGCATGAGATTCCGCTATGAGTGTGAAGGACGATCGGCGGGCAGCATCCTCGGAGCGTCCAGCACTGATGTCAACAAGAGCTTGCCTGCAATTGAAGTGAGTTAAGCATAAATGATTCACTTCACTTGTGTAATTGAATAAGGGCTGTCCTAATGTCAGTTTTTCACAATGTGGGTATCCTGGCCAAAAGAATGATATTATTGAGGTGGTTACTTACATTTTCTTGATAAATAAATATTACTAACCGTCCATTTCATGTTTAATAAACTTTAAAAAAAAATATTTTGGTGAATGAATTAGAGTGTAGGGAGATGAAGAGAGTGAGTTTGTTGTAACTAGAGATGCACCGATGGCCAATTATTCAGAGTGATATCTGGCGATACCGATAATTAATATTTCTTATCTTTCTGAATGTTATTAATTCATAAAATTACTATTAATATTGAACGCCAAACTGCCGATGTTTCTTAAAGAGTAATTATTACAATGTCCTTAAAATTACATGTCATGCAGTGGGTAATGTTGCTGTGTCTGAATAAAGGCAGTCTGCCAAGTTGTAAAGCCGAAAGTAAACAAATAACAAAGTTATTGGCTCGGGAAAAAAGGAGTCGACTCTAAATCACGCGAACGAGTCGTCTCATGCTTATTTCAGTTCCGGGTCAGATTTGTGTCACTGCATGTAATGCCCGCCTACGTTCCATTTGCGACACTGTACGCGGTAGACCAATCACAGCAGACTATACTACCTGACTAATCAGATCAGAGTGGGCTGACCGAAAGATGGGGACAGATGAATCACAGAACGAATCATTTGAGAGTCAGTCAAGAAGTAAGGTAACAATAACTGCCTAATATTAGAAAATGAAAGTGTTTTTACACCGTGTATGCACGTAAACTTGCTGTTGGACACTCCATGAACCCAAGTAAGAGTAATATTTACTCTTTAACATTTTCTATATAAACAGAGCATACTGGTGGATCTCTGTTTGTAACAGTGGTGGGATATTTACATTCTTATGTGTAGTTTTTATATCACGGTTGTTATCAATATATTGTGACACGACACTCTTAACTATTTGTGTTTGGTTTATCTCATGCTATCATAGTTTTGTCAACCTTTTATTCCAAATGTAAAAAAAACACATCAGATGAATGAACTTCATGCATTTATTCAACGCTGATGAAAACCTCTCATCAGTTAAACCATCTAAAGGTGTGATTTTTTCCATTTACTTAAATGCGAAACCCATTCAGCCACATTGTTTGATTCAAGTGGGTGTGTCTGGAATGCACCAACTCTCCCAACTTAGCGGGGTTCCCCCATGATGGTTTGTGTCTATTGTGTATGAAGCCGTGTGCATCTATATAAAAACATTTCCTTGTACGGTGTGGTATGCGTGGGCTCTGCAGTGGGAATTACCTTAAAACGGCACAAATAAATACTCATTGCTGCCATTGGTAGTGGTTATAAATGGGTACTTTTATGTGTCAACAGCGTTACTAAAGCAAAATTGAAACCGTATCTCTTAATCGTCTAGATCCAGGGCCCCATTGACACCATCAAGAAAGTGACCGTCACCGTGTCTCTGGTGACAAAAGACATCCCTTACCGTCCACATCCACACTGCTTGGTTGGGAAAGACTGTTCTGATGGCATCTGTGTCATCCATCTTAATCCTCACAGTTCCCGTAAACACAGGTATCCTATTTGGTTAATGTATATTTATTTGGGCAATTAGATTGGCAAAACATGGTGTGAATATCGACCTTCTTTTACACATTGGTGTTTTTCAGTTTTGCGAATTTGGGGATTCAATGTGTGCGGAGGAAGGAACTTGATGCCTCGCTGCAGAAGAGAAGGAATAAGAATATTGATCCTTTTAACAGTGAGTACTGGAACGTGACTGTTGCATGCATGTTATCTTGCATGTGCAGCATGATGGTGTGAAATGTTGTTATTGTTTCATTTCGACAGCGGGCCACTCTAAGAGCATTGAAGATATGGACATGAATGTGGTGAGACTGTGTTTCCAGTGTGAACTAGAGCGAAAGGACGGAGACAGGATCCAACTTGCCCCCGTGGTGACCAATCCCATCTATGACAAGAGTAAGAACAAGTTATCTGTAATGTCTGTATGAATTTGTGTGAAACAAATCAATGTCAGTGAGCTTATAGTTTCCTGGCTGATGATGTTTGGATTGTTTGTGTCTGATTAGAGGCGACTACAACGGCAGAGTTGAAAATCAATCGGCTCAACATCATCAGAGGCCCTTGTACAGGAAAAACTGAGATTTATATGCTCTGTGACAAAGTGCAAAAAGGTAAGTTCACATGAAAGCACTATTTCCATTACTGTTTGCCAATGAAATTGTACTAAAAGAAGTCATTTGTGCACGCAGATGATATTGAGATCATCTTCAGCTTGGAGGACTGGGAGGGCAAAGCTGAATTTGCCCAGACAGACGTCCACAGACAGATCGCCATTGTCTTCAAGTCCCCGCCCTTCCGGGAGCAGAACATATCGGAGGAGGTGGAGGTCAATGTGTGTCTACGCCGTATGTCTGATCGGATGGACAGTGAGGCAGTGAAATTTACCTATCTTCCAGACAATGCAGGTGAGCTATCAGACCATTCTCATTAACATTGTGTGAACAAATCTTTTTCTTATACACTACCAAAAGTTTGAAAACACGCAATTTATTTCTGCATTTTGGAATCATGGTTAACAAATCAAATCAAAACCATAAAATAATAATAGTGCAACTGTGGGAAATACAGCCGCTGAAAAAAATAAGAGACCGTTCTAAATTTTAATTTAATCAGCATTTCTAGATGTATTGTGGTCATTCCAGTCAACTATCTGTTCAATTTCAACTAAATCAAACCTCAGGAGTTATATAAAGTCATCCAACAGCAGTGAGAAAAACTGACAGCATGACAAGACACATAAATCAAGGTTATCGCAATAAAATAGTTTTTGGACCTAAATACATGTACAAATATCACTGTTGTATTGCTTAAAAGTGAATATTAACTTGTTTTCTTTGCAGTATTTGAAGGGAAAATATGCAGAGCATCTGTATTTCAGTAATCTTGAAAAGGCCTCTTAATTTAAATATTTTCCGCGGCTGTATGTTGTGACTAAAAGCATTCATAAATAAATGAATACTTGGTGCATCCCAATTCGCCTACTTATACTATGTACTAAAATGATGTACTGTTTTTGTTATGGAAAAATATACACATTTTAGTATGTAGGAAAATGATATTGCACACACTGGAACAGACTAACAGGAAACGGAAGTGGCCACTTACTGTCACACACATCACGATACAGCTCTTCTTTCTATTTAAGTATTTATTCATTTATTGTTCCATATGTAATGTTAACTCTATAGTTATATTTATTAATTTGGTGACGCATCAGTGATTTAATTTTATTAATGCAGTGGAGAGTCACTAAACTCCGCCCTCTCGCAGGGAGTTGTGAGTAATATTAGCCATTAGAGTGTGCATCACTCTGCACTTTGAATTTCTACCGGAATTAGTAGACCATCCGGAGTCTTTGGAATACTCTTTTCAGCCTACTAAAATTTGGGACATACTAATTCTACTTTCGAATACTATTTATGCTGGAAAGTATGCAAATTGGGACGCAGCAACTGTTATATTTTAGCATCTTCAAAGTTGTCACACTTTCCTTATAAATTAATTGGTCCAAATAATTAATTTAATAAATATATATTTTTAATAAAATTAAAAATGTTCTAATGACAGAACGGAATATGTTGGCACAATTATCTTTTTGTCTATATATATATATATATATATACATAAACATATACACCTTCGGATTAAAAGATTTTTAAGATCATGAGATGGTAATGTATATGTGCCATTTTTCAGATTTTTAGCCAACTAATAAAATCCTTGCTGAATCCAAGATGCCTCGTATGCAGAAATGAATCTGCACCTCTTTTGCAATTGATAAAATACTGTAGAGGGGATGCCATACTGTCATTTAGAGAAACTTGGAAATAGGCAGCGTTAATGCCATCTGAAACCGAAAGAAACCCTTTAAAACCGTGGGACTTTTGGTATTCATAGAAGACAAACAAGTCAGTTATTAGACTTCAGCTGTCTGTGTGTGTGTTTGTTAGCCAATGCTAATATGTGTGAGCGCTTCCATAGGGCTGAACGATTATCTAATTGCAATTTTTTTTAATCCATATTGAGATTGCGATTTAATATGCAATTACTTTTTAAACACCTTATCTTCTGTATTATTTGATTAAGAAAATCAATAACCACGCAATATTAGACAGATTTACCATAAACTATAGGCCAGGTTTAAGATGATATTAGTTGATGCATGAATTGATTGACATATTTTTATAGAACTACCACAATCATACCAATATATTGAATGATTTGTTCAATTTCTAGCCATCTAATCATATGATAATTATCATGACATAAAGCACTGACAAATAAACTTGGTGTAACATAAAAGTCATTAATCACAGAAACAAAAGTGCAGATTACAGAAATATAAAACAAAACTGTGGCTTTACCACACTCAGTAATTTGATAATGCAAACATGTTGATTGCACTTAAACGCTGTCTGTTAACTTACTAGACAATCTTTAAATAAATAAGTAAAAATATAAACTATTTATATCTGTATTATCTTATATATTGTCTTTTATTATTGTGTAAGTGCTGCCTGACGTTAGTGGTATTGCCCCTTGAGGCAGCATTAATGTTAGTACACACAATACCTGACACTGCGCAGCATCATCCACACAAAACAGCCAAAATAGTCCCACACAACTGACGTGCTGTTACTCTTTTACACACAAGTTTCCACAGTGCCGTGTCCTGTTTACAACCATTAAGGCCATTGTACAACAGGTCAATGTACAAATTCATAATACTTTAAATACAGACGCTCGGCAAGCACGCTGAAATAGAGAGCAAAGCAGTCACGGCGCGAATGAGGTGCAACTCGCTCTCTTTCACTGGCAGGCAGTCACCAGGAGAGAGCAAGCTTTCGTCCCAAACACTTTGGGGAAAAGGAGAAAATGTCTGGCATTTTCCATGCATTTTTAATGCTTTAGAGATGGTACTGGTCAGCTACGAGCAGGGTCGCATCACATTGTGCATCCCCAAAATTAATCGCAGTCTTTGCGATTAGAAAATTGCGTTTCACCAAATAGCGCTTTAATCGCAAATGCAATTAATGGTTCAGCCCTTATATTTCCAGCATATTTTGATTGCTCAAATGCATAGAACTATTTCAATGACTGTCTACTGCACGTTTTTGTTGATTTGAAAATTGATTTGTTTCACTTTTTAATCCGCAGATCCATATGGTGTAAACCGTAAGAGGAAAATAAAATCCGATATTAAGTTCAGCGAGCCGTGCAGTGTCCCTCAAGGTAGCGAAACCGATGGTTCTTAAAGACATTCTTTTAAACCGTCAACAATGTACATTAACGTTTTTTCCTTCCTGGTCCAACAGGTCAAGACCTCATTGCGAACGAACCCAACACGCCTCAGCAGTTCGACCCGTTCTACGCTCTTCCCGAATGTAACATTCCTAACATTCCGATGGCGCTCCCTGCTCAGGACGTAGCCGTCCACTTGCCACCCCAGGGCATGGGTGGAATTCCGTACAATGAGGAATTTAAACAAGAAGACGTTTGTGTTAGTCTGGATCCAGAAGCTTTGGAAATCATCCTTCAGAACATTAATCAGTGCTTAGGTACGCAAGACATGTTTCTGGTTAATCCCGAGTTCAACTTTTCTGACAACATGGATATGAAGTCAAATTCAGAGGTTGGCCAACCTATGATGGACATGGCTACTATAAATGATGAACACTTCAGTCAGATGGTGAGTGAACAGATGTATCCATTAGACCTGGAGAACATCGAAGGTCTCTTATGCCCTGTGAAAAGTGAGAATGAACTCGACCATTGAATGCACTTGTGAACTCTTGTGTTTTGACTGTTGGGACTTTGGTCATATAGATGCTGCTTGACTATAAACACAGAGTGGACCAGGTAAAGTTGACCTGCAGTTTGGTTGTGTGCATATTGATTCAATAAATCGTGGACATGAAAAACTGATAGACGGTGGGACCGATCTATTTCAGCCACCGCATCAGTTGGAAAAGGGAGCAACAGATGCTGCTCGACCTCTTGTAATGTGCCAGTTATAATTTATAATTTATTTTTTGGCTTTTCAAATCAAAGCCAGTAGTCACATGCTCAAGTTTACTTACTAAAATATTTAAGTGTTGTATTTAACATGGCGTTTGTTACTGGTTAACATTTCTGAGGTTTCAAACATAATGGGATATCAACGAGCAGCATTAAGATGACTAAATGAAATAACAAATATGGCATATCATTCTTTAGTTCTAGTTGTTCGATTTATTCATGTCATGTACACCAACCAGACAGTGCGCTCTAACCAGACACAACGTAAAAGGCATCAATATCCACCAGCCGTTCAAGCCGTGACCCACAGAACTGACATCAGCACAAAATGTGTAGCCTAAATGCACTGTAAGTCGCTTTTGGATAAAAATGTCATTGAAAGCCAGGGTGTTGCAGGCTTTTGGGACGTAGACCGACCGCAGCACCTCAGACGTTTGGAAAAAGCGTTTGAGAAACAGCACCCCAACTTGGTGATCTCCTACAATTTTATCTGAACCCACCTTAAAAGTTATGAACCAGCCACAACATGTGAAGCGTTTATCCGTCAAAAAAAAGTATCAAATGTGAAAAATATTATCGGCTGCATTTTAGCTGTGCGGATACGTCGTGCCTGGATAGGACACACTGTGATGTTTTGCAGGTAAAATGAATTTAATGAAAATGCAGAATATCTAGTCAGTGGCATATAGAGTGTATAGTGCTTATGTCTGTTGTTACTGTACATTTTTATCCATATTAATGTTTTGAAGGAATCTGCAATTTTGGTTGCATCGTGTTAGTTGTTAAAAAGCATTTCATCCATAAATAATGTCTAAAATACTGCTGTGATTCATCCTTCATGTAGAAAAGTCTGAAGTTGCTTTTTACCTGATATTGTGTGTGCAGCTGTTAATATTAAAGTCCCAGTGAACTAAAGAATTACAATGTCTATTTTTTCATGAAATATTGCAGCATTTATTGCAAATAGTTTATCGATGTGGGTCATTCTCTTTTTAAAATTTGTGTGCCGTCATGATCTTTAGTTATAATCTTTTCCTTCCTGTAATGACTATCTAAAGTCACCTCAAAATCAAAACTCTCTTGTATCGATTAAGTGGTTCTATGACCAAAACCATCAAACGAGTTTACCAACTGCCCCATATACTTCATGCCACTAGCTTTCCCAGATTCTATTGATGGAATATAAAGAGAAGCGCCGTCAGTTCCTCATTCACTAGAGCTATTGTTATGCCAAGCCGTACTTCTCTCGTACTATTTATAGAGTAAATAGAAATACTCTTTCTTATCTGGTGTGTCACAATCTGTGACAAAGCTACCGCCCACAACTTTTCAACAAACTTTTTTAGATGTGGCTTTAAGTGAAATGTCCCACCACATCATTCCATCACTCATTCTGTTTTTAGTCTTTTTATGTGACGCAACTTGGGTTTGTCATTAACCAGCTCCGCAAAAAACATGGTTACAAGGAAAGTCCAATTTTGAGCAATCGCACATAAAGGAAAACTATGATGAAATGTTTTACAGTTGTAAGCTCTAGTCTTGCTCATTTCTTACAACTTTGTCAACTAAATGGCTATACTGAGAAATGGTCAAACAGATGCTAAGTTCAACAGTAACATAGGTGACACTACTTCTGAGAAACTTACACAATATGCAATGCTAAACATTTTGAACTTAAGTATACCACATTGGTTTGTACTAGTAGATAGTTTAAGGTAGACTTTTAAGGACGAGTTTACCCGAAAATAAAAATTCTGTCATTGACCTTTAAAACTTTGTATATGACTTTCTTCTGTGGAACACAAATGAAGATATTTTGAAAAAATGTCTGTGTGGTTTTGTGTCCATATAATGGTATATAAAAGTCAATGTGGGTCAATGTTGTTTGGTTACCAAAATTCTTAAGATCTTCTTTTTTGTTCTGCAGAAGAAGGAAAATAATTCATGTCTTGTCATGAGTAAATGATGAAAGATTTTCATTTTTGGGTGAATTATCCCTTTAACTCAAGTGGATTCATTACAATGACAAATGAGGTTATTCTGGTCCATTTGGCAAATTTAAATCTCTGGACATCTTTATTAAGTAAAAATGAAATATTTACAGAACATAAGCATGTTGTTGTTGCAGATGTAATAAATACATGATGTATATTCTTAATGTAATACAGTTCAACAAAAGACTAAACAATCTTCATTTCTTTTCCACAATAGTAGGCTCAGAGAGCTTCTTAATGGCAAGTTCATTGATAAGCTTCTCCACCAAACCATTGTAAAGAGGCTCTGGATCCTGAAAAACAGAAAATTTAAGATTTAGTGGATGGCAGAGATGTTTAGTTCATGTATAGTGTATTTAACTCCACTACATTTCATAAATATATTTTTGCATGTTTATTTTATTTTAATTCAGTACATTTTTAAAATTATATTTTATAATATATTCATATTTATAAAACTAGATTTGAATGCATCTCACATCTCAGTATTAAAAGGTCAAATAAAAATGTTAAAATGTACTTGAAAGTAAAAAATACTTAAGTACTATTCAACACTGGTGGATGACTGCAAGACATTAAACAAATGGTGTGGTAACAATCCAACTGAGTTTAACACAATTCATCACCTTCTTCTCCAACAGTCTTTGTTTCTCCACCGCTTCTTCTAAAGTCAAGCCCACCCATTCAGCTTCCTCTTCTGGGATCTCAAAATTCTGCTTATATTTAGACTCATACCACAACAAAATACAAAACATCGTCTTACATTTTTTCTTATCACCCAGGGTGCTTGCTTCGACAAAACAATACAAGTTGGTAAATCATCATGTATTTTTTTTCTTTTTTTTTATTTTGGTTGACAAATCTCGACACTCATCCTTGTCCCCCCACGCCGTTGTAGCACTTCTCGACACGGGCAGGATAATTAGGGAGAGATGCATTACTATCCCCTGCTATGCAGTTCCGTTAGAGCATTGCACGTTTAGCTCCATTACGACTTTGGAATCCATTCCAGTGCTTGCGTGGCCTGATTAATGGAAGAGTATCCAACCAAATTGCTGCCTTGTTAAAGTCCTACCCAGTAAATCTGGGGTCGGATCCAATCTTCGACCCCCGCTTTTGACGTTTATTTTGAGTACTAACCCACAATTTCAACATTTTAACACTAACCATGTTACAAGACGGTTGACCGCGAAAATTAAACCAAAAAGAAGGTCTCTTTTTGTATTTCCATTCGCTACCCATTTGTAAGGTCATACAAAGACTAAAGCTCTAACCACAATAAGCTATTATATCAACTTTCAGTGGGACTTGTGAGGACTCACATAAGAATGTCCCCCAGGAAGCAAATCCCAAAACGCTGCACTCATGATAAGGCTCAAGCTTGGTTTGCCGCGGACCGTCATGTTACATTGAACATTCTGGTCGAGGGATCTCCCAATGTACAGCTCTCGTCATTATCAGTTCATCGCCGGACTTCACAGGTTGGACGACAGCTCGAGTACGAAAGAGGTGTATACAAATGCCTTCAAATTCAGCTTTGACCGTTGGTTAATATGATATAAAACCTTTTTGGGCATGATATAGTACTGTGTGATTCTGTAAATGTAAAGGCCGCGTCAAATCATAGCTTACCTCTGCTCACCCTTTCTGAGCATATCTTGAAGCCGCGATTACTCCCACACAACACCTTTCTGTCCCAACCACCCAGTAGTCCTCCTGTGACTTTCTTCCGGTGCGCAAGTAAAATGGGTTCTCCCATGGGCACGTCCCTGCACCTCGATCACCGTGCCCGGTATCTGGGAATTAACCGCTCTGTACTTTTTACACCCAGAGGTAGTTCCAGTGGAAAGGTAGTAGGAGCGCCTCCCCCCCCGGTGGTATATTCTGCAACAGACCCGAGCCGGATTGTAGTGTGCACGGAAGACGGGAATAGATGCACCTCTTCTGCAAACTTCATTGAGCCTCCAATATTTCGGAGAATACTTGTTCGTAAAGGCATTTTTTTTGCCAAAAACCTGATGGACCAAAACCTTGGAAAAGTGGACAAGAGTGACAACAAGCATTACAACTGTATGTACACACAAACACTAAACACACACAGACCCGTTTCGTTCCTCACCAATTGTTTTTGTTCAAACTCTACCACCTCTCTCATTCTGTTCTACTTTTTTATCTATTATATATGTGGCGTCTTAGCGGGACCTCCACCCTTTTATGACTTCCCTTATGACATATCTCGTCTTGTGGTATCCGGTAAACCTTTTTTTCAGGCCTTTAAATCAGTCCAGATCGGGTTTTACCAGTGTGAACATCTACATACGAACTATTTGAACATTTTTATTATTTAACCAATAAATCAGACGCAAAACCATATGATTGTAATACTTCAGTTAACACATAACTATCCTATATGCAGCATCTTATTTCCCCCGCGGTTTACGGAAACCTTCGCAAAGTATTTTAAAAAAAAAAGGTGTGTTTACAATCGATTCACACAAACACTGTTAACTTATTTTTCTTAAACAGTTATGACCCCCATCACCCCCGTGACACTTCCCACCCCACTCTGAATTTAGGTATGGGATGAACAGTTCAGAGTTCAGTTATAAATTCTGAGTTTACAGTCATTTTACAGTTCGCTCCCCAGGACCATGAACCTGACACGTCCTGCTGCGACTGTTACTTCGACTTAACACCCCTTTACCCGAAAACCTATTAATAAATTCTACTTGACAGTGGTTTTAGTTTGTAAGAGCTGCACGCTTAGCTATCATCTCATCAGCTAATTACAGCATAAATGTACATATTTAAAGAATAAGGCACACAATACAAAATACATAACTTACATACACACACACCACCGCCTATATCATGTTTCAACACACCCCCACTCCCAGAAAATACGGCGACCCCACAAAGAATGTTTATTGACACCGACTACACCATTGATACATTTGTAACGTGCTAAATCTAGTATCACAACACACACCCCGCTGTCAGTACTATCCAGGGCATGCTCGTCATTTTCGAGACCGACACGAGTTCGAGTGTGCGATTGCCGTTCAACGCGGTTTATTATTGCTTTCTGTGTTGTGCCGTTGCTATTTTTGTCGCCTTCATGTTCGGTTTGTTTCTTTTATTATTCCCGGTACTTACGTCTTGACGACTATCTCTTCCTCCACATGAGTTATAAAAATAATTTATACAGCCTTTAACTACTTCTATTTATATAAAGTGACAAATACACCAATTAATAAAGGTTGGCCGTTCGTTCGTTATCCACGATCTACAACATATGAATTCGCCCGAAAGGTTGGATTGCACTCAATACATCTTGCCGTCTTTAGGCAGATACATTGTTGGAAGCCAGGCACACCCCCCGGAACACCGAGCCCGCCGTTCACGGGGCACACTTTCTTTAGAATCGTCCATCAGTTTTGTACGTCAACCATATACCACCAACACCCCTCTTTGTCCTTTTTGGTGTTCCAGTTCGCTCACTTAGTTATGGATGTTATTTGTGTCATTTGTGTACGGTCTTTGTAAACACGTTTCATACAACACTCTGTGTCCCCCCCTTTCAGGGTGACAATTGTATATGGTTGATCCCGTACACGGATAGGGATAGACAACGCTGGGTTGATTGAACATATCTTAAGTTCTGCTTGTGTTATATCTGCATTATTTACTGGTTATCTGCGTTCAAATGTAGTGAGTGTCCTGTTTTAAGATCTGTGTTCCATTTTTCTGTGTCTCTGTGTGGTTCTAGTGATTAATGTGTTGTAACCGATGATGTTGGTTTACCGAGATTATGAAATTGTATCATCTATGGATGTGATAACATCATACACCACATTGATTAAACCGTTGATATTATTTTTATATCAGACCCATGCCCGCTATTTTTAACACTGTGTTGTATTGTTTAGATGAGAAAGGGCCGCACAAACCTGTTTTCTTGACCCGTTTTCTGCACTTACTAACTAGTACAAATCATCTTAATCCTACCAGTTTATTTCAAGTCACATAGGCCCTATTTAGCCTCCTCCTTACCTTAATTAGTCTGATATGTGTTTCTTAGCTTGTTTACTTTAAAACTAGTACTTCTCCATGTACTGAATAGCTTGGACTTTTAGGTGGTAACGCAGCCTGTACACAGCTTTTACATCACCCCAGCTAGCTCTATATACTCTACAAAGCATCTTCAATGGTATTTCCCACCCATAATAAAACAATGAACCAAGGAAACAAAAAAAAATAATTTATTACACAGTTGTATAAGCCAAGTTGTTCTTGTCTAATATACACTTACCAGAGAATGCATTTTGTCGTACCATCTCCTTTCTCAAGATTTATTCCGTGCTATATCTTTTAATTTATTTATACTGTTTTTACATTTATACATTTGAACGTGCTAATCTGTGTAGCTGTTAGATACACACACTTACCCTAGTTCTTTACTTTTAATTTGACAATAGCCTCGGAGGTCATTCCTGAAAAGTATTAAACACAAGCCCCATATAATACCTTCACATATAAAGCAATTACAAAACAAATAACCGGTTTGTGTGTCTTTAGAGGACCGACAACCAACCATCTCTTACTTAATTCGCCCGAACAGGTGATTTGATACCCACAATCTGTTCACGCCACGGCAGCTAAATGGTTTAAGCCCTTACAACACGCGGACCAAAGACCGGCGTCAACGGGCCAAATTCCCCCCTATACCTGACCTGTCATCACCTCCTCTTGGTACTTCGGTCCATCACTAAAAACCTCTTTTTCCTGGGGTTAGATAGTGTTTTTACCCTTGTGATGTGTCCTCTCCACCCCCCTTTTTTGTTAGTTCCATTTGGTGTGACTGTCATTTTAAAACCACTGTTTCTATTACTAATTATTTTGTCGCCACATAACATCATTACCTGGTTCTGAGTAGTTTTGTAAGGATCCTGGTTTTTTTTAGAATCACGAACCGTTTTTTGGACCTGTTTTTCTTGTTATTTAAATTATCCCTTATTCTTCAACCACATGCATGTCCCGGGTTTACTCATATAGCACCACCATGACCTTTTTTTCCCTCTCCTCTCCCCCTGTTACCTGGCCTTTTTCCCCCATCTCCCGTTCACAGCTAGGGCCGTTGTTTCTTCACTACCGCCCTTGTGTTTTCCTATTCCTGTTATCTCATCAGGTCTGATTCAGTGATAATGTTTTTTGGAACCTCGTTTTGGCCGACACAGCCCCTTACTTGGGTGCCCCCTGTACTATTTTCTTTATTATAATTATATAGATTGTTACATTTATCCCTCATTGTATTTACCAAATGCATTTACAAGTGTTTGACCCCTCTTTCTTTTTATTAATTTTTATTGTCAGGACCATGCCTTTCCCGTGCCCTAAACGTGTTGTATTGTTTTAGATGAGATATGGGCACCAACATTTGATTCCTGTCTGTTTTGCCTATTATTATGTAACGTTATTTTTTTATCATTATGGTAGTTTAACCCTATTTATCTTCATACTTTTATATATTCCTCTACTGAACCGCCGTCCGTTCAACCGACCCAACCTTGACCCTTACCGTGCTACTGCTGAGAGACAATATTTGAATTACTTATGACTGTATTCTTATATAAAATATTCCTTACAATAATCTCATGAGTACCTTTTCTTAACTTAATCACCATTTACCCTTAACTTAACACCTATATTCATTCTATACAAAACTGTCCCATAGGAATAACTAAAATGGTCATTTATGCTGTTTATTTTAGCACCTTCCTATACTGTTATTTCTTTTGATCCCTTGTTATGACCCAAGATCATGGCTTGTTTCTATTTGGAGTACCAACTTGTTAAAAAACATAGACTCTGTTTTAAGTTCCCCCTAATTTTTGATTATACAGATTGAGTAAGTTAAGCTTTCTTTATTACGTATTGCAGTTCTCCTAACTCGCTTTGTTGTGTTTGTTATTCAACGCATACTGAGAATGTAACATTTGTGTTTTCTTAGGATATATCTATCATCCAGCGTTCGTGTGTTCATGCATTGTATTCGTGACACAGTATTTGTTCCCCCACTTGTTGCGTGCACATTTTTTTTAGGACAATGCCAGATTAAATTTTTTGACTCACCGTATCTATATTCTTACAAACAAGAAATCATCACAACATCAAAAATACACTCAGTCACCATTTGTATAATGATTTTATGTTAATTTCTTATTTGCCCCCTTTTTTTAGTAAATTACCAATTAACGCTAGAACTCTAACATAAACCAGGACAAAAAGAACCACCTTAAAGCGAACCAATATCCAGATAGCCCCCGTTACACAGCGGTCACACAGACCGCATCTGCAACCCGTCTTAGCTTTCAAGATCTCACATCTTCACTAGCCGGAAGTCGCGCACACCTCAGCATTCTTTTTTATGAGATTTTACACTTACAAATGGTATTCTCTGAAGCTCGTCTGGTTTCCTCTTTTCATGGCCAAGATAATCACTTGAATTGCAGCTTTTTTCGGCAAATTCTTTTTTATTACAGAATACCTTCCCCTCAGGGAGTTAATCACCCGGATAGTTTGCTTTCTGTCCACACCCCTACCAGCACTGTTTGTGTCAACTATCTCCTGATAGTCCATTTCTACTTTCCCGTGTGATTCAGCTTGAACCGTGTCTTACTTGAATCCACCGCACAAGGATCAATGTCGGCATTCAGGATTCCAGTGACATAATCGCTATTTTGCAAGAACTTTAACCCCTAACTGTCTCCACCTTCTACAAATTCTATGGATGACTGTACCTTTTAACCTTGCCCCCAACGCCTTCACCTCTGTTAAAGCAAATCCAATGCGTCTACCCAATGTAATGTCGTGAACTATATTGTCTGGTTCGAAAGGAACAATTTTTACTGACTCTTCCAACCCGACTAATAGGAAAAGTTTAGAACAATGTGTTATATGGTAACCCGATAAAGGGGACAGAGCACATAATATTTTTTACACTCCCTTGTCGTGTTGTGATTCTTTTTTACATAATGTTGAGGGAAACCTACAAGCGACCTTAGTCATTGTGTTAAGGAATATCTAAGACAGTCACTTTTACAGTCTTGGTAGTATTAGAATGGGATTTCAGTTTAGTTATGTTTTCACCACCATTGTACATTCATGGTATTGACCCCAAAATATTCTGATAAAATTAGTGTTTTTCATGGCAAGTGATCAACCCCGGAACAACAATAAACCCAAATTTAGTGTGACAGAATATAAACAATTTCCAACCATAGGTGTTTTTCAATTATATGTATTGCATTTATACGGACTCTTTCTTTCCTTTCCCCCCACCCTTTGAACGTTGATGTGAGACAACTTTCAGCTTACCCTCAACTTCAGACATTTGTGAAAAAATCCGATTTGATTATCACCTCACGTTGAGATTTTGGATCGGATCCCACTAAACAACGCAACTCAGACTCCTTTTATGTTTGTCGGAATATTCATTCTAGCGCATCAAAGAATATCATATAGAAACTTGTTGTGAACAATAATAGCGCATAACTCATAGTTTTTTGTGTCCCGGTTTACGGCTACCCACCAAACAAATTAGGTTACATAATACTGTTATCTTCAGTCTTCATACCTCACCTCTATTTTACTTGTATCTTCAGTTTTTGTGGACTTACAGTCCCCACTGGTAAAAACACCACCAAAACTACAACAAAAAATTGGCTCCATTAACACGCAACAAAAAGTCATTGTGCCACATGATTCCCTACTTTCGCCTGAACTAACCGATAGTGCTTTTGGTACTAATTGTAAAATGACCTGGGGAGTAAGATCCAATTGATCCAACGAAAACCGAGCCAAAACACCAGCACCACCATTGCATTTTGTAAATGCATAAAATCGTATAACATAATATGGCCGCATCCTTGTAAAAAGGCTCAAAGAGTGCACACGCACACTCTCTCTGTCTCATTCTCTCACAACATGCTACCCCACCCCGGACTAACATTACAATCCCCGTTGGCCCAATGCCATAAAACAAAATGTTCTCAATATGTCCGTATTCATCCCTGGATCATTTTTAAGAATGCCTTTTCGTACCCTACCAATGTCTATTTCGTTACACCCACAACGAAAATCAAAATGAAGGTTTTTTTTCTGTGTACCAATGAGTGTAATAGGATAGTTGTATACAAAAAATATTATGATTAACCCTTCTTTCGACTATTTATCTCATTCCCTTTGTATGTGTTTATTTTTATACTTTGTTTTTTTTCCTGGCAGAAACATTTCCTACAAAAGGATAAGTATGTTTGAAGAATCCGTTGTGGTACGCTACCAAATAAAACCATCCTGTTTATTACCACTAGCGCCTCTCCATTGTATGGATTGACATTTCTCAAAATCCTATCTCCTTTGTGTCGTTATTCACAGTAAGCAAATCGAGCCCTTTTTTAGTTGTACCCAGTGTTTTTTTTGCTGCACCGACATAGTAGCCGGTGCATCAAATTGACTGAACCTACCCCCTGTTTTCTTTCTACCACGCCTTTTTGCAATTGCAATAACAGCTCTCTTGGAAAAAACAAATTTCACGCGGCCTGAATACCCCGAAAACTGTCTGGTGGATGCAAGGCACCCACCGGCCTACCCTCGGTTAGACAATACTTATTCTCAATTAGCACCGCTTAGGTCACACTTCTTTCACCTTGCGACGCGTAGGAAGCTTGTCCCTACGATTAATCTATTATTCTTGTCACATCTTTATCTTGTTATCTAAGTATCCACCCCCAACTTGAACCTATGCATTGGTTGTAATTTTTTATTACATATTTAATCCGCGACAGTGACTGTCGTGTCTTTAACACAGAATTTCCAATGTTTCGGAAATGTCCATACTCATTTGTGTGTACGAATGCTCAGAATTCCGTTTACTTTGTCATCAAACCCGCTACTGACCAAAAGTTGCTGCCATATCATGATATTATATGTATCTGACTATAGCACTAGTAATATTTCTTTCCAGTTTAATAGATACATGTTAATCCCGCCAATTACATATCGCATAAGCATTCTCAGTTAGAACCCTAGATTATGAATTTCCAGTCTTGAAGTACATTATTCGCAGACCTCTTAGCTGTTTTACCTATCAACAGTTATCCATTGATGGTTTTTTTCTGATTAAACACTAAAATGAATAGCCTTTTAAAAGTATGTGACAAATGACAGTCTCGATCACACAATGATTGTATTACTGAACACCGTGGTTAAAGAAACCCCCTTGGTTTAAAGATATTAAACACATGATATTATAACTTTTAGCCTCAGCATCTTGTGATTTGGCATGTGTAGAATCTAATGAATGACAAAACAACTTTCTCTTAAAATAGCTCTCCTGACCTACTTTACATGAGGTCCCCCTGGCAGACATGCTTCCTTTCTATCAGGACGTCCTTGTAACTTTAGACGCTTGATTTTCAACCGAACAGTCATATAACAACTACCAGGCCGGCCATTTGACGGTATGAACACTTTTTTAAGTGGTCGGGCGCATTCTTCTGTCTGGTGGCCTCTCACTTAGTGTTGTATACATTTAGGGGGAACCCTTAATACCCCACCCTGATTCAACCATTTCCCTGGAAAAAAAATCACTCAGCATCTCAGCTTTCAGCTGAGAGCGATAACGGACTCTAGCCCATCGCCATTCTGCCCGTCTTTGTCTGTAGCCATAGTGACCAGGTTATTTAGCACATTATGTTTATACATGGGTTAGCCTGGCATTCAAATACTCAACTACGAGTGTCAGAACACTCATCACCTTGAGATTTTTTAATAAAACCACCATAACAACTTTTACAAGATAATACACCACTACACCCTATGAAAAAACAAAAAAACCAATCACATGCATTGGACAAAATGAGTGGTTCCTAGAGATTGGGCCTGTATACAAAGTCGCTAATGTTGGTAAACGTCCCGCTTGCCATTTCCACCAGTGAGGCCTGCGTTTCTTCTAGGCATTTCGTGTTTCGGCGGCCGTCCCCCCCCCCCCTCTTTCCCCTCCGGTTTTTTTACAGTTTTTGGCGGCTTTTTTTCCCCCTCCCCTGTCCGACACGGCCTCCTCAGCCCACGGACCCGTTCCGTTTTAGCCACGGGTTGAGCCCGTCCCTTTTGTTTCGAGCGGTCTTTGCGCACTACGATTCCGGGGGGTGATTAACAAAAATTCACACACATTCAAACAATGTCCTCGGATGAATGTGACCAATTTTTTTTTTCCCCATACTGACCTGCATGCTGATTATGTTTTGACCGAGTGCTACATTTAAACCTGAAAGGCAAATCCGCCCCCACCAGCATATCTGCATGATTCATAATTGTGGCAAATAATTTATATGTAGTAGGTTGTACCTCTTTTGTCCTTTTTGTTTTAAATCTCCTATCCCTCATCTTTTTGCCGGCATCATTTCTTTTTGCTGAGACAGCGTAAGGCAGGGATTTCTTCTTTTTTCTTAGATTGCGGATTTTTCCGATTGTTGTTTTAGAAGTGCACAACACGCATTCCATCATTACAGCTGTGAATGACCAGCAGCCCCCAGCCCCCCCCCAGTACTCCCCACAAGTACTCAACCCAAATGCCCTCCCCAGCTTTCACTCGCCTGGTCGCTCGAATGGTTACGTCGTCCCAAGAACCGCGTCCTGTGCGGATCGTACTCCGGCATTGGTTACACACGCTACCGTCTCTCATGTAGGATTGAAGGTTCGCGCCTAATGTTGACCGCTTCCTAGTATATGTTGATTTTTCCCTGCTATTGTGCGCACGCTGAGACCCCTCGACTACGTTCCTGCAGTATCTTGACTCTCTTGGATTCATGTGGAACACCTGTTTACTCCAGGATATTCCACCAGACTCGGTTCCCTGCAGCTGAGCATTTGTGTTAGTCCCTGCTACTTGAACCGCCTACGTGTTTTTACATGTTTACTCAGTTGCCAACTGCTTCGCCTTCGTTCTTTTTTCATCACTTTTAATTCCCTATTACTATTTCCAAAGTCGCGCATCAGTAATTAGAAGGACACGACATTAGAATTTAACGGGTTGTATTAACCTATTGATGGCGTGTTATTTTTGATTTGTTTCATATCCCAGGCTGTTCTTAATCATTCTAAGCTGGACTTGTATCCATGCGTTACTCTTTACCTTACACCCTACTATTTCTCCTTTGCACCCCGGTCGCCTCCAGCTTGCATTTACCGATCCCCCCGTTTCAGGTTGACTTCACCCCTCTCTGTTCCTCGATATTCCTTGGAGTCCTGTTCTTTTGGACGAGAGAATCACGAATATAGCTCAAGACAATCTAAGCATTATTCTCGAGCTCCAAATGCAACCTTTGACCCACGGTCCATCACGGGAAAAACGACTAAGACGATTTGGTCTCTACATTGCACAAGTTTACGAATTCCTGATACTTTTTTTTCCCCGGGTAACGAAATAATTTTTTTTTGTACTGTCTGTGGCAAGTCTTTTGGGATCGAGTACCCCCGCCGCTCACTAGCCACCCCGTGTTCACCTATGAACAGCACGCGGCTCCGTTGCCCCTGAGATTTGTGGTAAACGGCATTATCAAGCGACTGTAGAGAACCAAACGATGTTGAGAACAATTTTTCACGGTTGTTTTTCGACAACATCAACCAATAAGCGACATCTTTGTTGGAGATGCTCTGCCCCAGCTACTCTTTACTGTTTTCCGTGGACACCCAAAACATGATGTCTACACAAACGTATTTAGAGTGACTTTTTTCCGAAGTTATCTGCTTTGAAACTTGCTTTGACTATGTACTCTTTGGTCTTCAGTCATCACAATCCCTCCCCAGCTGCTGGTCGTCGAAAGGTTATCGTCGTCCCAAGAACGTTTGCGGATCGTCTCCGGATTGGTTACCACGCTACGCCATGTAGATGAAGGTGTTAATGTCCGTCTCGTCTCTCTTGATGTACTTGTGCTCGATGAGCCACTCGATCTGTTCCTTGATCATCTTCTTCTGAGGAAGGAACATGTTCTTCAGGATCTCCACCAGCTCGGTCTGCAGCTGAGCATTTGTGATTTTCTTACGCATTTTCATGATTTGAATGATGGCCTCCTTAAAAACATCGCAACGTCAGGCCAGAAGACAGAAAGAAAATTGTGTGTAACAATATTGATGCGTTATTTTTGAGTTTCATACCTGCGTTCTTAATATTCTAAGCTGGACGATGCCTTCGTTCTCTTCTTCCCTCATTCTCTCGGTCGTCAGCTGCAACCGACCGATCAGGTTGATCTTCCCCCTCTTCTGAACCTTGGAGTTTTTTCTGAGGAGAAACGAATATCTCAAGACATCTAAAGCCATTTATGTCAAAGCAAATACAAGAGTCCATTCAGAAAAGACAAAGCAGATGTTCTTACATCAAAGAGAATTCCTGGTTAACGAAAAATAATGTACTGTCTGTGAAGTCTTTGGGAGAGCTCACTAGAGGTTCATATGACAGCACTTGGCGTTTGAGCTTTGGAAAGGCAACAAGAGACTGTAGAGAAAAAGATGGAGAACAATTCAGTTGTTCGACAAATCAAAATAAGCATCTTGGAGATGTTGCCACAGTATCATTCTGTACGTGGACAAAAAAGATGCTACAAAAGTAAAGAATGTGGCCTTTTTCGAGCTTATCTGGCTTTGAAACTTCTGCAGTCTGCTTACCCAGAGAGTTCGTCTCAGTTCAGCATCAGGCAGCTCTGTGGCGAGTTTCAAATTCTCAAAGCTGATCTTCTCTCGAGGTCTTTGGTTCCAGGCAAAAAGTACAGCCAACTGAAAGGTTGTGACCTCCAGGTCGTACTGTCCTACTTCATTCTTAAACGTGATCTACCAGCGAAAGTGTAGCTGATTACATATTTAACGGCGAAATGAAGTCAAATCTAAGCATAACAAATAAATAACATACAATTCCATTGGACATGAGATGGTGCCAGTGAAGTTTTCGGCCACTGTGGTTCTTCTTGTAGAAGTCTTCCACCTCTGGGATGAGGTCTTCCAACTCAGTGGGTAGAGACACAAAGACCTTCTCTGAGCTGCGTGACCACGCTCCAGCGTTCAAGATCTTTATGTTCACCGAGTCCGCTGGTTCACACAAAGAGTGTCGAATGAATGAATGAAACAACTCTGCATACCAAAACATCTTTACATTATGAAGCTGTTTTGTTTGAGCAGCCCAAAAATGAGACAAACCAAACCTGGTAAAGCCAGCTTGTTGTGTTTGTGCATCTCCTTGAAAACCTGGTTTAGATCTTCTGACACTTTAATGTCCTGGAACATTCTGGCCAGCTTGTTCACATAGTCAGCAGGCATACCAACTTCCTAAAGCAAGAGAGAAAAAAGTAGACTTTAGCCTATTTTTCTATTGGTCAATAAGAATTGTAGTCGCTCTTTCTTCTGCACTCACCCTGAGCCACTCAACCATGTTCTCTTCAATCTCACTGTCTGCTGAGATGTCCAGGATCAGACGTCTAGTCAGGTGGGCCTTGTGATACCTCATGAATACGTCCTTATTCTGGACATACTTTAGCACTAGTAGCTACAGGAAAAAAATCAATGTCAATGTTTTGGAAGATCAATTGTAGAAGATAGAAATGAAAAAGTGTGGACACACAAGCAATGAGTCAACAATATTACAAGACACCTTTGAGCTACGTACCACTTCTTTCAGCTTAAGCTCAATCTCTTCTGAGGTCAGTTTTTTGCTAAGTGGTGTCTTTCTTAGTAGCATGTCACAATAGTTGGCTAAAAGCTCTGGACACTTTGACTCTGGTTGTGTTTTCAGGCCAACCCTGCATCCAGACACACTTAGAGATATTAAAAGAATAATTTATCTGAAATTACTCATGTGAAATAACAATGTATGCATTTTTTCTTTAATGGAACACAGGGAATCATTTTTAACAGAAGCTGTTCATTACCCTTTAATGAAAGTGAATGGTGACCACTGGTGTCAAGGAAGATTTCAATCTGTTCTTTACAAGATTCTGTACAAATATTGTTCTTTCTGGAGCTTGTCAGCCTGGTCACCATACACTTTCACTGCATTGTAGTATGTAGCAGCTCTGGCATTCTTTGGCATTCCACATAAGGCAAAAAAGTCATTGGATTCGAAATGAGAGCAAGGAAATAAAGATCTGTTCCTTTAATAAAGCTCTATAGAAACATTTCACATTCACAGTAACACCAACGTTATCAGAGAAGAATAAAGCACAATGTTCAGAGGATCTCACGAAAGTGGACTTTGAATAGAAGCCCAGAATGCTGTCATCACTCACCCCTTCTGCTTCAGTGGCAGCTCCAGCTTAAATATTGTGGCATCATTCACAACTGCTTTGTATGCCTAGAGGTAATGAAAACTGTTTTAAACAACCGCAGGTTTGCAAGACCAAATTAACCATTTCAATTATTTTTCATTCATTCAAAAAATGTAATAACCCAATTCAGCAGGGCATTGAAATCACCAGCGTATAGAAAAGATTCATTATGCAACTTTCTGTTGTACTCATGAGGCATCACAGATCATTGGTGACCATCTGGGGTGTGATCTACTCAGTCAGCCTACTCAGAAAGACCAGCTGAATGAATGTGGATGGACGGTACACTTACTTTATCTCTTGCCGTCAGGAATCGCGGATCGTCCTGGAACGCTTCCTTCACTAATTTACTAAAGCGATTGAACAGCGTCAGCAGCTGCTCCACATACTTCTCAGAGTCCTAAAGAGAAACACGAATGAAAACTTCAGCATACTGGTGGTGCCCTTATGGCTTAAGATCTGTGCAAAACAAAGACCAAAGGTTCAAGCCCAAGCATAGACGATCCAGGATCAGATTGGTTAGTTGTATAATCGTGCCGAAACTGCACAGATTTTAGGGTAATGAAATCATCCCAGTTTTGCTGAAGATGATCCATTTTTCTATCAAAGTGATACTCACAGTTGTGATGGTCTCGGCAGCAGCCACCATGTCTGCCAGTCCTGCGCTGATGATGTGGTCCTCTAGATCTTTCAGCATGGGTTCAATCCCACTGGGCACTTTGTCCATGAGTGAGAACATGAGGTGCAGCTCTGTGCAAGAGGTGAGAATACAACACTGTAAGATGTAAAGCTCTTGGCTTTCATAAGGAAATTATAGCCTCAAAAGCAATACAAAAGTAGAAATTCTTTAGTGTGCGTTGCTTTGACAAATAAAATCAAGGTCCCTTTACTTGTCTTGCCCGTACAAAGCTCAGACCTGAACATCAATCACAAAAATAAACACATAAATAGCTGTTAATAAACTGTAAGATTTTGAACTCACTGTCTGTCTCATTGCGTTTGATCATGCCTGGACATTCTGCCAAGATGGTTTCTTTAAATGACGTCACCAGTGCATTCACACAACATTCCATAAGCTGGACAAAGAAAACAATCAATTTCACAATGATAATCTATCATTAAACAACTATTAAAAACATTTATAAATATTTTAAACTTTATAATTTGTATTAAAGGTCCAATGTGTAATATTTTGGGGATCTATTGACAGAAATGACTGATGAAGCATTATGTTTTTATGACCTTAGAATGAGCTATTTCTATCTACATACACCGCTGGTCTTACATGGAATTCACCATGTTGTTTCTATAGTAGCCTTAAACGGACAAACTGCTCTACAGAGCGCGTTTCATAAATACGTTATCTCCTTCAGCAAATAAGCATAAACATGACTGCTTCTTTGTCCTTTGCTAGCCTCCGTAGGGCTTCAGAAGGGTGATTGGTGGAGTGAGCCGTTGGTTGCAATTCGCAACATCACCGCTAGATGCTGTTAAATTTGATACACTGGACCTTTAACTTTAATGCATACGATTCTAGCACAGCATTTCATACATTATATAACTCTGATGAATTATAAATGAGTTCATTCTAATACTCACTGCTTGTACAGAGTTACATTCACGTCGCGTTTCTAAATACCGTAGTGCACGTTTCTCCTCTTCCCTTAACTTAGCGTCTGCCTGTGACAGAGACAATATTAAATGCATTAAGATAAACTCAAGGACAAAATATATCGCAAACAACAATTTCAGGCATGGCGTACATATTTCATATAGTTTTGAACTCCATTCTGTTGCAGATACGATGGTGCCTGGGTCCTGTAGAACCTCTCAGTGGAGTCTAGATAGGCTTTCTCAAAGTTGTCCCTGTAAATCTGCAGCTTATCGTCAGGATTGGAGCACAGGTTCACTGGGGAAGAGAGAAGATAGATTCATTCAATTCACAGACTCTGTGGCTTCTGCTGTGTCAAATAAATGTCACGTGATGTATTCTTTAACTCATGTTTGATGTGTTGCAGTCTCACCATATGACTCTCTGACCCCGATGACCAACTGAGAGTCGAACGCTTCTCCCAGCCGTTCAGCGTGGACCAACTTCATTGCGCTATCTTGCAGTCTATTCTTGATGTTGGAGAAGATGGATTCATTCCAAGTGTCCAACATCAGCTGAAGGAAAATTGCAAGTGGTCACAAAAAGTAACAAAAGTTTGCAAGAACCGTGTCATGCTCAATCCAGCTCACCTTTCTAACAATGCTGTCCTCCACGTTGGACTTCTTATTGCTGCCCTGTTTACCCATCAGGGTGATCTCCAGCTGGCAGAACGGCTTGGGCAGAATGTCGCACTGCGTGAAGAACTTCCTCCACTCCACGATGTAAGCCTTGAGGAGCGCCGTGTCATCTTGATGACTGAGCACTCTCTAAAAGCCATTGGGTTAGACCAACAATGAGCAAGAATGAGAAACACCTCCAAGTACTCTCAACCAAGTACATGGACAAAAATACTGATTTATTAGTTATTGTTTTATTAAGTGTGATTTGCTTTGATCTGGCATGACTGACCCATCAGAATACAGTATTCTGGAGAGCCGAAAATCGGAACAGATCTTACCGCTTGGGCTTGCTTAATAAAATCTAAAATGTCCTCTTTGAGGGCCTGGTGGATCTTTGCTGGTCCTTTGTCGTCCCATAAACAAACTGCATGAACATCTCTGTGGCAATGATAAAGAACAGAAAAGTGATCAAAGGCTCACACTATGTTTAAGGTTCAGGATTAAAAATGACTTGAAGGGCCTTACGAGAAAAGATCAAACCACTGCTGCTTAGTTACGGATTCTTGGCGAAGCAATTTAAGGACAATGGGGCGCATAAGATCCCACTTGTCCTCAAACTGGAGGGACCCCTTGTTCTAAAATAAAAAGATAATGGGGAGGACATAGTCTGTTAGAAAACAAGTGCATGCCTGTATTCACATACAACACATGGAACCAGATATTATGGCGATTTTAACACCGTTTATTCACTGACAACTGCGTATAAAAAGTTATCTGTCAAAAGCAGTCATTTCTTCCTACAGATTAACATTATAATAGTAGGTAATAAATGCATTTGACTCTATTCTGATGAGCAGTTTCGAATCTATGGCAGAATGACAAAACCTCAGATTAGTGAGTATATTAATCAAACTGATTTAGTTAAAAAACAAAAGAACAATGTTGTGTATGTAGGCCATCAGTAGATTTGATGATACAGACACCATGTTTAGCAACATAAAAACAATCTATCCTCAATCATACGTATGATACAAGTGTCCTATTCATAAGAACTGATTTATTTTTTCACAAAATGTCCAATAAATGTCTGACTTTAGAGACATGACATGTGGCAGGGCAGAAAAACATCAGCACGTGAGTCTTCAACTAACAAAAAATACAGTTACATTAGATCATTAGCTTACATGCATTGCAATCAGTGTCATTTAACTAGCATTGGCCAAGCTAGCATAAGTGCTAACTGTCAACAGCAGCAGAAGCCTTCATGAGATATACTCAAAAACAACATGATAGTGATGGTCAACACCCGGTGGACTGACTAGTAACTTTATCTGCTTCACGTGCAGCCAAGCATCATTGTGTTTATAAGCTTGATGAATTTCTGTTAGCACACAGCATGCTAGCTGAGGAGAGCAACACAACCCAACAACTCAGCAGACAGGCACGTAACGTTAAGAGTCCGAGCAAGCCGCCAAATCTCAATGACAAAACACAGTCATTTGAGTCATATAGGCGTCTACGTGCATGTTTAATGGTTTATTGAGAATTTGAAGGCAAAGAGCTAAAGCTTCTCTTACCTTTAACAAATTAGACATCGCCGTGTTTCCTTAACTTATCCCCTCGCGCAATCTCGCGAGATTTGGTGCGGTATGAGAACGCGGTGTGCGCGATTAGTTCATGCAGTCGGTCTAGAAGTGTTGTGGTGGGAGTGTTATTGCTCAAGTTTCTTTAACGGAAATATGCACTTGAGCACAGTTCCGTTTATGAGATGCAATGGCGCATAATTGCTCGTTTATTTCCACAAAGTTAGCGGTGGGATTCATTGGTCAGAGACACGACTAAACATAGGCAGACAGATGAGAGCTCCTTATAAGTGTGTATCACATGACAGACGTGCGCGAGACTGTATGTGTGTACACCTTGTGGATGTGGTCCATAGTTGCCAGACTATATATTCTTGTTTCGTTTTCATAGTGTATTTTATACTATAAAAATTGTTTCGCTACTGATATCGCTATGAGTTATTGGGTTAGCTGTGGATAGCAGCTATCATGACGTCATATGGAAAGTGTCTATATGGGGTTTAGATTAGATTAGATTTAACTTTATTGTCATTACACATATACAAGTACAGTGTAACGAAATGTAGTTTAGGTCTAACCAGAAGTGCAATTAGCAAGTGCAGTATATACAGTGTGAATAAATACAGAATGCAATATTATGAAAATACTATACAATGGGCATAAAAAAACTATTATGAAAATACTATATTTTTATATGAGGATATACTCATACAAAGTAATTGTAGATTAGACAGCAAGTTTTCACCCATGCTTTTTGCCTGTTCGTGAAATTAGGGTTTGCTTAAAATGATTTTACTTTATTAGATTGTTTTATTTAATTGGATTTATTAGGCTATACAACTTCATATACAAATGTAAATACGTTTTATCTTGTACTTGGTGATATCTTTCAGTACTTGAGTAGTACATTTTAAAATAAACTACTTGCAATACTAAAGTACAAAAAATGTTGAATACTTTAGTGCTTCCGCTTAAGTGTGTTGCTTAAGAGCACTTCAAATTCAAGTCTCTTTTTTTGATAGAGCACTTGTACTTTTACTTAAGTCTGGGTCTCTAGTACTATATACGTCTCTGGCCCGGGGGCCGTGGGGGGCCTCAAGATTACTACTATTTTAAAATGAGACAAAATGAGCATTGATAAAACAAGATAGCTCTTAACAGTTAACCATTTTTTTAACAAATAAACGATTTTCCAGTTAATGTCAAGCTCTTAAATATTTGAATGGATAGAACTTTGGGGTTTTAGGGAGTGGTATGGGGGCCTTGTCATTTTGAAGAATACAGTGCAGGGAGGCCTTGAAGTCAAAAAGGTTGAGAACCCCTGCTCTAGAGGAGACACATACAGTAGAGGAGAAATATCTGAGAAGTGAGAGATTAAAGCAAGTCAGGAACAAAGCCATTTCAAGATGAGGTCATTTGGATTTTGACAATTTTTACTCGAATAAACATAAAAATGACAGTAATTGTTGCTTTCATTGTCTGTACATACTCTATTAAATACAACTAATTCATATAAGCTTATCAATGTTAAATTGCAAATAGAACAATAGAGATATCAACAATAATTCAACTAGAAGCAATATAAATTGACAAATAGGTTTTCTTTTTGGTTTTGATTAGTTTGGGCTCTGTGCCTGGTCCATTTTATGGCGCCGACGGAAAAAGCCACACTGAAAAAGAAATGTTTGCATTTCACAACACATTCTTTCTGCATGCTATTTAAAAACATATCAAATATTTAAAACACATTTTATTTTTACTTTGCAGTATTGAGTAATTGAGCTAATATTCTTTAATCCAGTGATGGAAGTGAAAGGGTTAACTGTACCTTTATGAGAATGATAATGATGATAATAAGGAGCAATAGTCCTCCCAATAGGCCCCCTATGATGGGACCTTTAGATGATGTCACTGCTAGCTTTGTAATGAACACCTCCACCTGCATTGCATAAATGAGTCTATAGACAAGTCTATCATATAATGCTTGAATACTTATATAAAAATAAGAGGCTGTCACTCACTGTAGAGGTCCTCAAGGTGTTCTTTGCAGCATAAATGGTCTCGTTAAAGCTGTATTGTGCTACAGCAATGATCTTGTCAGATTTTTCCTATCCATTTGAAAAATACATTTTGCATAACTATTTCTTTGGTGTGCATGATTTTCAAAAAAATAAGTAATTATGAGGTAACAATACCTGAACATCACGTATTGAGACTGTGGCATTAATGATGATCTTTTGCAGTTCTTTCATGAGCATCTGATAAGATATGGTGGCTAAAGGAAAAAGTTTTTTTTATTTGATAAACTTTATATATATGATTATGGGCTGGTACACTATTCTGATCAAAGTTTTATTACCCCTTAGAGTTTAATGGATATGTTATGGTTATGATAGATGTTAGAGATTGGTATTTTTGTGTCAAGACTAACAAAAGATGTTGACCCAGGAACATTCCTTACTTTGCACAATCAGGACATTTGAAACATCTTACCACTTTATCAGTAGGCACTAAACACTCCTAATGGACGAAGATTAATAAATGTTAGTTTATTTTATTGACTTTATTGTCACGTTCATCGATGCATACTCCATGTGTGATACCTTTGGTGTGACATTGTCAATGATCACTTCTGTGTTGAATGTGTCCTTTGTTATGGTGACAACAACGTCGATTGTAGCACCATACTTGTTTTCACCCACAAACTAAACATAAAAAGATGGAAAAAACATAATACATATAATACAATTAATGTAATACTTCATTATATTATGGTGCTAATTACACGAGTCTGAACAAATTGTATTTATGTAATACTACAGGAATATTTTGTTGAACCATACACCAGGTAAGAATCATACTGTATATCTGATCAATAGCACACCTCTCCTAAAAAAGCCGCACTATTTGTGTTGTTATATGTTTTTAATAATAGTTTTAGAGTTTGTTAAATCTAGAGTATTACCACTGACGATTGTTTGTGTAAAGTTTTGCGTACTGTACCTCAAACATGAATTGCAACTTTGAAGTGTCAGTCTTTCCTCCTTCTATACGGAATCTGTTTGGGGTGGCTGTGCTGTTGTTGTAGTAAAAATAAACAGTGTTCAATATTAAAAAGTGAATCATTTTTAACCCTACAAGCAAATCCACAGTTGTTTCTTTACTTACCCAATTAGATGGATGGGTAGGGAATACTTCACATCAAAGTTGTATATTTTAGAATCCAGAATTTGAGTGCCTTCGTTTTTACTACAACAGTTGGAAAAAAGAATCATTACATTTGAATAATATGTAACACAATAAGGTTTGATTCATTTCATGAATTCATTTTTAATTCCGTTAATAAATTAGTGTGTGTGATAAAGACATGTAGTGTGAATTGACTCAAACCTTGTCAGATTTGCGATAATCTCAGACTGAATCAAGTGATGGAGGTCAGGTTTTGTGTCATTGAGCTGCCAGGATATGGAGATGTTGATCTGGCAGATTAAATCGACAATGAGTAAACAGTGGAAAATTAAAGCTGCTGATTCAAACATGTATAACAGATTCATACCTGTTCACCCTTTCTTAAAACAAATTCAGGTAGAGAGAATGACATTGTATGTGACCGTCCTTTCTTGCGGGACAGTCACCTTCAGTATTCTAGAATTGTGAGACAAAAAAGCAAAGTTGTCTCTTCAAACTTTGTTTCTTTTTATTAATAAGAAAAAGCTCTTTTGTTTAACTCTTGTGCTACTTGAAACATGACTTTGTAGATTACACTTATTGCGCATTTACAAAATGTTAAATGCTCTCTCAAGTTACTTTGAATAAAAGCATCTGCTGTAATGTAATGTAATAGTCAAGTTTTCTTTACCTTTAGACTGAGGAAGTTGGGGTACGTCAAAGTTAGGGTTGTCGTATAGGACAGCTCTTCAGTGTTTATAAGATGAAAATTTATATTTAAGCTTTGAGTTTCTCCTATTATGATCAGAGTTTCACTGCAAAATATGTCAATAGTGTTAATCTACAAATTATTTAAAATGGTAAACATTAGTATAATTGCATTTAAGATTCTTAAAAGGTTCTTCACAGCGATGCCATATAAGAACCATTTAGACAAAAAGGTTTGTGTATGGCATCGAAAAACCTTTTGAAGAGGTTACATACCTTATCTTTGAATGAGACAGGGTAATCTTTGGTTTACAACCTTCAGGATTTCTGCACTCCCTTTCAAACGAAATCTAACAAAATGATTGTGAGTATATACCTTTTTTACTGTTTTGAATGTAAAAATAAGATGTTACTTGAATCCTTAAATAAATGTTCACAGAATTTCGTATGCAATAAAGAAAGAAAAATATTATTACCTCTTCTAAAATCTCTGTTTGACTAAAGTGATCAAGGATTCGCATGGGGGTTCCAATGGAATTTGGGGCCAATGAAAAATGTAACTTAATTTTAATAGGTGAAAAACAATCATAACAACCCTGAAATGAAGACACAATAAATCTCAGATAATACCAATAAATGTTGTAATAAATTGCTATGAGAAATAAGGCTGACATTTCAAATTAAGTCTATGCTGAACATACTGGAAAATGTGTAGGTATATGCTAGAAAGGAACTTCCAACTTACCAAATACTTTAAGCTGATATGCCCAGTGCACTCATTATATTGGTCCAAAGTTAAGTCCGATTTTAACAGACTTTCACCATCAAAACTGAGGCGCTTTTTGTCTTGACCAAAATCCAAGTCAATTTGGTAATTAACGGAAATTTTCTCGTCTAAAAAAAAGCGAAGCGTTATTAAAAAGTGCAATGCTTTTTTTTAACCCAAAATATGTACTTTACTGAAGTAGAAAACTTACTCCGAAGTTTTACATTTTTGATATTAAAACAAACATTGAATATGTCAAACATGCTTGACATTGTCGGCATTTGCTGAGAGAGAGGGATGTTTTTTGGTTCAATCTGCATAGTTGGTTTGATAATTATAACAGGGATGGTCCTATGTAATATAAAAGAAATAAAAGAAAAAATGAATGCAATATAAAATGAATATATGGAAAAAATGAAGCTACATTTAATATATAGAAACTCACTACTACTCACTCAAAAACTGCCACTTTCCCCTGACTTCCAACAGCGATCCAAGGCTTATTTTGTGATTCACTAGATATGGAGCTTACAGACTGACCAAAATTCACAAGTTTCAACCCAAAATCTGATGGTGATATTTTCTGAAGAGAGAAAAAATACTTCTTAAGAAAACACTTACCAAAATGGCAAAATACAATTAATTGCGTTCTGAATTCTTTATCCAAAAAAGGAACAAGGAGCTCCTTTTAAGCCTGTTGTAATAACTGAATGGTCATAATGTTGTAATGCTATATTGTAGATGCTATATGCACACTTGTTTGCATTTGTCTTGCATATTATTCAAATAATTTGATACTTTTAATAAAGGAAAGAAAATCATACTACTTTACAGAATTTCTGCTTCAATAAATTCCTTCTGCTCCAGTGATTTTTGATTTGCGATCCTTCAAAGGATTTGCATGCAGTACTAGCATTTGAAACTCACTTGTGAAAAGCGTAGACCGTCTTTGAAGCCGTTGTAAATGTAAATGCTACCAGAGGCGTCTGCTTCAAAAGGAGCCCCCACTGCTACATCCCCATGCTTGTTGCCATCAATATCTCCTATAGAAGCAATGGCAGCACCAAACCTGGCGAAGGTCTGTCCAGCGTCACCCTGCAGTTCCATGTCCACGCTCTCAAATCTCTCCTGCTGTCAGATGTGAAAGATCACCGTTTTTATTATTTCATAAGATCATCGGATTATCATTGCACCACAATTTTTTTGACATAATAAGGATCTGAATGGTATGTTTGAGCTTACCTGATTCAGTCTGTACACCAACACTTTGCCTTCCTCCCCATATTGATGGAAATGAGGTGCTCCAACTAACAGATAATCAGTGTAACCATTCATATCAATGTCCAATGCACAGATAACTGATCCATAGTAAGATCCAACCTAT